>JAWWMP010000171.1:2603057-2664483 GCA_035047865.1 Dendrocincla tyrannina | reverse complement strand
CAGGGCAGTGGGCACGGCCCCAAGGCTGCCAGAGCTGCAGGAGGGTTTGGATGATGCTCTGGGGCACAGGGGGTGACCCTTGGGGATGGGCCCAGGCAGGGACAGGGGTTGGACTGGATGATCCTTGTGGGTCCCTTCCAACTCAGCACACTCTGTGGCTCTGTGAAATTCACAGGGAAATTGGCCTGGAAACTAACAGAACAAAGCAAAGCAAAGCAAAACAAAACAAACAGATTGTCTGCAGTAATAAACATTAGAAGTCTTTCAACACCTGAACCACCTCCTACCCCCTCTTTGCACTGTGCTTCCTCCACGTGGTGACCCCCAGATCACTCTGCTCCACTGCAGTCCCTCTTTCCCAGCCACGCCTGTGCTCTGATTCCAGAAGCCAACTTTTATCCAGTTTAAAGCTCTTTCATATGGTCCAAACCATTTTTGCCTTTCCCCAAGGATGTCTCTGCACGGGGGTTTCCTGTGAGTGTCCATGTGGTCAAAGGGCAGTCAGGCTTTTCTACAGTCAGCAGCTTTGCTCCTGCAATTTAGAGCTTGGAGTGCCTTAATCCTTGATAGGCAACACAAGCATCTGCTTCTCTTCTCCCTCCCACCCTCTTTGCACACACAAAGCCTTATTATATCAATAAAATATTTTCCCATTCTTCACCTGATGAGCCTGTGTGCACGTGCCCATGAGCCTGTTTTGCATGTCCTATGTATGTGTGAAAATACATGTACACCCATACATGCTCTTCGTGTGTGCCAATGCACCTTCCCCTGGTTATACACAAACCGATGTTTATATATAGAATGCATATTATAAATTTAAATTGATAGAGGAACATAAATCTGAATAAATCACAGCTAAGCTGCAGCTTAAAATAAACATTCTGGAAAAAAAAAGCAAATAATTTTTTTTCTTTTTTTTTTTCTTTTGGCAGAATGTTTATTTATTTAACAACAGCGATGCAGTTGCTTATACTTTCTACAAATGTTTTATCTCTTCTTCCTCCGCACCTGTCCCTGAGTGAATAGAGCCACATCTGTCTCATCTTGGCATAACAAGTACACATCTACATCTGTGAAAGATGATTCCATTTTTGAAGGAAACACTGTCTACTCTTACACTCCTGCAGTCTGCTAGAAATTATTACACAATGGATTTTGTGTCTTGCAGGAAGGCTGCTAAATAGTGAATAGCGAGTTTGGAAATGGTACAACAAAAGTAATGCCCTACTTTAACAAATAGATAGCTTGATATAAATATATATTTATTCTAAACTTTATGGGTAAGATAGGGGCACTGATTAATGCTACCTTCAATTTACTCTTTCTAGCATAGTGGACACTTAAAAAGCTCAGGAAATGGGAACTGCGGAGTAGAGGGGTAATAATGGGATAGAAATGTTTTCACCCATCAGTTACACTGTCAGAGCCAAGATGAAGCTGAGTGACTGGAAAAACAGATGGGAAAAATTCTTCCCTGGGAGGGTGGGCAGGCCCTGGCAAAGGTTGGCAAGAGAAGCTGTGGCTGCCCCATCCCTGGAAGTGTCCAAGGCCAGCTTGGGTGGATCTCTGAGCAACCTGGTCTGGTGGAGTCAGTACTGACAGTGGGCTCTTGGTTGAAAGCAGCCATGTGCTGTCCAAGGTTATGTCATTAATGACATTCAGTAGCTCATTAAATAAATGAAGAGGTGAGTGTTGCTGATGTAGTTAAGGGTTTAATGAGGTAAAATAGTGAAATAGCCAAAAGCCTCTCCACTGATACTGAACTGATGAGCAGCAGTGGTTTAGCTACTCATCCTCCTTTTATGGGCTCTGCTATCAAAGCTGAAGTAAGAACAAAGGAAAGGTGAAGTTTCCTAAAGCTCCTCTTTGACTGTTGTGTTTTCCTCACCATTGTTGCCTCCACAACACACAACAGCTCTTGTAGTGGTATACTCGAAGCTGGGAAATCAGTGCAGGATGGTGATTCATCCAGCCAGGTTTCCTCAGCTTCTCACCTGGAGGGGTTATCCCAGGAAAAACATTAATCCAAGACATTTGCAGGACCTCTACTGTCTGGCACAGGCTGTGTTGTGCCTGGTGCCAACATGGTTGTGTCTGCTGACCAACCAGATAAGCAGGTTGATAGAGAAATTTCATTGAAAAATGAAACCTGGCCAGGAAATAGAAACTTTTTTTCTATGGTAAAAATCTGCCCGTAGAAAAACTTCCATTCAACACTTCCCATCTTTTTCCTGACTATTTTTCATCTCTTGCCAGCCTGGAGTTCTGTGCAAACTGAGAAGCCTTTTTTTGCTTCCTCAGCCACTGAGAGTCCCCTAACTAAAAATAAAGGCATAAGAAAATTAGCAAATGAAGAAGTGACATTATTTTTTAAGACAAATGTTATTTCTCTCTGGGACTGTGTTGCTTTTCCTTCACTATGTTTCAGGACAGAGGGAGAGACAGAGTAAAACAGACTCACTCCCCTGTGATTTCAAAACAGCCTGAAACTCATTCAAATCAGCAAGAAATCAGTAAGTGTCCATGAATGTGATTTCAGAAGTGAAATATTCCATGGAGGAAAAGAATGCCAATCAGAATACATTATAAATTGCAATTAATGTAATGGTTTTAAACATATATGTGAAGATTTAAGGAGAAATTATCCTGCTTCCTGTATCATTCTAAGAAAATGCCAGTCCTTAATAGTTCAACAAACACAAACAGGACTGCAAATTTTCTTTGAAGGCAAGTTTGGAAGGCAGAGCACAATTTGTCCTTCTGTGGAGCATATCGAGGTATTGACACACAGGTCTCAGATGCCACAATACCAACCCTCTTCCTCTCTCTTTCTTTTCCTTTTTTTTTTTTTTTGCTGTGTTTCATGTCCTATCTTTAGGCTTTCTCAAAATCAACTGCTTGATTTACCCGTCCTTCCTGGGAATTTATGATTCATATCTTCCCTCTTTTTCCCTCCCCTCTCTTCTGCCAGACCTTTCCAACTCCCAACTGCTGTTCTATCTTCTATATTAAGCACCCCAGGCTCTGATGTACTTGACAGTGCCCTGTACTTTAAACACACACACAAAAGCACACTGGTGATCTGAGATATTTTCTGCAGTGTGACATACATTCACCAGCCTCAGACTCCAGACCTTTCCCAGTCTTAATAAATACCTTATATTTGTTTTTTTTATCGTATTTACTTTTTGTGTTTATATTTTTTTTTCAAAGGGATAAAAAAAAAAAATCATTGACAGTTATATAATGTGTATTATTTACTTAATAGCTGTTCTGGTCTATTGGGTAAATATATAGCCAGGCAGTTTTTAAAAACACGTATTATGTACCCAAGAGACCAGAGAGACTCTGAAGCAGCTGTTCCAGTCTATTGGGTAAATATGTATTTAGGCAATTTTTCAAAATATGTTAAAACTCCTTCAGTGCCATTCTGGTCAATTGGTTAAATATGTATTTAGGCTTCTTTTTAAATGCCTTTTATGTAGCCGATAGACTGAAGAAACTGTAACTGCTGAATGTGTTTTCAGAATTTTTACCTGTGGGTATCACTGGGAGTTGTTTCCTGTATCTCAGCTCCGTGTCACATCTTCAAGAAGGGCTGGGTGTCACAGCCACTGTCACCAAGAGCAGTGGCACGAGGGAGAGCTAATACAAATATTTTCATACGTGAGCACTGTTATGAATGACATTAGTCCTCCTGATTGCCATCCTTGCCCGCTGCATGTGATGTTTCACTTCTATTTTCCCTGCTCTTGCCTCTCTGTCAGTGGACTGACACACTTTGCATTGTGCTGTGCTAGTTACACTGATGGATATTTTTAAACCAGCTGTATTTTTCAATATTCGGAGGCACAAAATGGCATTTTGAAACCCTGCTGTCAGTTCTGGGGTTGTTTATATGAGTGAAGTGTAGCACGTGCTTAAATATGAGCCAGATCAGAACTCAGCTGACAGGACTTATATCTTTTGATGATTTTTAAAAAAAATATATATGTGCCTCCAAAATCTTTTTAGGTGTTCAAGGTGATAGGAAAATCAAATCTGATGGCTGAGCTGTGACACAGGTTTCTGAAAATCTTAATGAAAAGTGGCTGTGACAGATGTGAACATGCTGGGGTTTGTACAACTTCTGCTGTATTTCAGCTCAAGATTTATATTTACATCGAGTTCTTTCAGAGTGAGCTCTGCTGAGAATTTTACACAGTGAGAGAAGCAGGGGCTGGGCTTTACACGGTGGCTCATGGAGCTCTTCCAGGCTTGTTTCTATTAAATCAGCGTTCAAGACAATTATATTTGCTCCATGGTTCCCTCTTTGCCTTCCCTCCCTTTGTGGAGCAGACATCTCCATTGAACTGCTGTCGTAAATTAATACAAATTTTATTGTTGTAAAAACAGGACTAACCAAATATCTCCTTTAATCCCCACTGCATGAACTGACAGTATAAATTCTTTCTCAGCTTGTTCCTTAATGATAAATTATTAACTCTTCACATAGAATCGATCATGTTCAGCTTGTTCAGCCTATTCCTCCACACAGTATCTTCATTTACCTGCGCTGATAATTATTCCAGGAAGGAAATTTTAATTGTTTGAGGTGTGGCCTTGCAGCTTTCCTTGCAGTCTGAGCTATTACTGCTAGTAGGTGGCTGGTCTTGACCTATGGTAGAGCAAGTGCTGGTGTTTGTATCTTTGGATGGGATTGCATTCTCTCCTCACACAAGTGTGTTACTCACCCATCCAAGTATTGGACAGCTTCTTCTATCTTATTTTTTTTCCATATTTTTCAGAAATGCTGAGGTAAGTTATTAAAATTCTTAATAATTTTCCATTCTTTTTGTTGCTTTTAATTTTTTTCTTTAATTACAATTTTTTTTTAATTAAGAACAAAGCTGTTGGAAATATTTCCCTCAAACATGTTTAGAAGGTTGGACTCGATGGTCTTGGAGGTCTTTTCCAGCCTTTATGATTCTACTGTGGAAACGGAAAAGACAGATTAACGTGGGAAAATGAGGAACACACATGGATGCTCCCATAGGTCCAAAGACAGGTATATGTACGTGTGGAGCTGGAAATGAAAGTTTGGTGGGCTGTATGTATTTCAAACAGCCACTTGATAAATTAGAAATGTTCTTGTTGAAGTCAGTGGGGACACTTCAATTCAGGCAAAGTGTAAACCTTCACAGACTGGAATAAAATGAAGTCACCATTTCAAATAAATCAACTGTTTTGCATTAATACAAGTTTAATGCAAGCTTAACTCAGAGGATTCTTAAAAGAAAAACAAATGTGGAAAAATATTGATAAGAATTCTGACAAGGAATATTAATAAATGAAAATGTTGATAAGAACTCGGGATACATTTGATGATTTATTGCCAAAATAAGTAACTTTATTATCCAAATTATTAGGCCAGCTGTAATGCCAGGATAAAAATAACAGTGATGCTATGTCACTCACATAATTTCATAAACAATGATCAAATCCCATCAGAATAAGAAACATCTTGTCTGTCAAAGAATGCGAGATGCTTTCCAGATCCACCAGCATATCCAGGCTTTTCCATTAATCAGCACTACACTGGCTTTTTTCCTTTGGAAGTCACTGAAGTGGATGCTGGGACATGCTCCCAAAAGGAACTGTTGCTGTGCAATATACTCAAGCCTGAGGTGTGATTTTATTATTAAAATGCCAGGGTGGCTTAGGTAGGTCCTGTGTCCAGATCTGGATGTTGAGTTTATTCCGTACAAAGGGTAAAATTCCATTTTTATTAATATTCCAGTTTGTTGAGGTTGGCAAGAAATAGCTTTTTTTTTTTTTTTTAATTCACCAACTTATTTCAAGTTATTGGTGAGGTTTTCCTTTTCAAAGGATACTCCTGCCTTGCCAGGTGAAATGTGAGTAAATTATAACTGGAGCTTCTGCCAACTCCTTCACCTTTGCCCCTTTAACTGTGTTCATGGTTATCTCCTGGATAAAAAATTAAATTACCTATTTTTTCACAACCCCTCCCCCCCCCACTACTAAACCAAAGCGATTAACAATTTAAAAAAAGAGAGATACAAAAATAAAATCTATATGTGTATTAATTATCTTTGCAACACTCCAAGTATATAAAGAAGGAAGAGACTCTGTTGCCCCACAGGCAGGAGGTTTCTCTGCTTGTGTGTGGCAGCAACTCTCAGAGAGGGCAGGGGACTGGGTTAACCTGCCACTGCCATAATTTGATTTGGCAATTTCAGTGATCAGAAGAATATTCTTATTGTATCAAAATGTGTGACAGCTTTGTGATGGGCACAAATGGGGGATGAGATCAGACCCCCTTTCATTAGATTAAATGGAAATGTGATGTTTTCAACAGTCAAAAAACACTGGAGACATCATCAAAGCTATCAGTGCCCATCTCTCCACAATCTCTGCTATGATCATTTTGTTCCCTTACCATTGATCTACTACAAAAGTGAAAATTAATTTAAAAGAGGAAAGATCTTCAAATATTTATATGTGAATATATGTGTGGGCAAAATGCAGGCTGAGCTAACAGCTTGTTACACTCACCCAGAAGAACTCTAAACACAGAGCATGGGCCAAAGCTCTTGAAGATTAAAAAGAAGACCTTGCACTCACTGCAGTGGACATGAAGTTCAGCCCAGATTTCGAGTTTTCCTTTCAAGTCCTTGCCCACACATGCACTTTTGCCTGCTGCAAAACATTTGGCCTCTATTTTCAGGAAGATTTGCACATGATTTGTGGAGGGGTCCTTTGGCCAGAGCAACCAGAGCCAAGATGGGAAATGGAAAAATCATGCCTGATGTGGAGGTGCGGGTAAATACCCACAGGCACAGGGGAGAAACAGCACTTGGGGAAGCACAGTGATCAGCAGAGCAGTAACTCAGCCTTTGCTAACAGACACTTGCTTTGTTTCATGTGACATTAAGCAAACTTGATATTGTAAAACTGATAAGAGGAGTTATCTATTGCAACTGGCTGGACTTGAGCAACTTTGTGCTCTCCGTGCGCAAGAGAGTAAAAATAGTGCTGCAAAATACCTGAGTGTACTAGTCCTGATGTGCTGGCTTTTCCCTTAAAATCACGCACCAGCATATCCAGGGTCTCCTTTGCCATTGAAATATGAGTCTTTTTTTCCTTAATCTCCTCTGGACACCACTCACAAACTGAAAAGGGCATTCTGTTACCATTAAATCTGGCAGTTTTACTGTGTTTTTCGTACCTCTGTAATGCAGCAATGGGAGAAGAGACTCGTCCTTGGGATTTCTCTCCCTGGGACAAAAGAAAAGTTATTCTGTCATGAGGAATGTGTACACCTGTCCACCACCAGCACTGCCATTGCCTCAAGAGGAGTCCAGCACTGAATTGTCCATGTTTTAAATCATGAGAGGGCCCTGGTGGAAATGATGCAGCTCCACCATATCCAGTGGAAACAATCCAAAAGGGAAGGAGAAAAGTCCTCCTAGTGCCAAAAACTGCTCTCCCACTCCTGTCTGTGGCACACATGGGTGGACTGAGCTCAGCACATCTGAGCACAAGGCTCAGCCTTCAGGAGCTGAGCCCTGCACAGAGGTCACAACTCAACACCTCTCTGTCAGGGAGTAAAGAATCCAGCCAGCTTTGTGGGATGCTCTTATGTATATCCAAGAGCATAGATGTGGTTCTGGCAGGATTTTTCTTTTTTCTAATTTTAGTAAAATATTTACAAAAGAGAGGTACTTCCTTACAGTACTTCAGGCATTAGTCACTGATGAGAGAGAATAGAAATTCTGGGGTTTAATCTTACACCATATTATTCTGAATCCACTTTAACATGCAATGATACCTTACAATATTGAACTTTAAAAAAAACCCAACTTTCATAATTGTTAGTTAGCATATGCTTATGGAAAATGGACCGTGAGACTCATGATGTTGATTGGCCTAAAATTAGATGACATTGTTTAAAAAACCTTCGTAGTCCTTCATTTGATTTTTAGCTACAGTCTAAGCACTTGGAAAAACAATGATAGGCATATTTGTATGATATATAAGAATTTAAGTATTTATCTCTCTAAAAGGCGAGTTTCCTTGCCTTTGAGAAATTTTCTGGCTGGGAAGGTTTCCAAAACCCCTCTCATGTTGCTTCATGGAATTTTCTCAGCTCTTGTGTTTGCTCCTTCTCCACACCTCTTCCCCAGTGCAGAGAGGCACATCTGTCTGTTTTCTGCCTTATCAAGCAGACATCTACATCTGTGAGGAAAACTCCACTTCCTCAGCGAAAAACCTGTATCTGATTGTGGTAATAAAGCACTACTTCCTCAGTTCAAAACATATATCAGACAGGACCAATTACTTCAAATGACTCATAGCAACAGGCAAGGCAATAGTCGTCTTTTCAAAGCCTTTGAACTTCTACTGCTTCAAAGGTGTCCTAAAACGTGGTTATGAGGCGATTGTCTAAAATTGCCAAATTACCAGTTTCCAAGCTTTGACATTTGTTATTTTGAGCAATGAGACAAAAGAAAGGAGTTCATCCACCCGCTGAGAAACAGGGAGGGAAACCAAAAGATATTTCCTAGGTGAAGAGAGCTCTTAACACAATGAATTCTTGGACACAAAACAAAAATACTCGTGCCCTAAATTAATCAAATAATACAATTAGATTATCAAACAATACACAACAATAATGCAAAATGCAAACAATGTGATCCAAAGCTACTGAGGAAATTTAACAGGCTTTTAATCACATCCTGGAGGTCAGAGAGGCTCAAAGAGTTATTAATGGGAATCAAAGCTTTTCACCTTTAGGTCACCAACTCAAATGTGGCACAGGTTGGTTCTGACTGACCGTCATTACCATCTGGTAATTACTGGGGGGGCATCAGACATGGGCTTGTGGGCTCAGCAGCCCCCAAGGAGAGGGATTTGCAGGATCCAGCATGTGCTGCAGTGGGCAAAAGGGTGTCCAGCAGAAGACACGTGATCCAACAGAAGATTCTGTGCAACTCAAAGCTCTTCCTTTGGTAAACCTTTCAGTGTTTTCTGCTATTTCCAAGCAGTAGTAAATAAAGTCATGAAGGTATAGTCTAAAATAGCCAAAGTAATTGTTTCTAGTAAATCAGTTTCCACTTTTCTTATGTTGGATAGAACATCATTAATGGATGGTCCCAGATTGTTGTGATGTTCCCTTGGCCATTAGAGTGCCCAAAGAGATGAAATAGTCTAGTTGGTTAAGAGTTATTTTTGGATGGACTGCTCTAGTCTCTCTCACTGTCATAATAATTAAATTAAATTTGAAAAATAAAGATAAAGAAGAATCCAATATACTGAACACCATAAAGCATATTGTTAACTAGTGACCCAAAGATATTTGGATCTTCATGATGCAACTTATTTTATCAGCAACCTTCTAACATTAAGACCACTTTAAAAACATATAGAGATCTAATTCAGGAATGTATTGCTGCTTGTTCCACTTTCATATTGAAACATGCAGTTTTATTTTGTCATTTTGTTGAGTTTTTACCAGTTTTCTCAACAATGAAGGTGACCAAACACGTATTTGGAGAGCACATCACAAGTGACAAGGGAGCTCTGACTCATCAGCATTATGGTGTCACTATGAGATGACCACGAGGGCTGAATTTACCCATAGAGGTGGATACTTTTCACAAACCTCTGAAGAAATAATGGGGCATTTTCACCCTCCCATATTTTTGTGTTGCATTTTTGTGCCATAAAATGTGGCAATGTATCCCCTGAATTTCTTTGGGAGAGCTCTAAATCCACTCAGGTTTGGGTACAGCTTCCACCACAGCACTTTTTGTCTCCACTAGGACACTTTATTTACCCTTGGTCACTGGTCCTCAGTATCAGAGGACACATAATTGTTTGTTCTGGATATTGTGGGTTCCCTCTGAGCCCATGAACACCAGAGAAAGAACTCCAAAGTTCACACCTTTTTGTTTTTTCTAGAGGTTTGAATAGGAAGAGTCTGGGTAAATCCAGGTGAAGCACTGCTGAATAAAGTATTTATTTTCCATTTAATTCAATCAGATATTCATTAGTTTACTTTTAATAAGTTAATGGGATATTCTTCCAGCAAAGTTCACTCAAAATTCATTGATGGGACAGAGCAAATGTGATACAATCCCATTTCCTATTTGGTGTAACTCTTCGAATCCACCTTTTCTTGTAAATATCTGTATGCAATCAAGAAAATTAAAGTTCTATTAATGTTTGCTAATATCTACATTAAAACTTCTGTTTCTCTACAAATTTTGCCAGAAATATGTTTATGAAACTATTCGAATAGAGAAATGCAACAACTGATAGGCAGAGAAAATGCACTCAAAAATTCGGGTAGTCACAGTGGAGATCTGTTCAGGGCTAGAAGTCACTTCTGGCTTTGGCTGGAAGAAAGCCTACAGGCACTTCTTTCTATGAGTAAGTTACATCTGTTCAGGCACTGTACTTTCCTAACACCATACTTTTGTTTTTTAGACTGAGGATCCTTCAAGTCTAGCAGCTCAGCTGCTTGCATCCGTCTGTACCCTCTTGGGTAAATACCTGTCACTTTAGGCAGCCTTCTCCTGTTATCTCCTCCACAGTGAGACTCAGATTGTCCCACTAACAAGCTGCTTTCTCTCCTCTGGCACAGGGTCGAGTGCAGCAAACCCAAGACCTTCAGCTTCACTCCAGTTAAGGAAATACAATTTGTCTCTAGCAGTTTCTGCCTTCTCTTGCTTATAAAGCTCAAAGGATCTATGAGAATGTTTGATGGAGTAAAGAAACATGGAATGTCTGGCTGGTCTCCAACTAATTTCTGCACCTGTCTCTTCGCTGGGTGGATTTGGATGTGAAGTGTCAGCAGTAAGAGCCACACCTGGCTTTGTAACCTCCTGTGATGAATAATGTTATGCATTTGGTTATGTTTTTAGTGTTGTGCAGCTCTTGAGTTTGTTGCAATTCTTTCTGCTGAAGAGAAATCCCTTCACTCTTTTAAGGAATTGCATAGCAAATATTTTTATAGAGAACTAGAGTTTCAGGTTAGCCCTGTGTCAAAAAGCTTCAAACTGAAAGAGAGAAGGTTTAGATGGGATATTAGGAGGAAATTCTTCCCTATGAGGGTGGGCAGGCCCTGGCACAGGTTACCCAGAGAAGCTGTGGCTGCTCCTGGATCTCTGGGAGTGTCCAAGGACAGGTTGGACAGGGCTTGGAGCAACCTGGGCTAGTGGAAGGTGTCCCTGCCATGGCAGGGGGTGGAATGGGATGAGCTTTAAGGTCCCTTCCAGCCCAAACCATTCTGACATTCCATGATCTCTCCATGGACATAAATTTTAAAAAGCAGTTATTTCTAAACAGTGGTCACTCATCTAGGAGGACTAAGGAAACCTAGTCAACGTCTGTGTCAAACACTTTTAATTGCCACTGAACCAATATTAACTCATTTTTCCTCTGCATTATTCTCTGTGTCAAGATTCCACCTGTATTTTCCTTTTCTCCCAGCACACACATCCACACCCCTAGAAACATTATTGGTGACACCCTTGTTACTGCTGAAACAGGTTCTAATGCCACTTTCCTAGAAGGAAAAATAAGGCATTAACATTATCATTATTCCTAAATATTGGTAGTATCTCTGAAAAAGGATCACCAGCCTGGAAAAGATGAGAGGCAAAAATTGCCCATAAATTCCCTTTCATCTCAGGACAGCGAATGTGGAGAACCAGAGTACAAACAACCATTTTTAGGAACTATGTGTGTTCTCTGCACTTGGATACAACTCCCAACCATGTTTTCTGTCATCCACGGAGGATCTGGATTTATGAGCACGTCAGCACGTACATTTGAATCGAGGATGCCCAGATGGGGAAACTCTCTCCCCACCAGTATGAAATACCCATCTGCTGTGTATTAATACTCCTCGAGGGATTATTGTTTCATGCTGCTACAGTTGGTGTCCGGAGGCTGGGATGTAGGAGCACATCCCAGTGTGGTTCTGGAGTGAGGATTAGGCTGAGCCACCAAGTGTCAGATTAGGGATCTTCTTTGAAAGCTTTGAGATGGCCCGTTCTGAGCAGGAGGAATTTTGAAAAGCAGCAAGTCCCCTTACGGTCTCAATTTGATCAAATAATATGTTTATGGCAGGATTATTAGATCAAGAGAAGCAGTTAACTGAAACATGACATGTAACTGTTAAAAATTACCCACTATCAAACATCAGCTAGGGACAGAGACAGGAAGAGTTGACGCTTATAAATAAAAAATGATGTAGAAATTAAACAAACAACCCAGGGAGACTCTTTCAGGTTTTTTCTTCCCCCCCAGTTTCTTATGTTAAACCACACAATAAACGGCCTTTGAGTTGGAGAGGTTTAATCTATGTGCAGAAAGGGAATTAGGGGCTGATTCAGGCTTTTTTCCCTTTCCTTTCCTGGAGGCCTCTTTTTTATTTTCTTTCCAGGTATTGATTGTGAAAGTGATATCACACCAGAAGGTGCATTGATATGGTGTTGAGTTACAGAAAGCTGCAAAGACTCCTTACAGTATAATCAAAGCTTCTGTCCAAGCCCCACACTCTGATGAAATCCAATCAATAGGGACGATTAAATGACACATACAGAGCCATCAATATTAAATACAATCCATTTCCTGTACAAGAGCAGTGCAATGTAAAGTGGACAAGATAAAACTTGAATAGGCAGGTTATTTACGATGCCTGTACAGTATTTAAGCAGTGATGAAAGTTGGGAGCACACATGATTTGCATATTAATCAGAAAAGCACATAAGCATTCTAATGCATATAAAATATAGTTTGATGGGTTTCCAATGCTTCAAAAAAACCCAAAAACATTTTCTTTAAAAGTTATTTTTTGGAGGGGGCAAAGACAGAGAAGAGTTGACTCAAAAGTGAAAAATTGTACATTTTGCAATCTGTAATTTTAATAAGATGTGGTTCTTACAGAGCTTATTCTGAAGTCCAACCCATTGCCCTGATGCCTGTGCAGTGGAAGGCAGGGTTTGAGATAATCCTTTGCAACTTTGGTCTGTTTGCCTCCAGAGGTGAGGAAGGGACCTCCAGGAAGTGTCACAATTTCCCTCCACGAGCAAACATCCTATATTTGAATGGTTTTGCACAGTAGCACACTCAGGGCACATCCCTGCTAAAGGCACCACAAGCAAGCCAAGAGTCAGAGCAGCAAGGCCCCCTGGAATGGTGCAGTGCAGGGGTCCAAATGTAGGACAGTGACACTGGCTTGGAACTGCCTTTGGCAGGACCTCTTCTCTTCCACCTCCAAGCTGGCATCACCTGGAACCAAGCAGGCACTTCCAAAGTTGAAGGAGGCAGTGGCAGAGCAAACTCTGCTTGACTCGAGTGCACCAGCTCCACAGCCACAGGTCACCACTTTTATTTTTATTCTAGGTAAAGAAAATGTTCACCTCCTATGCTGCTTCTCATGTTATCCCTTCTGTTATAAAACTCATCTGAGGAACTTAAAGGTGATTATAGGTATGAAACAAAGATGGTCTTAGAGGAACAAAAACCTGCAATAAGTCACTCCCATCAAGGGCAGTGGCTGTGCCAAAGCAGGTGCCAAAACCATGTGACATTTGCCAGTCATAGAATCCTAGAATAGTTTGGCTTGGAAGGGACCTCAAAAACCATCAAATTTCAATCCCCTGCCATGGGCAGGAGCACCTTCTACTTCAAAGGCCCATCTAACCTGGCCTTGAACACTTCTGGGGATGTGGTACCCCCAAACTTTCAGACCTCCCAGTGGCTGTTAGGGTTGCCAGAGGACCCACCAAAGGAAGGGTTTCCTTCATTGAATTCCCTCGTGAACTTGCCTTCAGAGACACACTCTGGTGCTGTACCAGGGCTAAGAAGAGTCCACCACCTGATCTCATCAGCTGAGACAAATACTTTTGGTAAATCCCCTCTTCTTCTCTACTGTGCCTTTCAAAAATGTTTCCACCAGCTCTTACAGAGTCCATGTGTTGCAAACACTAAAAACCGTACCTAATAAATCTGGTTTCCTTCTAATGTTATTCATCATACCATGAGTTCACAACATGCAGCGGGGAAAAGAGAAAATTGCAGATCTACTGTCAAAAGCAATGAATTGATGAAAATATAGAAATAGGATAAAAATATGGATCTCCAGCAAAACAGGCACTGACACCACACTGCCTTTTGTTATGGAAAAGTAAGAGAAAGGAAATCAGAGCGAAGGAGACAAAAGCAGCAGACTGGTAAAAAGGTGTTGCTGCGCTAGTCCTGAGCTCCATATTGTTCTTTGCTTTTCACACATGAATCCCCATCATATTGATTGATAAATCCGAATTCTTTTCTCCCTTTTTTTAACATCGATTCATTCTTTTTCAACATTAAACTCTTACAGTACCTTTGAAGCGAATAGATAAAATTCCTTACCACCAAACCTAGAAGGACTGTTGACAAGTTTCAAGTTAATCATATATTTATGTCCTTTGTTATACTGGGCCATAAATATTTGGTATCTTTAGGATGAAAACCCTTCATCTTCACACAATTTTCAAAGATTTTTTTAAAAAAACCTCCTCAATAAAAGTTTTATAGAGAAAGTGAGGCTGAAAAATGTTCTTGGAGATGACACTACTCTCTGCCAGGACACTTTCACAAATACTGTGGGGACAGCAGGTTGTTTGCCAATGAAAAGCTACTTTCTCTTGACAAAATTGAAAATTGATGACAAAGTGATTGGGTATTTCTCAAAATGCTGTCAAATGTAATGACATTGGGTGTGTTCCAATTAGTTTTGTAGGCTTTCAAGATACAGCTTTCTCTCCTTGCCTTCTGTGTAAAAACTTTGTGGCGTGAGTCTGGTCCGCTGAAGGACAGCTAGAGTTGCTACAGCTCCCAGAATTTCCTAGGCAATGAGATGCACTGACACATCTAGTCTTGACTAAATAATCAGCTTTCAACTTTGCTAAACCTGGGCTTTCTTCTCTGGTTTGATGTGGGGTTATCAACACATAGTGCAGGTCACGTTGCTGGTGAGAGAGTATGGAATAAGTTGCCAATAAAATAATCAAATTCATTTAGTTTGACCAATAATTACCTGTACTTTTATGAGACCAGAGGTGCCACGAGCTCTGGGAATGTAGTGAGATCCCAAATCCAGGAGCAGAGGGGAGAGGGAAGACAAAAGCTACAGTGACATCAACATCTATCCCCTCTATGCTGTTGGAGCTGGTAACCAGAGTTCCCCCTTCTCTCTCACTATCTAAAGTACAAACAACATAAAGCTGGGATTGGATTGATATGGAATGCTATATAAAATGTTTGCTTATAATTATTTCTAGCACCCTTTTGAAGCTTAGGGATAAAACATTTCTAATTATTCACCAGGCCGTTGGAACTCCTAGGCCTCTGTAATAGGGATTTAGCAGAACAACAAATAACATACAGGGATCGAGATGAAAGGAGTGAATTTGAAGGGATTATTACCATAAAAAAAGCAAATGACTATTTGATGGAGTTACAACAATACAGAGAGTCAGACAGGGATAGAGAAATAATGCTAATTGATAAATACATAGCTGCTTAAGCTTTAATTTGAGCTGTGGAAGAGTTGTAAAAGGAGTGATACCTGTAATTTCCTTTTTAAAAGATCACTCTGTTTGAAATGCATATATGAGGAAAACCCCTCAAATGCAGCCTTTCTCTCCCCCCTCCTCCCGTTTCCACCACATTACAGTCACAATAAGTAATTCTTTAAAAGGCAGGACCAGCAATTTTTTATGGTCTTGGCTGGCTTACAGCTGCAGGAAGATTTGCACCCCAGTTTAGGATGGAAGCCAGGACATCTTCTGCAGGATCCTGTGATCTGCTCATATATGAACCCCATGGGCCATAGGGAGCAACACACATTCAAGGAATGAAAACTGGATTTGCTGTTCACTAGAATACACCACGAAATCCCTGTGTTATCTTAATCAGATCCAAAGCACTGCAAAGTAAAAGGCAAATCAAAAGAAAACAAAACAAAAAAAACCCACACCAAAACAAAACCCAAAGTCAGCAAAGGCAGGATTTGTGAACAATGTGAGGTGCAGCCATCCCCATTCGGACAACTTTTAGGCATTTTGTCTCAAATAAGGAGGCACAAAATGTATAATCAGAACCTAAACCACAAAATAAGATAAATCTCCCATATTCAGCGCTGCTCTAAGCAACGTCACCACCACCACACCAGTGATTCCCCAGAAAGGTTGTTTTTTTGAGGATATAGAAGCTGTCTTGCCTAAAGAGGGAAGGAAATAAATCTGACTTTGTATATACATGCAAAAAAAGCTAAAAAAATGCATAGATAGGAGACTTACCAGCTACTCTGCGAGCTGTGTGCTTCTTTATATCACAAATAGGGGTTTAAAGGGCAAAGGTATGCAAAGCAGATGCATTGTGACTATCTCTAAATCAGAATTTCAATGTGAGATGTTCTTCAACAGCTCAATAGAGTCTCTTGGAAGCTTTCTCCCCCTCCTTAATGAAGGTAAAACGTTAGCATTATAAATTGCAGCTTAGAGAAATTATATTCAGACTTTGAGAAAAAAAAAGAAAAGGGAGCGAAACTGTACGCAGTAGATTAGCAGGGGTGGATCATCTTGGTGAGAGTTGTGCTGCCAAAGCCTATTAGAGTAATTCACATTTTATACACAGACATTACCATTTTCTCTGAACTCCAACGTCCTTGGAGTATTACTCCACAGAGACATCCAAAATCCACTTTAGATGGGGCACAAAGGCACGGTTTGAGATTTACCTGTGTGACTTGTCTCGCAGGTGACAAGCATTAAGGAGGGAAAGCTACTCTTCTGTCAGATAAGCAGGAATTCTTGGTTTCTTAATTCACTTGGAAAGAAAGGATAATTACCTGAACTAAATTTCTGTGCCCATCTCAAATGGACTCTGGGGACAATCCTGCAGATTAATGCTCTAAGAACATAAGATTCAGAAAGAGAACGTAGGGATGTATGAAATAGGATCTCTCTTAACAACCTGCATCGAAAACTGTATCCTGAATGGAGGGGAGGGAGAGGTGGAGGAAGGGGCAAATCCAGTGCAGCTATAGCACATTTTGCTGCTTCAGCAGAATCAGATTTTGGCAATAATAATGATGATTTTTATAGGCTGACTCTTTTTTCCCCTACTATCTGATGGATTTGAGAGATTTCCACAACCTGAATGCTTCAGGCAAGATCCTCAGGTGACGTAAATCAGGATTGCTTCCCTGAAATATGGACAGATTCATCCCGCTACACAGCTTTTCTGCTCATTGCAGCATCATAATCATCTAGTAACATTAATTAATTTTCTGGTGCTTTATGCAATGCTGCCTCTGCCTCCTCCCCGCCTCAAATTGTTTTGATTTTGTCCTTTTTTCTTTTTTTTTTGCTGTTATTGCTCCATGTCTGCTAAGTAAATCTACGGCATGTTACTTTAAAAATGAAATAAAGCTTGTGTTCATAGTGACAGTCAATAACACTACAGCATTATAATCAATTGCTATTTGTAGCAGCAGGACTAGCAGTGGGGGCAGATCAGTGCAAATTACTGTCACTGTGTGCTGTCGTGTAGTGCAGCCAGCCTGGATCAGGGAAGACAAATGTCCCCAGATTCAATGGGAGCAGACAGTACTTAGTCATACCTGGACGATGGCAATGTGTTCCAAATACAAGGGGGAAGTGGTTATAAACCTACACCATTGAGAGGGAAGAGAAATAAATTAATCCAGCAAGGAGCTGTGCTGCTGAGATCCCAAGCTAAATGCTCTGCTTTGGCGATGGGCTGAGGAATGGAGGATTGCAAGTGTCCAGGGATCTACAAAAAGCTTCGATAGCTTTTTAGTGAGCACCAGTGACACCTCCGTTGTAGTTTAAGCTGATGGTTTGTACAGACTCCCCTAAGCCATGGGGTCTTCAGTTCAAAACACCTGTTATCATCAATAATAATGCCAAAATGAAATATAATAGCTCTCTCCCCCCACCAGATCTTCGTATAGAAGCAGGAGTGTTTGTTACTGCTTTAGATCACAGCGATGCAATTTTTTGTCTGTGTTTCATTTGAGAAAAGAGATCCAGGCTCTGATCTCAGTGGGAGGCAAAGTTGTTATCTCAGAGCTGGGGTCTGGAAGCAGCAGGTCAAACAGGTAATTTTAAAGATGGAGCTACCCAATTCTTTGTGCTTCAGCACCTTTTTCCTCTATGAATTAGGCAATTTATTTGGAAACCCACTGATTAGGGAGAAATGTAAATTGTGTTGACTAGGGGGAGAAGGAACAAGACCACATCCTTTGGAAAGCAAAGATTTGGTTAGCAGAGTTATGCTTCTGAAATTACATCTGATCACCTGGCTAAAGGATTTGTGATTGATTTGGGACTTTTGCCTTCCGGCACAGGAGGAAAGAAAGGAAAATCCAGCTCCAGGATCCTCCACCTCCTCACACACCCCAGCCCAGAAGAAACCCACCTCCCAGGGAGGGTGATCCTGCAGCAAGGCCAGTGCAAACACTGAGGTCCCTTCTGGGACTGCTGCAAAGGATGACAATTTATTGCCCATTTTAAGGATGGAGTTTGTGATTAGGTACATTTGCCAACTGGGAACTGGAGTGAGATCAATGAGTTATTTTACATAGGTCCCTGTATTCTGGGCCAGAATGAAACTGTTGACCTGGAGGTGAAAGTCTCTAATTTTATTTCTAGTCCCTCTGAGTCATGTAGTCACCAGAAATAACACTGACAGCAATAAAAATGAGCAAACAAACAAAACTAAGCAAACATCAAATATTAAGGGCAAAGATTTCACCAAAGAGGCTCAGCACACGTTTTGTGAGACGGGGTAATCTTTGACAGCAAAATCTGGAACATAAAACCTGCTCTCTCCTGGAGCCCAGCATTCTTCTCTGAAGACAAATGCTTTATAATAAATATTTCTGTGCCTGTGGAGCTTTGTGCGAAGTTGGACATGATATTTTTGGCAATATCTGCATGTCAGGAGGAATCTGAGAAAGTGTCACGTACTGTACTCGAGCTGGCCGGTTGGAGAAAGCCATAGCTTTGAATGTGCATGTCACATATGTGATGGGCTGAGCAGAGCAGAGCAAGAGGACCAGGAACATTTCTGCTCTTCAGCTTTTTTATCTGCTTTAACCCATGAGCTGAACTACAGAAATCACCCAAAGTTGTGGCATCTTTCTTCATCTTCCTATTGCTAGTTCTCCCCATCTTCCGAAAACAGAAAGATGATGCCCTTGTATATTTTTAGATCTAATATTTTTCCTGTTTAGCAAGATCATAATTATTCCCTTTTTTATTATTACAATTAATATTATTATTATTAATAATAATAATATTCCTAATGGATTTTTCACTACCCCTTTAGAAGGTAGTTTCCAAAGGAAATTTTGGTGTCTATTCCTGGCTAGCAGGCATAATAATTTGGGAAAAATAATCTTCCACTCAAAGGTAGTTTAACTTAAAATAAGGGCTTTTTGGCTTAGGGATTGCTAAGGAAAATTGCTTCATTTTGCAACCATAATTCCTATACTTCAATGAATGGGATTTTCCTTCCGAGAGATTTAAACTATGGAATTTTCCTTTGTTGGACAAAAATCAATGGAGTGTTTGCTGCTAATTAAACCAAATAAGTTAGTTGAAAAGGAAAGTGAGTTGATTTTGAAGGACCTTCATACTAAAATGACAGTTTTGAGTATAAGAAGAGGAGACTTTAATCTGATTTTTTTTCTTAAATTTCAGGTTCTGTGCTTCTTTATTATTTTGAAGAGTATCAGGATTCACTCCCTGTTGGTACAAGGAAGTCAACTTTATGTGATTCGTGCTTAGGATCTAATTCAATCACCATTGAGGGCAACGGGGTTTGGATTAAACCTTTACAGTAAGTGTTTTTTAAGGTCTCAGACAGCAAAGATTGAGCTCTCAAACACCCTGAGACCAGCCACTAATTTCAGAAAACTGGAACACATGCAATGAAACCACCACATTCTGTAGTGACAAAATCTTTTGCAGAAACAGGGCTGCGATGCCGTTGGTGGCTCAGTTTGACCTGATTTCCCTTTACACAAACACAAAATGTCAATGGGAGATGCCGACAGCAGAAATTTCCTACCTTTGAAATTTGATTTCACTATGGATTTTGAAACGTAAGGGGAAAACACATAGCAGCAAATGAATGAACTATTCTACTCTTTACCTTTTTAGCAATGGAATGACTGTAATATTGAAATATTGCAGATTGCTGCAGAGCACAAACACCAAATTCCTAATGTTTCTATAAATCATATATCCCTAAACCCACATCATTTGATAATAATATGAGAAAAAAAAATTGCTGTTGTGTTTGAGAAAGAGTCTTGGGGTAACTATTTTGTTTTTCTGGTGTTTGGGGAGTTTTAGTTGAGTGACTGGAGCTGCAAAGTTAACAAAAATCAATATACACTTTGCTGCAGTGGATAGGATCTTTTTTTACCCATTTTGAGGAGTGTAACCACGGGTATACAGAGCACGGTGCTATCCCTAACACTATCAAAAAAACAAACTATTTATTTTAATTAGCTAAAAAGGGTCAAATGGCAGGAAAAAAAAAATCCCCTGCAATACAAAAACTCTGGCTATTGTAATGATACAGTGTGTAATTCAATATATCTGTTTAGATATTGACCTTCTGCATTATTAATGGCTTTGAAAAGGGTACTGCTGTCTTGCAACTCCTTAACAGGTGGAAGCCACGGGAAACCAAACATTTATTGGTTTCTGGATGCCAGATTCCTTTCCAGCTAAAAGTCGGTGCAAATATGTTTGCAACCTGAATGTAAAAGGGAGTCCTGATTTTCTGTGGCTTGTTTGTTGTGGTATTTTTGTCTAAGGCTCTCAAAAGATATCCTATTGTGAAAGAAGGATTTAATTTCCATTCAATGTAGTCATTTTCTGCTGCTTAAAGAAGTTCATTTGGATATGAGACATTCAGAAATCCTTGTCTAGATTTCAGTTTCAGAAAAATCCTAATTTGTTTGACTGAGATCTTTGATGGACCAAAGTATTTACTAGATATCTCCTATTTTCTGGTAGCTGAATCCCTAATTTCAGCGAAGGAATCACAAGAATATTCTCTTTCCTGTATATTCACCTTTAAGCAATAATTTTTGTGTTAGATGTGTTGTTTATGTGTGATTCCAAATCACAGCCAGTGTCTCCCACTCTCAAAGACACCAGAACATTTAAAAATTGATATTGCATTATGAGTTTTATTTCCCTTTTTTTTTGCCTTGCAACAACAATTAAATTCTGTTTTGTCAAGGAAGGAATAAATATTTAAATGGCACAAGGTATATCTGGTTGGACATTCATTTGTGTAATTATATATTCTTTCATAATGCTCTTTTGATTAATTTAAATATTAAAAAAATAACACCATCCTTCTTACAGTATTTTCAGAAACATTTATCAGTTGAGTTAAATTTGCAGATCTCATTTTTTTCCCCCTCTTTATCAATTATGCAACAGAGAGGACTAAAATGACCATAACAACATATTTTTTTTTCTGCTGTGGAAAAATCAGTTAAAATATAAACCAATATTTTATCAAATCTCTTGTGAATATTTCCCCTAAGGGCCAGATCCTGTGTGACTTTCAACATAGCAGAAAGAATTTATGTGCAAATCAACCATCAAGCATAAAACAACAATAAAGACAGGAGGAAAAAATACCCAAACAAATAAATAAAGAGCACAAATTTTAAATTATCTCAAAATTCTAAATATACTTTAAGAAATACTGCAATAAAGAACTATTTGTACAGCTTTTCTTATGGTCCTTTTGCTGACAGTTTTGAAAGACAAATGTACGATTCTAGTAGGAAAAACCATAAAAAATAACCATGACCTCATTTGTAACCACCAAATATCAGCATTTCCCTTCATTTTAATTATTAATCTATTTACATATATTAGGCTATATTCAATGTTCATCTGACTTGGAAGTGCTGACCTACAGTCAGGAAACAGACAAAAGGAGATTTTAAAATATTTGTTCTCATTTTAAAGGTCTGTTTGTAATTAATTTTGTTTTCCTAGGAAGTGAATTTATATATTCCATGTACTGTGATGTTCTCCTAACCCAGGAAAAGCATACTGTGGGAATTCCAAATTGGAGACAACTTCCAATAATAAATATCATTATATCACGCTATCACTCCTATTCCATTACCCAGTATTTCATTCCTACGGATGATGCCGGAAGATGCATCAGTGAGATAAGTACATTTTGGAAGTTGTCATCTCTGGGTCTTTTCCTTGTCATAGATTTTATCTGCTAATTGATCCAGGGTGGCACAAGTTTTCATGGATCCAACCTGCTTCTATCCCTTAGGTCAAGCAGAAATAGGGGGTAGATATTCTGTGATGTGCTATGACTTAGGAAGGAAGATCTTTCTCCTTCTTGGGTTGGAGGAAGAGAAGGAAATCTGAGGTTGGATCTGCATGCGGTTTTCCTTTCCTTTCCTTAGGTTTTCTCAAGGGAAGTTGCTCCAGACATTCAGCCAAGGAAGTCCTGAGTTCATCACAACCACAGATTCATCTGCAAATATTTTCATCCTTCCAAATGAGCTAGAATCATAACTGAGCTGAGAAACATGGGCAACCTCCTGAAATCCAGATATTTTTAAGGTCCAACTAGACTGTGTTTCTGATTTCTTCTTTTTTTTTGGCAATTTTGTGTTGCAAACCACATCCAAAAATTCAGCCTGAGAACGTGTATTAATCTATTATCCTCCTCTGAGTTGCAGTGAGATACTGAGAGTGTCAGAAGAAAACCAGCTCTGATGGGCTTTTGAATTCAAGAGCTCTGGGTAAGCAAACAGACTCCTGGTTGTTTCTCCAGATTAAATCTGAATCTGATTTTGGTTAGTATTTCATTTTTTTTCTTTTCCCCAAAAGAGACAAATGATAGCATTACACTTCCAGGTTGATTGAGACATGGGTTATGATTCACAGATTACACAGAACTGGCACCAACACAGCATTTGCACACATTTCCAAGAGTTGTGACTGAAAACACACAACAGAATCTGACTTAGTAAAAATACATGTCAAAATGGTGGTTCTGATTTTCTTGTAGTGCCATGTGTTCCAACACAATAGTCAAGGGTGAATTAAAGCTGCTGAGAAAAGCACTTTTGGTGTCTCATTGTAGTCTCCATCTCAGACTTCCACGGAGAAGTTCTCCCATCAGTTTAGCAACAATTTTGTGTTTCCCGTGAAATGTGTTGACTGGACTGCAACTCTTTGAACAATGTATGTAAATTTACCCCATGCTATATATCCAAATTCAACAGTTTGTTTGTGAAACAGACTTAACAAAAAACCTGTTGTCGTGGGTGAAAGCAAAACAGGCAGGAATCAGGAGGTTCGGGTTGATCTCTCCAGTTTTTGTGTCGTGGTTGGCCTGAGCTCTCACAGAACACTTTGCCTCTTAGGAACAGATGAAAATTTACCTCCCAGTCTTATTGGTACTTTTAGTGTCATCTATAACATTGCACTGCTTTATAAGCAGGTTGAAACTACTGATGCTTCATGCCATGGACCTGTTGGAGCAGGTCCAAAGGAGGTCAAAGATGCTCTGAGGGTTGGAACTCCTCTGCCCTGGGGACAGGCTGGGAGATCTGGAGGGGTTCACCCGGAGAAAGAAAGGCTCCAGGGAGACCTGAGAGCCCCTTCCAGTGCCTAAAGAGACTCCAAGGGATGGAGAGGGACTTGGGGCAAGGACCTGGAAGGACAGGACTCAGGGAATGGCTTCAAACAGACAGAGAAAAGGATTAGGGAGAAACTGGCTGTGAGGGTGGTGAGATACTGGCACAGGTTGCCCAGAGAATCTGCCTCATCCCTGGAAGCGTCCAAGGCCAGGTTGGAGCAGCCTGGGCTAGTGGAAGGTGTCCCTGCCTTTGGCAAGGGGTTGGAACCAAATGATCTTTAGGGTCCCTTCTAACCCAAACCATACTGTGATTCTATAATTCATTTCTGTCATCCCTT
This sequence comes from Dendrocincla tyrannina, assembly GCA_035047865.1. Taxonomy (NCBI): domain Eukaryota; kingdom Metazoa; phylum Chordata; class Aves; order Passeriformes; family Dendrocolaptidae; genus Dendrocincla; species Dendrocincla tyrannina. The sequence continues at coordinate 2,640,403 of JAWWMP010000171.1, read as the reverse complement.
ACACACACATGTGCATGTGTGCAGTGCTTAGAGCAACTGAATTTTCACCTTTTTCCACAACCTCAGCATCGAATTATAACCATCAACATCAAGAGGTGGGAAGGGAGAGCAGGACCACCTGCTAGACACGGCTGCAGTCCTAAGTCCTCATGCTGTGAACCTACATAGATTTACCACTTGAGGTTGTGTCCTTGACACTAAGGATCAGATATGGTGGCTTCTATTCCCAACAATAGACAATGAAAGCAAAACATTCTGCCTCCTGCCTTTCTGAATCCACGCAGTCAGGATGTCTTTCCTGCACTCTGGAGCTATTGGAGGTGGCAGAGAGGGGGAGAAGAGGCATTTTATGACTCACAAGATCAGGGGAAGAAGCCTGTGTTTGTGTCTCCTAATGACCAGAGACAGGAATAGGAGGAATCAGCAGAAGAATCTTCTGCACCCTTATCAAGAGGAGTAATAACGCCTGACATTTAAATCACTCCCCCTGGCCACAAGAGAACGATGAAATACTCGGCGGTCAGATCCTGCCAGTGGTATCCAGTGCCAGGAAGGTGGTGCTCAGCAGGGGTACCTCTTTCAGCATCTCTGTGTTAGAGAGATGCCTCTCCTAAGTGCCTTTCCCGGTGTCCCTGGAGGACATGTGAGCACCTCAGCAGTGGCCACCCCAGCACTGCACCTCTGCTCGTGCCCCAGGAGGCTGTCGCTGCGAGAGCCATAATTTAGCCTTTAATATTTTGATACTTAACACGATGGATTTCCCTTTTAGTGCACGCTGATTTGATCTGATTGAGGCATGAGGCTGCGCAGGTTTCCTGCATCTCGGGTGGGTTTAGTCTAAAACATGCAAATCCCATGGTGCATCCCCCTGTTTCTCTGGCGTTATGTCTGCGGAACAGTGTCACCAATGGTGACACCTCTTCACAGAAAGACAGGGAAATCTCTTTTGCAGGATGGAGGATTTCCAAGGAAAGCTTCCCTGTGACATGAGCTGTTGAACTGTCTCCACAGAGTTCTGATTTAATTTGAACTACACCTGCCACTCCGTCACAAACAGCACCATCCAAAATGTGAAGCAATAATTAAATTTCTCTGGGAAATAATAATTAATAAGGGCACAAGTGAGCTGCCTCTTCATTTAAAAATATTTCTTTGCCATTTATGTTCAGTTCTTTGCAATAGCCCATGAGTTGGGAAGCTTAACAAATTGTATTGAAGACTCTCACTTTCAAGGTATTATCAGTGAAAGGACTCTGACACAGTTATACAATTGTGCATTTTTAAAATGCATTATGAAAATTTTATCTTCCTATCTAAAATATCTTCTTTGAACTCAACAGCTTTCAAATTTCTTAATGAGATGGTGTTATTCTGATGTATAACTTAAATTGCCTCTGTCTCAAACCTAAAGATTGAACATATTATAAAAAAAAATATATTAAGGAAATAATAATCAAAGACAAAATGGATGAAGAGGATTTACCTTCAACATAAAGAAATATAATAAGGTATTTTTAATATCTGTGTGGTTTGGATTTACTCCAGACCTTCCTATGGCAGAAAAAAATATATGATCTTGTTTTTCAAGACAGATTCTGATAGTTAAAGTATATTTGAGTTGCCCTCTGTCCTTCCCTCTTGCCCACAGAATATGGGCTACACACATGCATATTTATTCAAATTTCTTTTTCTTTTAGACATTCCCGCAGCTCTTTTGTTGGCCAACTGTAAACTGATCACTTACAATTGTACTTGAGTGTTTAGTGACCAGAAAATGTACAAATGCTGCTGCTGCCAGAGTAACTGAAAGTGCACAAGCAGATTGAGGGAAATACTACAGGCAAAAATTAGCCATCATTAGTTACCCCTGCTAATATTGCAGAAAATTGAAATGCTTGCCTCACTGAGAATTGAAGAGCATTTCTGAAGTTTATCCAGAACAAAATATCTGACTTTTAAATACAAATAAGATATAAAGTGTCGCCATGCATTGTCGGGCTGCACGGTGGCAGTTTGCAGGAGAATCTGCTGAAGCCCCTTTGTGGGAATCAATCCCAGATAAATTCAGCCCCGTTAATTATAATTTTAACAGCTTCAGATGCCACGTTAGGAGCAGGGAGGGGCAGGGGAGAGGGAGCAAACTGGGTCTCTGCTCACAATGATAAACATAAGACCATAAATGTCAGACAAAGGCCAAGAACGATGCAGAGGACAGATTGCCGGAGTCCCAGCCTAAACGCAGGGAATGTTTGTTGAGTTCTGTATGTGGGGTTTGTTTCCACCCTGAGCGCACTGTAGTAAGTGCAAATGTAATAATAATCATGCAAAATACCTTTGCCCTCATAAAAAAGCCTAAACTTTATGGTTAGGATATGGTCTGTATTTTATGTTTCTTCTGTATTACCTGTTTCTTCTGTATTTTATATCTTTGTCACATTGGAAGAAACAAATTTTCATGCAAGAAGATGCAGAACAGCAATTCATTCTGTGCCCAATTTGTTCAATTTAAAGAGATGCCCTTCTGAAGCTGTCTTAATCCCTTTTACCACTCTTTAGCATTTCAAGCTCTCCTTTCTCACTTCTTCACTAGCTTCCTCCTAAACCTTCTTCCCAAAGCAATTTTCATGTGATTTAGCCCAGGAAAATGAATAATACAGCACCCCAGCCACGCTAAGGTAACCTTCCTGTGGTATTTGGGGTGTTTGCTTTCACAGATGACCTTGCTGTCGATATCTCTGTCAGGCGCGCTCGGGCAGCACCTGTTAGAAGCGCTACGGGCTTCCATGGACATGTGGCACCATATTGGAATGCTGCAGTTCATTTGGCACAAGGCAAGAAGGTAGGCTACACGTTGCCCAACATATTTAAGCAGCATTATAGTTTGATCAAGGAAAAGCTCTCGAAATATTTTGCACAACGTCGAGGTTTAGGCACGATAAAATATAAATTGCAAAAGGTTCATTTTGGATCCTCATTACCCAAGCCAACCAACCAAGGAGATAACATAGAAAAACATCCCTTTCCATTCCCTTTTCTTTTCTCTCTCTTTTTCTTTTTTTTTTTTTTAAGATAATGCCGTTTTACACAAGGAAAGATTAATAATTAACCACAGTGAAGTCACCTTTTTTTTGCAGTCATACGAAAAATAAGATACACAGTAATTCTGTTAGTTCTGAAGCTCTTCTACTTCTTGTGAAAAATTAAAATGCATAGAACTTTGTAACTCCCCAAATGCCAAGGTTTCAAAATAGGTACGAGAAACTGCTAAAATAATTTCCTGAACAAACAAAAAGCTCAACCCCTGTATCAAAGCTCATACATCTTACATGTTCTCTTGTCTCTTTGTGTTTGTATTAGGATTTCAGCACCTGACAGTATAACTGGTGCATCATTTTGTGTCTCTCTCACATTACAAAGGTTTTTATTATTTTTTGTAATGCTGCAGAGATGCCTGATTATTATTTCTATTAAACTTTGATTTGGAAGTGCAGGGAAAAGAAATATTAAACAAGAAAAGCCACTTTAATCTTGTCTCCAAAGGTAATTACCTATTTGGGAACCTTTTGTAAATACAAAATATCCACTTCCACTGAGCCAAAGGAACAGAAGATGTGCACGAATCATATGGACTTACTTCTATATAATCCTAAGGCATCAGGTAAATTGGATCCAAAGAAAAATTAGGGGACCACAAACACACCAACAAAAAACAACCTGCCTCATGGTAACATAGACAAGCAAAGTTAAAAGGCAAACACAGTGCTGAGGTACTTTTTACCTCCATAAACTGTGTCTCTTGTACACTCTCAGACCCACACAACAAAACAGTTACTAAAAGGAAGGCAGCACTGCGCAATTATGTATTTAATATTTATTCCTGGAAAACACCGAGTAACGAGTATGAGATTTTCAAGAAACACTTTATTGTGAGAATTATATTTATCACAATTTCATGCCAGGGTGTCTTTACAAAACTAGCAACACAATGAGCAGATCTAACCCTGTCTTGCTGCCACTGTAGTCTCACCTCTGTGGCCACTCGGACTCTGCTTTACATCTTTACACTTAGTTTGTCTCTGACCTGAAATAACAAAGCTGTGAACTGTTAACCAGAGGGGGAAACCTCAGGCAGTCAACTTTTAATCTTCTAGCTTGGCAGTTCTTATTCTGCCAATAATAAGCACATTTGTTAGCTATGCCTTGTGCAGCCTCATATGTGCATCTATCCATTGCTAAAAGATGCATTGGCACTGGCCTATTAACAACCAATAATTCTATGTGAGTCCAGCATTCTGAATAAAAGGAAAAAAATAAATTAGAGAAAGAAAAATAAAACCAGACCTCACACATACAGAGATGAGTGTCAGAGATGTAGTCACCAGCTGATGGAGGAGACAGTGGAGAAGTGCAGAGTGGGAGGAACTCTTTCTGCCATGGTTATATTATTGTGATATTAAATCGAGTTATATCATCACTTTCTCACTACCCAGGAGTGGGACAGATGGGAAAGCGTGGTGGGAGTGCACCAGGAATAATGTTGGCGAGCATTCCTGGTGTGAGGTGTGGAGAGAGGACTGTGCTCCTTGCAGGTGAGCAGGACAGAGAAACCACCAAAGGGATGGGAAGGCACCTTCCTTTTCCCAAGGATTTCCATAGTGGCCATGTGGTTTTTTCCCCCGATATCACACCGCCACTGATCCTTTCCATGGCCCCTCACTGAGGACATGCTCTGCAAGGTTAATTTTTTCATGCGTTCTCTGTCTATTTTTTTATCTCCAGTGTGATTCCCCCGGGGGTAGAGCATAAGAACTGATAATTTTTTTTCTGCACAGTTCTCTACACATTTGAATTCATCTCCCACATCCCAGAAATGAAGGGGCCGAGCCTAAAAATCACTTTGTCAAGCCATTCCTTCAGAGAAGGTCCTCGCTGTGATGGCTTAGGAAAACAAACCCATGTTTTGTAGGAAAAAAATATAGGGAGAAAAATGGCCAAGGGCCCTTGAATCTACATTAAGAATCTTATTGAAGCCAACTGGCTGAAGGATGCCAAGTCAAATTGTGTTATTGTCCACAGACACTACTTCAACCAGCTTTTCTTTTTGAAGATACACTTTCCACTTTTCAAAACAAGCAACCATTAGACTAAATCAGCTTAATCTCCCAGATCCACGCAGTCTTGATCTATACTACAGCTAAAACTGAGCTGATAGGTGCTAAGGATGTTTCGTAATATTAATGTGTGGCACTAGACTACACAGCTTCCCAGGAAAGTTCCTGTAATTGGGATTTTTATCCCCTGGAAGTCAGAAAAAATTATTGACAGTTTCTGGGTCCTAAATGCATCACCGTTTCAAGTGAAATAACAAGCTTTGCCTGGGGCTGCAGTTCATGCTATGTGATCACTTGATACTTTGTCTATGTGGCTTCCCATGGCAAGAGAGAAAGGGAGAGAGACAGAGAGGAGCCTCTGTCGGAGGAGGAGGGAGGCAACAGATCGCTTCACAAGCAATTATTATTTTTATTATATTATTTCAACATCATGATAATTAATGACTGAACTTCCAAACATGTTTGTGTGAAACTCAGCGTGCTGATAAGAACGGCTGCGTAGTGGGTGATTTATATTTGTTCCTGATTTTTTGCCTGGGTGCTTTAGCAGCAGATTGCTGCTCTCTAACTGCATTACTGAGGGGTAACTGGAAATGTTTTACAGGCAAGTTCTGCCATTTAGCATACAACTGTAATATGGTTCTATTATCCATTTTCAATCAATATTTAACCTTTTCAATAAGCAACTTAAGTGTACTAAGCCAGAAGGGGGAAAGCTAATTGCCACATGATATATTTGGTTTCCAGGTATACTCAGCTGGATAAAGTAAAGTTAATTAGGTTATAGGTAGCACAGCAGCATTTAGAAAAATATATCTCCTGCCTCATAAACCTTTTGTTCTTTCAATAGCATCAGCAAATACTTGTGGATGATGCCTGTAACCTGATGACCACTACTTGAAAACCCAGATCGTGCATTTTGCCCTTGCAAAGGGCATCTGTTACCAAATGGCATTAGGGTAAACGATGGGAGTGGGTCGTGGACACCACAGATCTCCACATCCATTGTTTCTGTCTTCAGGACTACATTTGTGAGCCCAGCTGTAGGAAAGCCAACTCCTTGGTGACTCTATAATATGTAGCAGAGACCTTTTTTTTTTGTTATTAGAAGATAAACCCCAAGAAGTTAACAGGCTTTATTGTTACACTATAAAAAGCTCATTGTTTATGGTAACTTCACTGAAGCAGTAGAAGCTTGAAAATACTGTTGTTCCTAATTAAAGGATGTTATTGTCCACTGTTCATATATGATTTTAGTTCCACTGCACTCCTCAGAAACCTTCTTGTTTTCCTATTGACGTGCCCAAAACACCGAATAACTCACAGAGTGCAGTCTCTCCTGGAAAGTCTTTCTTTCACCAGGAATCACAACTGACTTTTGGAGAGGAGTAAATAGGTATTGCCGAAGGAGAAAAGTAACATTTGAAATTCACAATATCAGTGTTAATGAAGAAAACAAACAAACAAACAAAACATTTTTAAAAAAAAGGAAGGTTTGCCTAGAAACTCTTTCCACACAGCTCTTTTATTATTGTGTCATCCGTTGCAAATATATATTTTGTATTTGTTCATCCTCACTTCCTATGACATGAATTTCCAATTTTTTTAAAAAACCCTACTGCTCATATACCCAGGAAAAAATAACATTCTAAGGAACAGACAGAAAATCTGGATACGAACACCTGTCTTTGCTCAGGCGAGCAGCTCTGTTAAGCAGAACAAGAATGATTGCCACCCATTTGACTGATGGGAGCCTTTCCCTGGATCAAGCTTTAGATCCCTTGCTTATTTGCCAGTGAATAGTGTATAACAGGGATTCCAGGGAAGTCAAATGGCAAGCCAGGCAGTGATTTCAATGAACCCCAAACCAGGCCCTGAATGATCAACACTGATCTTTATTATTCGAGGGTAATAATGTACCCCTCTAGCTTACCAAAAGTAGCAGCTCTGAATATGCTATAGTTTCATGAAGACTGAACGAATGCATCTGTCTTCATGAATGGTGATTAAAAAAAAATGCAAATCTCCTTACGTCTTTTCTTCCTGACATTAGGTCATTGCTTTATGGCCTTCTTTTCATTTGCACATCCATAGTAATTTCTATTTTGGGCCACTATTGAAAATATGAGATTCGCTGGATCCAAATAGACATTCTTATAATAAGCAGATTGTATTGAGCTACAAAAGCTGCAGTATAATAAAACAAATTGTATGAATGTGAGAAGAATGTGTAAAGAAGTTTCATCATAAAAAAAAATGACCAATAACATTAAGATGTTTTGTGCGAGGAAAACACTCCAAGCACTGTTCTTTGTTACTGCATAAAAAGCCTTTTTTGCAATGGCTGTTCCTTGACACAGAGTCTTTATATGGGGAATAATTTATTGCCATACCTGTAACTAAAATAATGACTAAATCATTTTAAAAAAAGTCTCATAGCTCCAACAGAGTAAATCTTCTACAACTTGCTGCAGTGCTAATCGTAAGCATGTTATACAGTAAGTTTGCCTGAAGCTAAGTTAAGCAGGCAGATTAGGACTGTAATATAGTATCAGGGCTCATAAATCAAGTGTGCTTGCAGATTTTCTTTCACTTACTGCTCCTTCTTACAGTTCAGACAAGTCATAATTACACATCAGTAGGCATTGTGAACAGAGGAATGAGCTACAACATAACGCACAATAAACCCTGTCATATAAAAGCAAACTGGATAAAATAACAGAAGCAATACTCCATTTTACAACATCACACTAAAGAATTACACCAGGCCATTGTGTAATATTCTGATCAATCACCAGCCCATCCACAATTGACAGTCCCAGGAGGCCAAAATTTACTATTCAAAGAAATTTTCCGTTTGTAATTATTATTATTACCATGATTATTATGATTATAATATATGGTGAATGAGAACTTAAAAAAAGCCAGAGGTTCCAAATAAGAAGTGCTCAGTGCAAAATACAATTAAAGATATTTTCCTCAAGCTTTACTATGCATGCAATCTTTTGACAAATAATAATGGGGGAGAGGTAAACGATTTTTCATTCATATTTTGTGAGCATTATGACACTGAGCACAGGTACTGTGTGCTCTCTCTTTTAAACCAAAGCCATGCTGACTGATGTCTCCTAGTTATTTCAGGGCTTAGAATGAGATCAAAGGTGCTGTGGCTTTAGCGTATGACATTAGCGGAACACTGAAAATGGGATTTGATGAAATGAGAAAATATTGGTTATTTTAATTCTAATCAAATACTTTCTGAAGAATCAGGAGGCAGCAGGTAAGTAGCAAGCCCTGCACAGAGGCACATATGGGGTTCCTGCTTTTCCCCTAGAAAATTATCCCACATTTTCACTTTTTGTACAAAGAGAGCAGATAGCTGCTCCTAACTTCACTCATACAACTGCAAGGCTCTTTTGTTGCCAGATAACTTGTATTGCAGCCCTGTGGTTTCTACTTTGCTGAATCCCACCTTTGGATAATTTTGCCACATGTGACTGTAATCAAGTCCCCATATTTGTGCCTTGATAGGAAAGTGTATTAGATTGGTGCATGGAGGGGTACATGGAGAGGGAGAGGACAATGCTGCTTCCAGAAAGGCAAGTTCTTGGAAGACTGGCCAAAGATTCACCTTGGGTGGCGCAGATAAGTAAAATTCACCCCTGGTAATTACCTGTCACCAGCCTTGATAACATAATATCAACAGAATTCATTTTTTTTTTTCCAAATTAGGTTGTACCCATTAAGATTGACTGCCCTTCTGTTCACGCTGGGATTTATGATCTTAAATCATTTAATGTTTTTTTTAAATATGTCCATCCATGTCTTTAATGCTCACTTCTGCACCAAATGCTCTAAGCATGGACAGTAGGCAGCTGGGAAAAGGGAGTTCTCTGGTTTACTGTGGATTGTATCCCACCTGCTTCAGGGAAAAAAAAATGTTAAAAAAGGAAGGCAAAATCCTCAGCCAAAAAAACCCAGGAAATTGCAACTTGAGGATGCATCAAATCTGGCATCTCAGTCAGATGGGATTTCCCTTTCCAACTGGTCCTGATCTTTGCTGAATTCTCCTCTGTCTCCCAGTTGTGCTAAGGTGTGATTTGCCCCAGGACTGACTGGGAGAGCCTTGACTTTTTTTTGATAAGAGAAATGGTAAATATTTCAAGTACATTTTAAGAGTAAAGCAAAGAAATACAGGAACTTGGTCAAGGAACCTTATATGCATATCAGTTTTCCCTTAGACATTGCAAAAAAACCCTATTTAGTTAATTTATAGAATACAAATTTCTGAACACAGTGCCCTTCAGTGTCCTCACCATCCTTCTAAGGCCACCCTTGCTCTGTGTGGTATCCAAGAAGTGCATTTATGTTCTAACCTCAGTTGTTTTGTCTCTAGAAGTGTAACAGTAATGACTTCATTACTCTGCAAACCATCCCTGTCGCTGCTGTCTTGCTGCATGTCTCCCCTAAACTTTTGGGTCCCAGCAGGATAGTGACCACCCTGGTGCCAAGTCCACCTTCTGCATTAGAAACACTTGATTTTTACAGGCATCAACTGCTCTGTCAAAGCTTCCCACACATCTCCCTCCATCGGATCTCAATTTCGTGACAACCAAATTAATGGTCTTACGCAGCAAGAGGGCTGAGGAGCACTGGGATATTCATAAGCCAGAGGAGAAGTCAAATATTCACAAACAAATTGCCCCAAACCATCAGGCTATTTTCCCTCTAATTTGTAAGATGTATGTTGAACATCCTACTCAATCAACATTATTAAACACTATTTATTATTTTTGTAACTGTCCGGGAGAAAAAAGGCAGGTTTGAAGGTGTGTATGCAACAAGTCGTTCCAGAGAGCAGGGTGGGAGCGGGTTTCCCACCACGTTGCAGAAGTACCTGGTGCCTCAGTCCACTCTGGAGTGCTTGACCATGTCCTTCGAGCCCTACTCTATATCTTTCACACCTGATCTTTCCATTAAATAAACAGCTCTTGTGCCCTCAGCTAGTTATGGACTCAGTTGCCGGTGTTTTTCCCTTCTTTTTTAGGGAAACATATCAACGTGTCTCTTATAACCCTCATATTGTGTTGGCATTCAGGTTTTCTGTAGACATCTTCTGTCCATAACTCTGACAACAATTCCATAGTGACTTGAGTCAACATCACTTCAGGGGCTGGAGGTTTTGTCTGAGTGTGGGGACTCTGCTTCATTTCTTTTCACATTTTGTTTCTGAATCAACATTAGGATCTGAAAGGTGGTGGGCTAAAAACACCCCAACAAAACACAACACTGAAGACCTGCATAAAATTCTGCAAAGTTAAATTTAGAGACAAAATTGTCTTACTGCAAGTCACTGCAGCAGACAAGGATCTGAGTCAGCGTTTCATTCCTGGAGTAAGTTAGTGAGTTTTCTGTGCTGACTGAATTGATAATTCCTGGTGGAGGGAGATGCATTTGTGGAGTATATAATGATTTTAAAATACTAAAAAGCAGAAACCAAGTCATTTACTGTTTAATGCTCCTGTTTTCCAGTAAGAGAAGAAGAAGGCAACTTTACCCTTCACAGTCTGGCTCAGCATGGGTACAAACGGTGAGATGCTAACTTGGTCAAGGATATTGTCCCATCCCTGAAAGTGTTCATGGCTAGGTTGGGTGGGTTGGCAGCAACCTGGGATACTGGAAGGTGTCCCTGCCCATAGCAAGGAGTGAAGTGAGGTGAGATTTAAGGTCCCTTCTAACCCAAACCATTCTATGATTCTATGATTCTGATCTTATCTTTCTGTACTTCAGGGTAATTTTTGAGGGCAGCTGTTGCAGTGTGATGAAGCACAGTGTGTTTCATCCAGGGTTGGGAGGTCACCCAACCAGCTGTTTATGTGCATTTGCCAACAGAGAGGGTCTGCTCCAGTTTTACGATAAAGACAAACATATTAGCAAGCCCAGGAATCAATATTGTTTAAATAGTGTACCAGAAGGTTCACTGTCAATCACTAGTTTCTGAAAGTTGTTCATCCCAACTGTTAGGTGAATACTGAATATATTCACAGAAGTTTGGATCTGTTCATGAATAATTTATGGAGAAAAAAACCCCGCAACTGATCAATTTGCAATTAATAATGATTCAGCTTCTCCCACCGTTACTCACTCAGAACAACACTTACGGGGTGTACCCCTCTACTGAATCCTTAAAGGGGATGGTAACAGACTCTGATCCTTTCTCTACATTAAATAATTGATCATCATCTTTTCTAACAATGCTCTGTGGAAATTTCAAAAAGGTTTAGCTGACTATTCAAAAACAACCCCCTCAAAAACCCCAAACCTGTTGAAATGACTTTATTTCAGACTGATAACTCACTTCTCTTACCACAGTTCTTTAGGAAATCAGAGAGTTCCCGTATGTGCATCAGAAAACTGTTCAAATCCCATTTTTCCTCTCTTTCTCCCTCTACAGCACAAAGAACTCCAACCATAGAAACATTCTGACCAACATTGCTCCTCAAAATTCAAGGAAAATGAAATCATCTAATTTCATCAGGTGTTTTTACACACGTTCTAAGCTCACCCTTTCACGTTCAGTTTCTCTCAAGTAAAATTTTTAAAGCCACTTAAAACTTTAAATCAGTAATAGTATATAGCAATTCCATTGGGAGAGAGAAAAGAATGACTTGCTTGAATTTAGGTATTCTGCTTGTTTAGTCACCCTTGAAGGAAGAGGACTGGTGAAATTAAATCTCACTAAGTGGGAATTCAAGAATTTAGAGAACAACCTGCTAAACTGCAGCTACACTCACTAATGGGAAGCAGTTTTTAGCCAGGGTGAAAGGAGAGATAAGATATTAAAAATCTTATTCTGTGACTGTGTAAGAGAATAACAGAACAACAGTTCTGTGAGTCCTGCTCAAAGAAAAGAGCAATGTAAAACAAATCTGCATGTAAAGCTTAGCATTCAGACAATGCTTTCAGATGTTCCAAATTTCTATTTCTTAAGTAAAAGTGGTAGTTTTCTATTTTTTAGACATTCATCTTCATTGAAGTTCAAGAGAAAGCATACTCCCTTAGGTAGAAAAAATAACCAGGAGAAGCCAGATGATCTCTAACTGCAGTGCTTTTAGAGAATGTGTGAGGTCTGCTGTTTTCTTCAAACATCTAAATCATTTGGGCTCTTTTTATTTTATTTTCTGGTTTTTTTTCTTCCAGTTTACACTGTGAACAGCATTAAGAGACCGTATCTTTTCATTCTGTAAGGCAACATAATTACCTTGTAGCTGGTAGATATAAACCTACTAGCCAACCTGTAAAAAATCCTAAATAAGTAAATTTAATCCAGTAAATCCAGACATGGTAAACTGGAATGGAGAGATTCTCCATCTGTGTAGGTTTTAATTGAACAAAACAGGTCAGGTTGCTATTTCCATCCCATTTCTGGATTCCAAGGCACAAATACAAGTACCTTTTCCCCTTCAAAAGACAAATTTAGACCCCACACATTTGACTGGGCTGAGCTGAACACCTAGTTGGTGCTGAGATTAATGGCACAGATTTCTTCCCTGGTTGCCCCAGATGATGTCTCTATGAAATATTGTCACCTGGAAGGATGTAATACACTTCTCTGTGCTGAGATATGTTCTGTTCTCAGCAGAGATCCATCATACAGCAGCTCCTACTGCTACTGAGTGAAATTTGGCATTTTCAGTATTTTCCACCAGGTCTCTTCATGTGAGGGTTGCCAGATCACCCCAGCAGCGTTGAATTTCACTGGGCAAGGAAGATTAACCAATATCTCAATTGCCCTTTTGCATTGCAATATCCTAAATATCCCATCTATTATCACAGCAGAAGGGCACGTGTTGCCACAACAGGTGGTTCTCCAGGCTGATGTTTACTCGAGCTACAGCAGAAATCATTAGCAGACTGAACCTAAGCCTTCAGAAGTGAGGAACGATGCAAAGTTTCAGTAATGAAGTGTACTAACACAGGATCTCCTAATTCATCTGGAGCCAGAAGTCTGTATCGTGTTTTTCTGCGTGCCTATTTTTCATCAAACACCATACAATCTTTACTTGACTATACTGTATATCTTTTCTGCCTAGTGGGAACCCTAATTTGCTTTAAATTGCCAAAGTGCTCATTATGGAATGCTTAGTAGCTAGAGTTTGTACATAATATTTGAAAATCAGCCTTAATTTTTCTGCCTGAGATGAACACTTGGATTTCACAGTAAACATAATCAGAGATTTACACAAACTCGGTGAACCCTGTTTATTATATTTGCCTGGAATAGCTACAAAAGAGGTCAGAGGTCCAATGTCTTCCTGCAGAGACAGATCATGTTCTAGCTGGTACTGAGGAGGAAAAAAACAGTAGGTGATGCTTTAATGAATGGCTTATCATGTGGAACACACCATGTGATAATAGCAGTGCTGGTAAGGGAAGAAGGAAGTGAAAAATAGAAAGGCTTTTTGCTAGGTTTACATCGCTTGAAAGCTCCCATTTCAACAGGAGCAGATGAAGAGGGTTTATTAAGAACATGCAGTAAAATCTGCAGCAAGTTGAAAGGAGCTTTGAACTTTTTGTTTAAACATTATTTTTGGAATTGCCTGTGAGATGGCATTGCCCTGACCATACAGACACACATACTGGGATATTTTGATTTTGTGTGTCAATTTTTTGTTATCATTTTTACTGAAGTGACCTTCTCTAAGAACTCAGTTCTGAAAAAAAAAAGAGAGAAATGAGGGTCACAGACAGATTATTCCAAACACTAAAGGGATAGTCAATGCACTAAGTTACAACTTGATTTTTGTTTACCAAAGGTTGTCAATTAGGAGCTGGGAAAATGCTTGTTCTTTGAGACTAAAAGTTATGGGGATAGAATGGTCCAGCTCTTCCAAATAAATCATTTCTACTACATGACATGGGGCAGATCCACATCTTAAAACTAGGCTGCATAAAGAGCTTATTTCTGAATTACTCTTGTCTTTTGAGAAAGAAGAAACAGGTTTAGCACTGAAACAAAAATGTGCCTATCCCCAGTTGTGGCTCTCCATTTATTATTAAACAACTGTTCTGAGGTCTCTTTTTTTATTGTTTGTTTTTAAAGCAGGAGTCACAAAATTTTCTCTCCACCATTTATTCAGAAAAAAAAAAAGTGCCTTGAAAATGCCAAGAAAAATGCAAAATGCCAAGATATCATGGCTCTAATTACTGATAATTTACTGAACCTGGCCCTGGAATCTCACTGGAAGGAAAACATAAAATTATGGAATGATTAAGGTTGGTAAAGACCTTCAAGATCATCAGGTCCAAGGATATTCAAAAAGATATATAAAACTACATTGAAAAATGTTTAGGAACCATGGATTTCTAGCCCCCCCTTGAAACCAGAGGAAATAAGGTGTCTCTGCTGATATAGGCTTGTATTTAGTAGAGGGAAAAAAACCCAAAGTTGGTCGATATTATTGTTCATTTTGAGAAGTTAACCCTTGGAAAACCAGAACATTCCAATCCAGAATTCCCATGGCCACCCGAATCCTGATTGCTTGGCCCAGGCTGAAGTGTCACTCCTTATGCTCTTGCCTTGCAGCATCAAGGGCAATAAGGATTAAATGTCTGAGTTAAAAGGGCAACTAATTCTCATTTTTGTGGGATATTCTCATGCAGTCAAAACCTCTGGTTGAAGTCTGAATGGTGGGGAAGGACATTCTCCATGGTGAGCAGGGGAAGAATGGGACTGGCAGTGAATCTGTGAACTGCAGATGAGCACTGCAGGTACCTTCCCTGATGTACAGGTGTCATACCCTCGGTCACATCTTCCCAGGCTCATGTCAACAGGCAACAACAAATTCTCCCCCTGGGGGTGTAAAGGCTGATGGAGAAGTCTCCTTTTTCCCTACTCTTTTGCAAAATGTTGGGAAGAGCTATGGCCCACCCCTAAATGCTTCTGTGCTGATCATCACTTCTCCTGCCCCTGCTGAGAGTGAGTAGCCTGTGGAAGGATCTCATCCTCACTTAGCCCCTGGCTGTTCATAAAAAGGTGCATTTTTGGTCCTGATCCAACCCTCAGAAAGTAAACCAAGCTCTCAGGGCACATCAAGGAGCAGACACAGCCTGAGCCGTGGGCACAGTGCAGCATGGGGTGAGTACAGCCCTGACAAGTCAGATAAAACACCCAGCTAAAAAGTGAACGCACAATCACCATTTAAGTTGGAGTTTGTTCCGTAACTTTGATTCCTGAGACTTTCATCTTTTGCTCAGCAATAATTTCTGCATGGAGGTTTGGTGTCCTTTGCTGTTTTAGAATGTTACCTGCCAGGATAAGTTATGGAAACAGCACCTACTGCTGCCACTGGAAGCTGTTTGCTGCTGGCTGCTGCTCACAATGGGGTAAGACAACCTCAGCTCCCTTTGCTGAAGGGCCTCTCCCACCTGAAACCCAGCAGTCCTTGGGGGTTGTTGCCATAAACACAAAGATTTAATGATCCATGTTGATGCAAGTTACAACTCAAGTAAAAAAAAGCAAAAACAAACAAACAAAAAAAAAATCAAAACAAAAAAACAAACAAACCCCTCCGCCCCCCCAAAAAAACAAACAAAAAAAAACAAGAAGAGGAATTAATCTTTTCTCTTGGCAGAACTCAGCAATCCAAGTTGTGCTACCATCAAACTTCTCTTACAGGAGCCTACGAGAAGTTAACCTCATTAATGAGTGTAATTAAGATAAATATTTAAAATTCTAGTCTTCTCTCGATATCAGTAGGGCAACAGAAATTTGCATTTGGATATCACAGATGAATTAAGAGCTCTTACAGCATAATGTTCAGGTGTGCCCGGGCTGTGTGAGGTGTGCATGTGGCTCTGGATGTGAGAAATAGGCCTGCCAGGGAATTATTTGCCTCCAGTTCTTGGTAGCCCTGCACATGATGCACAAGCAGGAGCCACAGAGCAGCTGTATCCATCCCGCACAGACCTCCAGGTCTCAGAGAGACCACTCAGGAGTTTGTCTCTGAATTAATTTTTTACTTTCATTTTTTAATTAATGGATTTTTGAAACCCAGCCCTAATTATTCCTCAAGTGCCAGGATGTGCACCCAGTCCAGGACTGATACGGATGAGTGCAGGCAAACACTTCAGGTCACCGACCCAGCACTTGTGGCTCCTGCTGTCCATCATCTCACTAGATTCAGGACTGTGAGGACTTAGAGAAATGCACTGAGTTTTGAAAATATGTTTTAATTAAGTTTAACAAATCAGGAAATAATTCCAACGTGCAGGTTGGAGAATCCTGGATTTGTAATGTACCTCTTGTCAGCTGGAGTGAACATTTTCAAGTCACCTTGAAGAGGCTCTGTGTCTGAGGACGTCACAGCGAACTCCAGGAGCTACCAAACGGACATTAAAAAGGCAAAAAAAGAAATTATACCATTTTCTATCCAGTTCCTTGCACTGCATACACATTCTCATTGATGTCAATATTAAAACAACCAGACATCTTACAAAGATGCTAAATATTCCCAAATGCCAGTGCAAACACTTCCAAATTTTTCTCTGTGTTCTCCCAAATTGTAGCCCTCATGCCACGCTGCTCCCACCTGGCTACACCTGGTTGGTTCAGACTGGAGAAGCTCGTGTGTCCTGGGTGGAAGATCAGTCCCAACCCAACTGGAATCACAACTCCTACTGAACCTTCTCAAGGTGCTCTGTGCTCTGGTCTTCATGGTGGTCTTGAAATCACAGTGAATCATTTAGGCTGGAAAAGACCTCTGAGATCTTCGAGTTTATCCATTTCCCAGCACTGCCAAGTCCTTGCTTGTGTCTCTCCACAATCCTGCTCTAACACTGGAGACCGTTCTCCAGGAATGCCTTTCTAAGCACTTTTCTCTTCGGCTCCTCAACACCCAATTTATACTTTCTTGCCTTGTATTTCAGGGTGAGAGTTTTGGGACAGGGACCATCTTTTTATTAGAGTGCCCAGGGCAGTGAGGTCCATGTTTGCAAATCAGCTTCTGACAGTTTGTTCATATAAAAAATAACTGCAACTACAACAATATATCATGAACAACTGCTCTGACATACACTTCTGCCACATCTCAGCCGAGTGGGATTTTTGGGAACTTAAAGCACTGTGGAGGAATCATAGAGAAAAGTGAAAAACTTACTGTTGGTAACACCACCCTCAACCCACACAACTTTTCAATGAGTATCCTGTGGTATCAGACAAGGTTTGGGGTGTTTTTTCAGCAGATGATCAAGGGCCTGACTGCAAAAAGTAAATAAAGTTCCTCCTGTTATTTACAATGGAAGCTTCTAATTTGCTTATTACTTTGCTTATCTATTCATTGAGATAATTATCTGACACCTGCCAACAGCAGATTGTTCTGACAGATTTTTATTGGCTGAGATCAATTTGTTACTTGCCATCTGTCCAGCTAAAGGTGGTTTACAGGTCAACAAGCTGGTGAGCTTTGGAAAATCTTAAAATGATCTTGAGCAGTATCCTTCCTGAACTAATTTCATTTTAATCTCCCGTAAAGCACATGAAAGGATGGACTTGAAAATTAGCTTTCAAGCAGAGTGAAGAGAAAATAATTTGCCTTTCTTTGCTGTGATCTTGCATGATCTATTTCCAATGAGGTTTTCTAAAATCCCAGATGAACTCACAAGCTGATAAGTTGCTGTATGGCACTAAAAACCTCCAAAGAATGCAAAGAAAAGGGCCATACATGGTCTGAACACAATGGATGTTGGGGGGAAAAAAATTTCTCCCAACAAGTAAAAATTTTGACCCATAAGCAGTTCAGGAACTATTTTTCATGGTGGCCTTACTGTCTCCTGCTTAATGTTGGCAGCCTGGATATACTCAGAACAATTCCCGTGCTGTGTCTTGGAAGATGCCTCATACAATCTATGTTGGGTTTGGGTTGAACAGGACCTTAAAGCTCATCTTGTTCCAACCCCCTTCCATGAGCAGGGACATCTTCCACTAAATCAGGGAGCTGGGCAGCAACATTCCCCAGAGTCCCCTATGCTCCTTCTTCTCCTCCTGCAGAATTTCCAGCATGGCTTTGCAAATCCACCCATGGCTGCAATAACACACAGCTCTGATGGAATTATCTGTGGTATTTTTGCTTCATTGGCCGTGTCTCTGGAAGTGCTGGGAGAACTTTAGTGTCTGCTGGGAAATTAGAGGCCACTGGATTTCCATTTTGTACTAAGCGCCAACATTCTAACAACTGTGGTCTCAGGGTTCCTCTGGATCACACTTTCTTTTTGATTATGTATCCACAGAGGTTTTGACAGAATATGATGAAAAGTATTTAAATTGTTCATAAGAGAAAAGGAACATTCAGATTTTCCTCTAGTTTTACTTCTGACTTGTCTACGGTAAAACATGAACTTCCCATCACTCAGTGAACACTCTTTAGAATAGCAAGAATCATTTTGATGGTTTTCCAATCCATTCTGAAAAGGGGAGGGAGTTGACAGCTACCACTGCAGGATGCTTCAAATGAAGCCATTCTAACTTAAAACTTCTCAGGGCTCCAGAAGTGAAAGAGAGCTCTAAATGATAGCATTGGATTACACAGGAGACGTCTTTTCCTCTAAGAAACTCATGCTAGTAGTGCCAGGAGACCCTCCTAATGACTATGGATCATTTAAAGATAATGGCACTGAAGGTCCCCAGGACAGCATTTTGTGTCAGCACATCCTTCTCTAGAACCTTTCCGACTGTTGAGCAAATGCTCAAGCTGGTCCTGTTGTGCCCAGATCACTGCTCAGTGGGTATCAGGTCTGTCCTGATAATGTAGTGGAAGGGAAATACCCAGCCAAGGTTCCAAAAACATAAAGAAATCCTGAAAACTGAACCCTTTTTGTTGGAGAGATGGTGACTAGGAACGCCATAAACCACAGTCAGTTTCCTACGCTGAATGTTGCAGCCATTTGAAATTAAACATGAAATCATCTCCAGAGCTCTGTAAGTCACTCAGGGAAAAATCGTTCTGCATTCTCGTGCATGATTTAACCTGAAGTATATGTATGTTTATAAATATATATTATGCATGGGGTTTCTTTGTCCTAAAATTTTCAAATCATATGGAGTGTCAGGCTGAGATATTACGTGTTACAGTTGTACGCTAGAAATAAACTGAAAACAGGTTTTAATGAAAAGATATGAAACAGAGGACAAACTGCTGCCTACGTTTTAGGCTGTAAAAGGTGCAAATACAAAACGTCTTTCCAAAACCTGCTCTTTAATTATTTCTGAATGAATATACCGTGACCTTCTTCAAATAACCATAAACTCATCAGTGAATTTTTCTGAGCTGGCCTTCCAAAAGTCGAGAGTTTTCCCAGAATTTCTAAAAGCCTGGTGTTACTCATTATCAGCTTGAGGAATTGATTCCAGGGGAAATCCAATATGCTCTCTCAAAAATGCCTACATGCCTCCTCAGTTGAGATCTTGGGAAAAGTCTTGATGACACCTTGTGCAGAGATGAATTGCAACAGGAAATGAAGAGGGCTGAACCCAAGGATTGGAAATCCGTGCCTGTAATTTGACATGCGAATGTGCCTTTGGAATCAGTGACAGCTGTGTGTTCCCAGCACCTGTGGAAACCAGGCTACCTTCCTTATTAAGCACCCAGAGTCAAATCCTGCCATTTATTTTTTGGGCTAGGGTTTCAGTCCGCACGAGTAAGGTTTGAGCTTGATGTTTTTTGGCCCAAAGAACTGAGTTTAAAACTCTTCCCAGAATCTCCCCTGCTCATTTATCATAGCGTACTCCACCTCCTGCATACCAGCTTAATTTCCTTTCAGTTTCCAGTTTGATATGCACCGCAGGGATCTCTTTCCCAGGCAAAAGGCAATCTGAGGTGAGAAGAAGAGCATGCTGCCAGCACAGGTATAGACCTGCATAATGGAGCTGTGACACTCTGGAAGAGGCTTTTCATTTTAACAACTTTCCGAGTGGGGAGCGAAAGACATAATGCAGATGGCATAATTGAAGTGGGAGAATGAAACATTAAGCATGCACAGAAGGGATTAGAGAGGAAGACTTTTGGGGTTATTTAATTTTGGCTCAGTTGTTATCTAACAGTTTTGTCAGGAAAAAAAATGTTAAAGCTCCTTGCAGGTCCAGAAATAAAAATCTAAGGAAGATTATTACCTGCCTAGGAGTATGTAAAACCTTGTACAACTATGAGACTGGAGAGAATTTATTCTTTATTATGCGATATCATGTTCTACAAAATATCTCTCCTTGCACAGCTCTCACAGGTCCCCTTTCTTCACTTTTATAGACTTGTCAATTCTGGGAATGATCTAATCATGATGAGGATTTAAGGTATGTATATGCATTGTACTGAATGCTAATAATTCATGAGCTCTTGGTTTCAAAGATCTTCTCTGTGAAGCTGTGCAGTTCAAAAAGGAATGTCTAAGATAAAAAGGATGCTAAGCCGTATATTTAGCACCTAATGAAATCATTAAAGAGCGATCAGGCATGATTGCAAATGTTAATTTATCAGATCTCACACCTGTCACAAGTACGGTGAGCAGAGAAGGGGATATTTAAATACCTATAAGGTCTCATTAATTGAGGTAGAAAATACAGCGGTGAAGATGTTTCAAAGGGTGGCCAAGCCCCTTCCGGACAAAGGGACCAATTCTGCCCACACCTCGCTCAGGGAAAGTCCTTCTAAAATCACAGGGAGTTCTGCCAGAGGAAAGGCTGTAAAAAATCAGGCATACTCAGAGTTTTTCTTCTGGATAAGGAGCCCTGGTGTGTGTTACTGACACAACCAAGAGCAGGGCGGCTTCCGGAGAGCGCTCCACGCCTGTGGTATCGGTTACCTACAGAACTCCGGGAAGAATACATATGAGGATAAGGAAGAGTCGCTCTTTATTCCTGTCAGTAGGTCTTGCCTTTGACTCCGCTGATCAATATCAGCCGTGCATTGGTTACTATGGGAATGAGCCTTTCCTGCACTCAATAAACCCCAAGTTCCTTTTTTTACAAAGGTGAGCAAAATACTTTTAAAAGAAGGTTTTATCTGCTTTGCGCCTTGGGGGACTCTGCAGCTATCACTTTAAAGGTACTTGGACACTTTGAAATGCAGAATATTATGATCTAGCTTTGGGCAAGTAAAGACTTAAAACCATTTGTTTACCCCAGAAATCAATGTCAAATTCATGTAGAAATCTATACAGCCCGTGTGCCTCCACTGCCTGTGTCGCTGTGCTCGGGCCTGTGTGCACACAAGTGTGTTTGTGGCTGTATGTGCTCGACATCAGAAGATACACAGGGATATAAACCTTAATTTGGATTACCTTTAAGGCCTGCAAACAAGATGCTGAGATAAAAAATATCTAACAATACCTTGGACTCAGCTCCTCGGCTGAGCTAATTAATCCACCCTTACAATGTTCCTGATTATAATACTGGGATAAGAAATAACCTACTTTCCACTTTTATTTATGGTAATACATTGCTCGATTATAAAATATTTAGCAATGCATTAATACATATTTCCGGTGGCATAGAGCACCAAGAATATTTGAAATAATATGCATATTATTCCCTGAATGAAATTCATTTAAACAGGCACTGTGATGGACATGAGCTTGGACCACTTCATCATCAGTTCAGTGATGTAACCTCTAAAGACTTTGCAGGTGAAGCAGAGGAGTGGTGCAAACTGCCACAGAAAACGCTGCCAATTACAACCAATCTGTCAGATGTCTGTTCTGGAGACCTATCGTTAATTGGCTTGAAGGATGCTAAGAAAGAGTGAATTAATCTTTTTTTGCCCTTTTTGTTCATTTATGTGTAACATGATTTTTGTCTCATGTGCTAGAAATAAAAATAACAAAAAGTAATGATGATGAATTTCTCAGCCTGGAAATAACCATAAAGGACAGAAAGTTACAGCAGAAAACTATCTGAGTACCTTCTAGGCCACTTTATGGCCCAAAGACGTTTAAAGACTAAGTGAACAGCAAATGAGCAAAGTCTGTATAGTCAAAGCAGGCCCTGGGAAAGTGTTTCCCTCATGGGCAAAGGAAACATTTCCAAGATCCCTCACATCTGTAATGGCCCCCCACAACCCTAAGTGTCTGCTTTCAGACTATGAACAGGCATTTCAAAACATAATCCTTTTATTTAAAATCTGGCAATTAAACCTCAGGCACACAAACTCCTGAGAAGGAAATATGTATATTCGCTTTCCTCTGCAGTTTTGAGGCTCGAAACAAGATTGTTACGTGTCACTGGCTGACACCATAAATCCTTATGTTAATTCTAGATTATGGATTCTATAAAAGACTTAAAAAGACAGTTTTCTTGAGAAGAAAAAAAATAAGTAAAAAAAACCCCAACAAACTAGAGATGCTCTAAAAAAATTCGGATCTGAAGTTGTAAAAGAGTTTATGCAAAACCAACTTGGAAAGGACGCTCACTTTTGTTTCACAGTTTGCCAAACTAATGGGACCAGAGTGAGTGCTTAATCAAAGTCAATATTGGCCTGCTGACTCTCAAGAAACGATCTAAAAGTGCTTTGGGGGCTCTTTCTATGTTCATTATCTTTTCCTGTGTCACTTGGTGTCTCTAATGATAGACGAAGAAGCACTTAAAATGTCTCAGCTCAATTCTCTTCACCACCGAACTCTCAAATTAAATACTTATCAAGACAAAAAAAAAATATCATATGTAGAGGGAGATTGTGACACGAGGATCTTGTGCAAAACAGCCTAGGATAATTCAGCAGCCCCACTGGATCTCGCATTTAGAGCAGCCTGAAGTATTCCAGTGACTCAGCAACTCAGTGGTGGGTAATTTACAGCTCAATCCTCGTTGGGAGCAGAATTTCGAGCTCACCAACAAAAGTGCTTCGGCATCAACCTTTGCTGAATGCAAATGCAGCATGTCCAGCTCCAGCAACTCACTCCAAACCAGAAGTTAACATGAGAGCAAAGCATCCAAATACTTCTCTTTTGGCTGATTGAAGGTAACTCCACTTAACTTGCCTAAGGCAGGCACCAATTTCCTTTACAGAGATGGAAGATGAGGAGCATAAAGTGAAAAGCGTTGTGATTTTCTAAGCATTTTAAGAGTGAAAATACCAGATTATACAAAACTTGCCTCTACACAAAACAAAAATATATATCTTAGAGAAAAAATATCTATTTTGAAGACAAAAGGTATTAACAGAATAAAGTTGTAAAAAGATAATATTAGCCAGTAGTTGTTTAATTATATGTGTCCAGCATGAAGAACTGATTTTCTCACGACAGAAACCCCTCAGTGCTTTGTGCTCTGATACTCCTATTGGATCTGATCTTAAAAGTCTTACTTCAGAAATTAAATACTTCTTCGAGTATGACAAGTAAGAGAATCCGTTCTGACATCTAACATGCAAAGAAATTAATCTGAAAATACATATTATTTTTCCAATTACCAGTCTTCCATTAACAAAAAATCTCTTTTTAAAATGATGCAGACAAATTTCTTTGTTCAATGAATGGGCAAGAAGATTTATTTTTATGAGAAAAATAAAGTTTAGATTTTATCCAAAGAAGTCCGTTTTATCTTAATTTAAGGCAGGTTGATATCACACACAGGTCAGCAGGAGGCTTATCAGGTTAAGAACTTATGGATTTGAACTTAAAGTATTGTCTCATGCTAACACAATATAATTTGGTTTTGAAGCAAATGTGTCTG
The DNA here is from genome assembly GCA_035047865.1 of Dendrocincla tyrannina. Classification (NCBI taxonomy): domain Eukaryota; kingdom Metazoa; phylum Chordata; class Aves; order Passeriformes; family Dendrocolaptidae; genus Dendrocincla; species Dendrocincla tyrannina. Next base: position 2,616,574 of record JAWWMP010000171.1, on the reverse strand, counting down.
TAATTACTTTTAAATTGATTATAAATTCTCCTTCTGGAAGTAAAACACTAACCCTCAGTTGCACTGGGAAGACACGCAGCATAAAAACCTGCCCACATACGTACTTAATCTAGTGGGCATAAAAATACTAATTAAGATAAAACATTATACCAGAGTACCTACAATAAACACAAATTAATAAACCAATCAGAGATGTGAGCACCTTCAGCATGCGTCATATAATCTCATGGAGACAAGGAAGGAATGTCTAATGGGAATTTTTTTTAATGGGCTAGATAATTTGGGGCATAACTGGCAAAAGTCTCCATAAAGACCACAGCCTGTAAAAATGAATATATAATTTGCAAAAAGGGTATTCTCCCATACGCGCGGGGCAGGGACTCAGCAGCTTTTTGGGCCCTTCCAGAAGGGGAGGTGTCTTGTTGGCAACAGCTCCACAGAAGAATAATTCAAACCCATCTCTAGAGAGACAGTAGGAAGCAGTATTTTTTGCAGTTAATTAAGATAACTTTTCTCCATTTCAAAATATTTAAACAGGGTAAGCTGTTTCACACAAATACTCTTTGACGGGTATAAAAAGCATTTTCACAGGGAATTTTGGTGCGTTTCACAGCACAGTGACCAAACAAGGCTTTGCAACACATCACCCAGGAGGAACTGTTGGAAGAAATGCAAAGTTAGATATCCTGGCTTTAACCACCAGGAGAGTCTGAAGCAGCTGATGCAGTAAAGTACATGTCCCAGACTGATTTATGTTTACCTTACTGTGTTTATGTGCTCTAAATGAACACTGACTTTACCTAAAAATACTGAAATTCAGATGATTCCGGCTTTAATGCCTATTTGGATATGCTTAAAGAGACTTCAAAATAAATTTATCCCATGTAGAGAAGATTATAGGAATTCAGAACTTATACTACTGTCCTCTATAAGATGTCTCATCCTCACAACCTGAGGGCTTTTTCAGCTCCTCCTTTGGTGATGCAGGTTATTCTTTCTCTTCAAAATGTCTTTTAAAAGGATTATTTATCTGAAGGTCTTTTCCTGGTAAGAAGACCACCATGTCATGGTTCAGACCCAAACTCAGAGAAACTGGAAAATAGAGACTGCCCCTCTTACATGAAGTTAAAATCTGAATTTCTGGAAAAAAAATAGATGAAGGAGAAAACAAAACCAAGTGGAAGGACAAAGGAAAATTTCTAAGCTTATATTCACTGTTTGTTCACAAGTCTTTCAGTCACTTACCTTTTGCAGTAGGATAAAAGCTCAAACAGGACCTATGACAATTTTGTCCTGGAACTGTTTGTGAGACATCCTGAGAGTGAATATGTGGAACACAGGTCTTTGTTAGATCACCTCCCAGCCTTCAGGACTTTCTCTGACAGGCATCTTGTAATTACAGAATAAGAATGGCCTGGTTTTTATGCTGTTTCCACTTGCATTCTCACAGCATACAGATATCAAGAAAGTCAAATATTTTTCAAAAATAGTGAGTAGTTAAACTGTGGAGTCATCACATCCAAAAAGTGAGGAAATTAAGCAGAATAGAGCACTTAGGAAAACTCAGTTCTGACAATATACAGGGTATTTAACCTGCTGCTATAGAATTTCTGGTGTTAGTCACAGGTCATCCTCAACCATAGAGTGAGTAAGGACAGTAGTTTAGTCAAAGTGCTGCGACCTCTTATCTTTGATCTATGCTTGGATTTTGGGACAACTTTTCATCTCTTTCTAGCCCCTTGCTATTTACCAACTAAGGAAATGATAGAAAAACCTCGAGTAAGTTTTCAGATTTGGATATCTGAACGAATAAACAATCTGCTGGTTGCACCCTGAAGCCATGCAGGGATTGTTTCTACTGAGTGTCTCATACCTGCAGTTCCATGGATCATGTTGTTCTGGCCAGTACTGTATATTGCTGGAAAGAAATGAGATGAAAAACATCAAAGCATATTGAGCCACTTTAAAAATCAGCTTCCAGTCTGGAATGTCACCATGTCTGGACAATCTGTATCCACAAGTAGTCATACGAGTGATAAAAGATAAAATATTTTGGATACTTATCTGAGTCTTCAGCATTTTTGATCTAAAGATCTTGCCAGGTGACTTTCTCAAGCAGTCTCAAGCTGAGTGGCCCTCTCTTAGACACCAAGACATTTAAATGAAAATGCAATTAAAGGTGGTTGACTGAAGGAGGACATGAGTGAAGATATTTTTGCACTTTTTCTCCAGAATAACAACAATGAGAAATTAAATAGCTGTGTTGGCTAAAAGAAAAAAATAATAAATAAAAAAAGTAATGCAAACAGCTCCTAAAGAAATTCTTGCAAGCAGTTATTTGCTCTGTTCTTGAGGAAAAACCATGAAAGCTAAGAAGCAGTCAAACTTATTCAGAACTCATCTTGGCCAAGGCAGAAGAAGAGAGAAATCCAGAATAAGTGGCAAATGCAGGCAGACATTAAAAATGTCTCTTAGAAGCTATTTTGGGATGTTCTTTATGCTTCTCAAAGGAATTCACTTACACGTGGCCCAGTTGCAGCTGTGTAACTGCCCAGTGGCTGGAGGTTCTCTTGGTCGATTAGAAAACATGATATTATGAGAAGAAATAATCACTGTTGGCAGGCCAGCAGCTGAGGACAAGCACATTTTGCCTCGGAACACCCTATTTTGTGTTCACCAGATGCCATGTCTGTGTCAAAGTGACCTTGAGCACAGAGAGCCCAGTGGCATGATCCCCACTGAGTGTCCTGGGTGGACGGGGAGCAGCTTTCCCTCAGCTCAGGCTGGCAAATAGGACCCTTCACACCACTCTGTGCCCACTCAGTTTCAATATGATTCATATTTATGTTGTTTCCAAGGTTTCCGTGGCAAATACGTGTCTACATATTTGGGTTTTTTTAATAATGACTTGGATCTTCCATCTAAAACCCCTCCTCAATCTGCGCGTTTCCATTAAAATGCAAGTTCTAGTTAGTTTTTCTTTTTTATTTTCTCTAAAGGAAAATAAAAGGAGAAAAGATTGACATGAAAGCGAGTGCTGGTCAGCTGTTCTTGGTGGGGTTATTTTTGTAGTGACTCAGCAGAGCACTGGACGAAATGTCTCATCTGCGTTCCAGCGGCCCTGTGATGGACAGGGGTGTATTTGGTGTTTGTAGGTGCTGATGTTTGTTTGCAAAAGGAATTGAAACAAAACAAAACCAGTTTTCCCCAATATCCCATCCAAGAAACACTAGTGAGTGCCACTTCAGACATTCCTTCCATGCTTGATTGCTTATGATGATAAAGTCTCTCCAGAACGAGACAGGATTCAAAAGACAAATTCACTGGGAAGGCTTCTGTAATAGTGTTTATTTAGGATCTGTGAGGACATGTTCCAAGAGCTGCCTTTGGCTTCCTTGGTTATCACACACACAAAGCTCTGTGCAGACAAACCAGCCTTGCCTCTGTGCTGCTGTATGCAGAGAACTTCCAGGGTCTGACCTGGTTTGCTCCATGGCACACCAAACTATTAGCCATGGACCAGAATTAAAACTGAACCCCTGATGGTGTCCAGAGCGGGTGTTGCACAACCAGCACTTGGAGGAACTAATCTCATTAGAAATAGAAAGCTTCCCACTCAACCAAAGGGGCTTTTTAGGGCAGAGCCTTGAAAATTTTAAGCAATTGTGGTTAATTAAGCCCCACATCGTTGTGTGTTCCACAACACCACAAAGCTCCAGCTGTCAAAGGGAGCTTCTGCCACCCCAGAGGGGCATCCCATCCCACAGGTTGCCTCCCCACACACACATCTGCAGCACAAGGCACAGGCTGGAGGCAGCTCCATTTCCAGGATGCTGAAACAAACTGGGATGTGGGGAGTGCAGGCACACCAATGTTTTGTCGCTTTCCTGGGCTCAAGCAGCTGGAGTAGTTGAACACATCATTCTTTCCCTTGTCTGAGAAACATTTACTGCTTGTTACAAAAGGTTTCAGGATGGCATACTGTGTAATAGCTTAGATGACTGAAAACAAATTTAAATATAAGAAATGTGCTGGCTTATTTTTTGCAAGTCGTAAATACTCTTAGGAACGGCATGGGGCCTTATTAAGTTTGAACCTCAGGTCTTTCAACTTCCTCAAGAAAAGAGAACAAATGGTAAAAGCATGAGGAAATAAGTAACCTCTGTGATTTCCCACTTCAGTTCAAGCCCAGAGATTTTTGTCAGTTGTTATTACAGTCATATTCCTTTAACACCTTTAAAAAAGAAACAGCAAGCAAAAGATTTCAAAGAGAGAGGTTGCGCCAGCTCCGAAAAGTTCTGATTTCTCCAAACATGAGGTAACCCACTGGGCAAGGAAGATCTGTGCTTCCTGCAGACCCTATTGCCAGTTCTTCACAACGGAGAACTTTTGATTATTTTCCAAACTCGTATTGAAATCAACTGGGTTAGTCACTATAAAAAGAGCCCCCTCTGTGCTGCTGTGTAACCCTGCAGCCTTTTGTTGGGCTTTGGTTTTTGCACACTCTTGTTGCTAGATATTGAACAGTATAAATACCTACACAAATATTAGCAGAAAAGCTGTAGTAGGATAATAAAGACATAACTATTGTTATTTATTTATTTACTACTGTTCCACATAATGATGCTGTCATTGCAACACTTGCTTCCTGCATTTGGAAGAGAAAATAAAACCCCCTAGAACCTAAAATGCATTTATGCTTCAGAACTACATTCAGAGCATTATTGGGGGGGGGGGGTGTTAGGCAAGGGTTGAATGTGATTATTTTTACACGGAGCCATAAGGACTACTCTGAAAAAGGAAGATGACCTTCCTTTCTATTTTTCCAGCATAGACTAATCCAGTAGTTCCCTTCAAAACTAGGAACCTCAAAAATGCTTAGGCTTTTGCCAGTGAAGTCCCCTTCAAGGTGGAGTCACCCCATGAGCTGTTGGCAGGTAACTCAGGTTTGTAAAGCTCTTGGTATGTCCTGCCAGCTGTTCAGAGGGCTCCCCATGTAGGTCAGAGCCTAATTGCAGAGCCTGGCACCTCTTCACCCAGCCCAGACCTCCTTGTTGGTGCCATGGCTGAGCCATTCCCCCAGGATCATATGACAGAGTCACAAAGCTGTGAGTGCAGACAGCAGCGGTGAGTCCAAATTAATAAATGCATGTATAATCATGGAATTATTAAGGTTGGAAAAGACCACCAAGATCATCAAGTGTGACCTCCAACTGAATACCATCATGACCACTAAACCATATCCTGAAGTGCCACATCTACTCATTTTCTGAACACTTCTAGGGGCGGTGACTCCAGCTTCCCTGGGGAACCTGTTCTAATCATAGAAACACAGATTCATGGAATGTCCTGAGTTGGAAAGTACCCACACGGATCATCAAAGTCCAGCTTTTGGCCCTGCATAAGACAACCCCAGGAGTCACAACATATGCCTGACACCATTGTCCAAACAATTCTTGACCTCCGGCAGGCTTGGTGCTGTGACCACTTCCCTGGCGAGCCTGTTCCAGTGCCCAGCTACTCTTTGGATGGAGAATGTTTTCTGAAAATCCAACATGAACCTCCCCTGTCACAATTTGAGTCCATTTTCAATCATTCTGTCACTTGTTGCTTAGGAGAAGAGGCCAACCCTCACCTCTCTTTAAACTCCTTTCAAGTAGTTGTAGAGAGCACTATATAAATATATATATATAAATATGCATATACCTTTGAAAGTGTCTCTGACATCAGCTGCAAAAGGTTCTGTAGCCCCCCGACACCTTTTCATAACCTACAGGTTTCCACCACAGTGAAAAAAACAACAAAAGGATAGACTCTGAGGATCCTGCACCCAGAAAAACCTCAGTCCCACTGCTGAATTTTTAAGACACCAAGTTATTTGTCATAACACATTCCAAATATGTGTAAATCCTTTGGTGGCTCAGTGTACTTGGAGGACCGGCCACAGGTTTGACCCCCATATGGACCATTCACTTCAGTGTTGGACTCGATGATCCTTGTGGGTCCCTTCCAACTCAAAACATTCTGTGATTCTGTGATTCTGACTTTGGGGGAACAGGCTTGATGTTCTGAGGCTCTGCTGGAAGTGAGGATTTAAAGGATCCTTGAAATAATGATGGGAAGTGTCGATACAATTTAAATACTGAGCAGATAAATATTCATCTCAGTTTAGCTGCATAATTGGGGGGGGAGGGGGGGGTTCAGTCGTGCCTTTTCCACATAAAGTGAAAGTTCTGTTTGATTCCTGAAGAAGAACAGTGAGCAAAGGAGCATGAGAGGTGGTCAAACACTGAGAAACAGGTCCAGGAACATGTTCAGTCATGAGCAAACAACTGATAAGATGACTCAGTGCTATGCACAGGTGCCTAACATTTGCTGTGTGGGAACACACAGGGTGGTGACTGGGTTGTTCATCATGCCACTGTGTCTTAATACGGAAAACTTTCCTGGCTTAACGTTCAGACTGTGTTATCCACTAATTTTTCATGAAGAGCCATCTCATGTTGGAAACTATCAGTTATCCAATAAATGAGTAAGCAAAACCAACTCCGTGTGAGCAATAATGTTCCCTTAAGGATGATCAGCCAATCCCAAAAATGCTAATCCGAAAACTAATTATTGTTTTTCTGGGGAACACATACAGGTCTCATCCAGAGGCAGTTTTTTGGTCCATAAGGAGAGGAAAGCTGTGCAAAGGGAGCCTGGATATTCCTCAATAAAATGCTGGAGGGGGCCCCGCTCCAAACCACCACAGTAAATATTACACTGGATAAGGGTTCAGGCAAGGCCAAGAGTGCTTAAAACGGAGCAGGGAAAGGCTGGGAATGTTGCATCCCCCACCATTACATTAGAAGATGGGAGCCCCCACTGCCCCCTGCACCACCTGGGATTTAAAGGGCAGCAAACACTCAATGCACCCCCTAAAGCTGACTTCATCCCACTACCAAATGGTCCCAATTCCCCTTGCCCAAGCAAGTTTTGGTGTGCCCCTCACATGGCACAACCAGCTCTTCTGTTCCAGCTTTGTGCCTCCAGCTCTGCCTCTCTGCTCATGTGTCCTCTCTCCCAGACTGACAGTCTTGGAGACAGAGCTCAGTTTTAGTTCAAAACCAGGTAGACAACTCGGTCCTTGAAAAAAAAAAAACAAAAATAAAATGAATCATCTGCCACTCGTGGATACAAATGAAAATTAATGATGGGATAACTACAGTTTAGGGGTCTAGGAGCCAAATTCTGCTCTCAGTTACAGTGTTTAGGTTTGGGAATAAATCAGCTGAATCCAGCGTGACTCAGAGCAGAATTTGGCTCTAAATATTTTAACTGTAGCATGAGTTTGTTGTCTACATGAGTGAATCGCCTTAAGAAAATCAGTGGCTCCTCTTTGCCTTTGCCAGTGGGGCTGCAGTGATCCTTGTGTTTATTTAAGGAACAGGCCATTCATGCCTCACCTCCTGCATCTGCACATCGTGGCCACTCACCTTCCCTTTTGTCTGGGGTGCTTTGCATGCAGGAGCATTTAACTCTTTTAACAATTATTGCCAGGATTCAAATCTCATGTTTTATTTCTCCAGATTTCCCAATCTCTTGAGGGCTAATTATAAATGTTCTCCAAGAGCTCCACAAGAGATGCTGGGGATTCTACACGGACACGAGAGACGCAAGGCAGGGCAACTTCATCAAATGCTCTAACTGTGACTAGAGACAGCTTAATAGCAACAAATATATCGGGTTGTCCTTCACAAAGACCTTTCCCCCAGCTGCTTAGAGATACACGTTTATCTCTGGTTTTGCACTGTCAGGAAACAGGTGCTTTTCTATTAATAGACATGATGCAGCGAGGCAAGAAGAAGGTGCAGCACTATCTGAAACAGGTGGTCTACAGTTGAACAGTTTATAAACAATAACTAATCACTCAAGACCTGTAGCAGTTTCTAATGAGGACTATAATTACAAGCCAGGTGGCTGTAGTTAGAGGAATACATTGTTTTTAAACAGGTTACTTGACTCAACAGCAGTTTTACGGGAGGCAGGATTGTCTACAACATATGTTCCCTCTGCTTCTCGTTTTCTTCTTTTTTTTCCCCTCTCTCCCTGTGTGTGTACATAGGGATGTCTGATGCCTTCCAGGATAAAACCCCGGGTTCTGTCACTTATGATTCCACAGGCTTGTAATTGCTCTGGCTGAATCCTCATGATTATGGCAGGGCTCATTTTTGGAAAAATTCAGCCTAAAAGATTCATCAATTTTTCAGACTGATGGCAAGGAAAATAACTTTAATATATTTATATTTTCTGTAAATATAGTTTAAAATATTATTTTTTCAAGTTAGAACATTAAGGAAATGATGGGGCTGTTGCTGTGGCAAGTGCATAACAGAGTTAGACAAAAGTTGAAAAGTGATGAAGGACTACACACCCAAAGCCTGTATTTTTCTTTTATTATTAATTTTAATTGGTCAAATAACAATTTCTTTGGCTAAAATATTTGTTAAGATTAAAAACGAGTTTTAAGTCTCTTTGAAAAGCCCATGTGCCCCTTGGCCACCATCTTGAGTGTTGCAGGGACAACATTCTCAATGCCCAGACAAGTTTTACCATTCCACTAAAAATTCCCCCAAATATGGTTTTAGATAGTGTCATATGGTAAAGGATTATTGTGAAAGGAAACACAGGAGAGGACTACATTATTCTCAGTATGCCCAATTTGCAGTCTATTCAAGCATATTTTCATGAGATATCAATATCTAGTTCCTACAATGATTATTGGTTTCTAAAGATATACAGAGGGACATGTAATAACTGATGGCAATACCATATAAAAATATTTTCAGAGAAATATGGTTATAAAGGTGGAGAGCTGTTTTTTGGCTCGTCCTTTTCTGTTTTTGTTTTTAATAGCCTATTTCTAATCCTTACCCTCTTCCTCACCCTTTGGGAAATTCACAGTTCTGGTTTGGGCTAGTTATAAAAAGCAGGAGACAAACAGGGCACTCAACAATTTTTGGTTGATGCTGGAAGACACAGCATCAATTTGTAAGCCCTGCTCTCAGGGCTGCAATGAGCCTCCCTACAGCAGCACGAGTTCTGGTTTTGGAGAGCTCGTGTTTCCTTCTGAGTGCACACAAAGGTCACAGCTTTTTTTTCTTTTTTCTTTCTTTTTTTCCTTAATTTTAGCCCATTTAAACATCTCAGAATGACTACTTTACATCTCCTAAGGATGGTGGCATTTATTGGAAAATGCCATAGCTGCAAAAAGGACTTGGTTTATTTCCTAAAGTTCAAAGATGTTTACCTTGTGGAGCTTTTCTGCACTCGGACAGGTAAAGCTCCCTTGCTTGAAATGTGAGACCAAGCCAGACAATCTCCAAAGGTCCCTTCTCCCAACTTCTCTGGGAAGTGTGTGAGGTCTGGATAATCATAAGTTCTCAAAATGATGCAAAGAAAGGAGACTGTCCATCCATATCTGAATCACAGAATCACTAAGGTCGGAAAAGACCTCTAAGATCACCAAGTCCAACCACCAGCCCAGCATCACCACCATATTCACCATTAAACCGTGTCCTCAAGTGCCATATCCACGCATTTTTTTGAGTCATTCTGAGAGATCCTGAGATTCTGTCTCAGTCATTGTTATTTTTTCCCCTCGTGCTGACACAGAGTGAGAGATGAGTGTCTCCTAAATGTTCATCTGTGTTCCCTTTCCTGCAATGTGTGCACCCAGTCAGGGAGTGCTGGATAACGTTCTGCCTCTATGAATTGTGCATTCAGGAAGGGCAAATTTGCTGCCTCTGGATTTTTGGATGGGGGTTGAGATGGATTAATTATATGTCAAGAGGGACTTGAGCAATAATAAGTGACTTTATGACTGTCTTTACCACTTGGTGGAAAGGTTACATTTAAAAATTGGCTTTACTGCACTGGATTTTAGGTTAAGTTCAAAATGCAGCTTCCGCTGTTAGAACTGAAGGGTCATATAAAATTCATTGCAATAGAATATTTATAAGTATCTGGGATATTTGTAGGAAACACAATAATGGGAGAATCAGAGCCCACAGATAGAAGGGGGAATTGTTAAATGGCAAATAAAAGCTCCATTTTTCCAGCACTTAACCCTACATATAATAATAATTATTACAAATCTGAGCAATGATTAAATTTCATTGTGAACCCTAGTTAAACGTATGTGAATGGGAAATGATTTTTGTGTTAATAACTTGCGTGCTGTGAGCACTGAGAGGGGGATTGATGTGCATGCACGTCACACATCCCAGAGCCTTCCACATGCCAGCGAGGTGCAGGTATTCCTGGAGGAGCTTTGGCCATCGACACGCCTCGCTTCCCATGTCTGGGGAGGAGTAAAGTCCTGTTTGTTTACAGTCTCTTCTTTCTAATCACATAATTACAGCTTTGAAGGCAGCTATCTGACAAAAGCCCCCAAAGTGAGCAAGGTGAACCCGCAGCAGCCTTTGTTGCCGCTATTATCTCCTCACCCTCTTCTCCTGCGAGAGCCTGGGTGTGTGTTTGTGCAAGGCTATCATTTGCCTCGCTGGCGTGTGCCACCACAATTATCGCCCTGAAACACAAAAGTAAACCGGCTGCTGCAGAAACAGAGGCCATTCAAATGGAGGGGAACGGAGCAGACCTAATTAGCTTTAAGTACCTGTAATCCTAGGAGATTTTACCTGATGATAAAAGCCAGGGAAAGTCCCTCAGGTATGAGGAATAAGAGCCCGGCCAGGTTGGCGGTGGATCAGGTGTTGTGTGTCAGCGCAGCTGAATGCAGCCTATTGATCCAGAAGTTGCCTGTGTTTTCTGCCACAAATTGAATTTAAATTGCTTACATGAAGAAGACATCTGGCACGTTAAGGTTTACCTGTTTCATATTTCAAAATCATTTTCTCCACCAGCAAATAAGTGGGAAAGAGCTCTTTTGGAAGCAAACCAAGCAAAGCTTTTTAAGAGATGTAGATATGGTTGTTTGCAATGCCTGAGCTTGAAGTAGAGAGTTGTCAGATGAGGAATGTATTTCAAATTATTAAAATAATAAAACAGCAGAGTTTGCACAGATTGTCTGCCCTGTGCCTTCATTCCTAATGACTAAAATACCTTCTCACTGGATGAAATTAAGCAAAAGTATAGTCCTCATTTACATGAAAGACTTCCTTTTATTTGGTGGGGAGGTGTTGGCAATTTGGGGCTTTTTTAGTTGTTTGCTTGCTTCTTTGTTTGTCTAACTCAAGGCTATTATGATCAATAAATTTACTGCTGTATTGGTACATGGTTACAATTTTTATGTTGTTTTATACAGGTCAGCAGTCTAAAGTCTAAATCTAGGGTTGGAATGAGATGATAACCAAGGTTTCTTCAATTATAGAACCATTCTATGATTTTATGAAATGCAGGTCACATACTAGAAGTTGTTGTGTAGAACAAAATTCTTTTTTGAACATTTTTGGAGAGGTTTGTCCACCCATGAGGGGGTCATATGAATTTAGGAGGTGAGCACCCAGAGGTGACATGAGTATGATCTCTCTCTCCAACCATCAAGGCTCAGAATCCCCTTAACCTCTTTTCCACCCAAAGATGTTGTCATTTTGAAAATCATTGTTCTGATCCCACGGGGTTACAGCACCTGCAGCTTCTGATGCTCTTGGAGTCTTCAACGCTTAGGGAAGAGGATAAAGGTACCAAGACAACCTGGAGTCTGTTTATTTTGGACCTCTGAATTAGGGTTCCAAATTGAACAAGTGTGTTCTGCACCGGAAAATTAATATAAACACTAATATTAGTTAAAAGCTAATGTAAGCTGTATTTACATGGAAAAAAACAAAGCCAGTTTAGATACTGGGAAAATAGAAGGAGGCAGAAACTTTTCAAAAGTGTTATTACATGCCTACCAACTTTTTTTTAAAATGTTTTTACTCATAAATGCTAGCCACAACTTTTACCTCAGCCTGTTTGTCTTGCTCGTAAGGCGCCTTCGCTGCTGTTTGGACAACATCCATTTGATAATGAAGCAAGATGCAGGCTAGACAGCTGCTTTTTTCTCACTCATTTCACTCTGTTATTGGTTAACTTAGTGGAAAAATGTAAATTTTCCAGGGACTTTAGGTTGGAGGTATCCCAGCCAAGGTAGATAACGTGCTTGACTTGAGGTCTAATTTAACTCCTGTGTAGTATCGAGCGGCTTGGCCCACCGGGGACCCGGAGACTCTTCCTTTGCCAAAGGTAGACAATGGTGTAAGAGTAAAGTGTAATAAATGCCCCTGTCCAGTCCCATGTCGATATACAGCTGCTTTTTCCCCCCTCCTTTTCTGCTGTTTTGAGTGCATCAGTATTTCACGTTTATTGTAGTGTGATGAAACACCTTTCAGAATGGCCAGAGGGACACTCAGCAGTAAGCATTTAGGCAGTACAAATTGGAGTGAACAGGAGGACAGTTAGCAGGGAATATTTCTGAGGTCACAGCAAGCTGAATTGGAGCTGAATCAGCTAAAAGCGGAGTTGAGAGCTACTGTACCTACTGTAAAGTAAATATAGATTACATTCCTTAGATGAATTGATCCACTGGAGGACAATAGGTCTTCAAGAAGAAGACGTTGCTACAAAAGAATTAAGTATTTTACACTGATATATATATACAAAGAACCCTTAAGGACAGTGGTCAGGGATGTATCAGCAGGATAGTCCATAAATGGTGCTCACGTGAATAATTTGCAGTGCACTGTGAGATTTAAGGGTCCAGAATTCAGCACGTTCCTGTGGGTGCTGACTCATATTCTGCCCAGTAAACAAAGCATTAAGATTTAGCTGCTCAGCAGAGCAACAGTTCTCCCTTAGACTAGTGGAAAAATCATAATATAGCAGAGAAATTTGGGTGGGAAGGAGCCCCAGGTTGTCCCTGGGCAGATCTTATGTCCCAGCAGGGGCAGCTCTGGGATCTGACCTGATTGCTGAGGGCTTGAACCACTCAGGTCTTGAAAATATCCAAGGATGAAGATGGTTACATAGGCAAAGGTGAAAGGACATCCAGCTCAACAAGTCTGTCTTCAGTATTGGTAACTGCTGATAAAAACCCCTGCATATGAAACCAGAGCAGTTTGTCATGAAAAACTTTCAGATTTCCCAAAGAAATTACTAAATTCTTGAAAAAGGTGATCGAATAAATGATTTGGTGAGAGCTCTCCTCTCTCTCCATGGTCCTACAAGTGATTTAGATGATAATCTTATGTCTTCTGAAAAAAAAAATGTAACCATTATCTGCATAAGTATTTTTAATCAGTAAAATACTCAGACCAGAACACAGAATTGCAATTGGCACTAAAGGTGCCATTGTTCAACAGTTGCAAAAAATCCTATAAAACCAGATTATATCAGAGGATCAACGTGAATAAATACACATGGCTCCAAAAAAAAAAGAAACAACAACAAAAAAACCCCAAAACAACAACAACAAAAAAAAAAAAACAAAAAAAACAAAAAAAAAAAAAAAAACAAAAAAAAAAAAAACCCCCAAA
>JAWWMP010000171.1:2584175-2602957 GCA_035047865.1 Dendrocincla tyrannina | reverse complement strand
AAAAAAAAAAAAAAAAAAAAAAAAAAACAAAAAAAAAAAAAAAAAAAAAAAAAAAAAAAACAAAAAAAACAACCCAAAAATGTCTTTTCTACATCCCACCACAGGGATACAGGAATCCCAACCCACAGAGAACTGTACAGAACTGTGACCATAGTGAGTACTGTGACTGTGGCTTCAAACTGACAGAGGGCAGGTCTAGATTAGATAGTGGGAAAAATTTCTCCCTGTGAGTTTGGGCAGGCTCTGGCACAGGTTGCCCAGAGAAGCTGTGGCTGCCCCATCCCTGGGAATGTCGAAGGCCAGGCTGGATGGGGCTTGGAGCAACCTGGGACAGTGGAAGGTGTCCCTGCCCATGGCAGAGGGTGGCACTGGATGGGCTTTAATGTCTCTTCCAACCCATTCTATAACTCTACCTTATAGAGCAAAAAAGAATAAACACAGTTCAAACCCAAATATTTATATAACACGTATGTTAATATATACAAATAATAATATAAATGATTATTTTGAAATTAGGTATGCGATGAACATATTTGTAGAAGTGTCTCGAAACTATTTTTTTAAAACATCTTGAAAGTATTTGTAAATATTTTCCCTTTCTTTACAAAGATTATTTTAGACTGAGCAAGCACTGAAGGCACTGAGGAGACAACTTGGACTCAGGGTTCTTCCCAAAGCTAAAGAGCTCGATGAGCTTCTGCTGGGTTTATCTGCAAGCACAGGTTGCCCTTCTCTCTGCATCGTGGCTCACCTTTCTCGAGGCACTACCCAGATGCACATCTGGAATACATCGTGGAGTTTGATTAAACACAGCCACATTTACAGGTGAATTCTGCCCAGAAAACTCCTCAGTCCTTAAAAACCCCATAAAATATTATAAATGACATTATTTATTTATTTATTACAAGAGTGTGCAAGGCTACAAGAGTGGTGGCACCATCGCTGAGCATTATTTTTTTCGAAGGACAATGCAGAGGATAACGTGTGACACGGGGCTGGGATTTCAGCAGCACACAGGCAAGGCTAATGGATTTCCACGCTCAGCACTCCTCTGCCAAGAAGCTGACTTTTAATATGGGAAATAGACCCCTGCTCAGGATGGAGCAGTCCTGGGGAACCTCAGGGGTCCAGACATCACTTCAATTTTATTTTTGTCAAACAGGAGGTGTTTTAGAGGCACGTCCACAATGGAGGGTAACATTACATGGGGCTGGATTTAGCTGGGACCCACAACTATTTATTGGAGCTAAACATACTGGCACACAGGATAACTCTGGCTTTCGGCAGTTGCTGGCACAATTGGGCTTCATTGTGTAGAAATGGGAGAAAAATCACCAGAAGAAGAGAGATTACCTCTATTTAGACTTCTTTGTTGGCTGTTTCCTTCATGAACCTCCTTAGATTTCTCCATTTTGCCCTGAGTAAGTGAGTACCCGGAGTTTTCAAGGGGAGGTAACTTCGTGATTACAATACATTTTCCCATCTAAAAGCCATCAGCAAAGTGAATGGGGCTACTCTCCTAAGTGCTTAATGCCTGATGTAAGAGTTGCATGATCTAGTCCAGAAGTAACACAGTTACCTCAATTACTGCGGTCCCACAAGGCCATTCACAGCAGTACTTAGGAAATGTTGGAGGCTCAGGCTCTGGTATTATAAACTCCTCAGGGCAGCATGACTGTACGCAGCATCTCATCAGGAGTTAACAAACAAGTCCTCCATGAGACACTAGCCATTTTTTTGTGTGTGTGCTAGGCTCTTATTTATTATTAATTAATTTATTTATTTACATCCAGGAATGAACCCAGTGTCATTAAAACTCGCGATCTCCCTGTACTGCTCTCCTAGAGCAGTGTGGCACAGCAAGATGCCGTGTGCACTTTTTGTGCCTTTTCTTTTCTTTAACATTGTTATCAGGGAAAAATATGTCTTGCAATTTCCCAGGGGGTTCCCTGGGACAGTGTCTCAGTGTGAAAGGGCACCATGGGGCTGCCTCGGACAGTTTTCTTTCAATAAGGTTGGTTTGTTTGGGGTTTTTTCTTTTTGTTTCTATTGTAAGCACTCTGCTCTGCTGCTTCACTGATTTCCCAGCTGTTCTTCTGCGGTGTCTGAAGTCGAACGCAGAAAATCTGGAGCTGAACAGCTCAGAAATAAGGAGCTGATCACGGCAAGCATGAGAAAACCATGAATACATCTTTCTTTTTAGACATAATGGTTTGATTCTCTGGTGAGTGCTGTGTTTGTACCCGTCCTGCACAGGCAGAAATCACCCCACAAGGTACCAGTTAGGGGATAACAAGACCATGAGCATTCCATTCCAGAGCTGGTGTATGGACTGCAAAAAGTGCAAGGAACTCCTTTTATTTTTATTTATATCCACGTGCAAAGAAAGCTGTGACAGTCCCCCAGGTATAATTTAGGCTGGACCTTGGTAGAAGGAGTTAATTGTCCTGGGAGCATCGAGCTGTCCCTGACAGTGGTCGACTATCACTCTGTTACACAAGGGAGTGACAAGATGGAAGGCCCTTCCAATTGTTTCTCTTTCTCTGTGTAATGCCCCAGAAGGCATTATTTCTTGTATGGCTTCACATGGGGAAAAACCGAGCAAAGGAACAAAAAACATCTTTCCAATGACAGCTGACAATATATTTGCAATGTGCTTGTGCTCAGTTAAAAGTCCTTTTTAAAATATATATTATAAAAATCCACGTATCCAATAAAATAGTGAAATATGTTTTGAAAGTTGAAATGGAATCACAGACAAAATGGACTGAAAATCCAAAAATCAAAAAAAAAATAAAAAAAGACCAAAATATCTAGAAAAGTCATTTTATCCAAGATGAAAGACTGACTGCTCTTTATGAGAATTCTCTCTAGCACCTCTTAAGCAGTTTTCCTTCAAATGATATCAGTAAACCCTCAGATTTGATACCAGTAAAATTCTTTGCCAACCTACGGTTCATAAGTTTTTTCTGGAAGAGGAGGAGGAGTAGCAATAGGAACATTTGAAAAAATAAAAGCATAATGTATGACTACTTCCATAACTAACCCTTTGGATTTCTTCACTTGAAATACTGTAAGCCTAAGATGTCGTTCAGATACATTTGTAAAAAATAATATGATAAAAAGATTAATGATTGAAATATGTGGTGAAAACTTATTCAATGCGAAGCAGGGGTTTATTTCATGAAACTCTTTTCAGAAAAATTCATATTTGCTTGGTTCTAATTCTAAAAAATTGAACTGCTTCTCAGCTGAATTAATTTCAATCACTTTATTTTAATTTTATTAATTAAATGAACGTAGTAAGCTATGTCTGCCTCACCCTGTCTGATAGCAGTGCCATATACAATATAATTCTTGAAGAGATGTGTAAAGTTATTATTTCACTTATATATAGCCATGTTTTGGTGCACGTGATCCACTAAATCTCTGTCCAAATTGATTTTATTGACCTTAAGATTAT
Source organism: Dendrocincla tyrannina (assembly GCA_035047865.1). Taxonomy (NCBI): domain Eukaryota; kingdom Metazoa; phylum Chordata; class Aves; order Passeriformes; family Dendrocolaptidae; genus Dendrocincla; species Dendrocincla tyrannina. The sequence goes on along the minus strand of JAWWMP010000171.1, from coordinate 2,599,494 downwards.
TTTTTAGACTTTTTTAATATATTTTCTAGACATTTTTTATATCAGTTTCAAACATTATAATTCCCAGGTGCACTTCACATTTTCCAAACACATTTTTCCCATGCAAGAAAATCTAAACCCTTTTTTTAGCATCCCTAATGATGACAGGTATTGCCCACACATCTACTCATAGGAAATTCATACACCATCTGCTTAAAACCTGGTTGGGCTCAGCTGCATCAGAACTTCACACACAGGTCCTGCTGCAGCTCAAGGTGTGACTCCTCATTCCCACCCTACAGACCAAGAGAGGGAGGCTCAGAGAAGTTAAACAACCTTCCTGAAAGCCCCAGAATGCAAAATCCAACCACACAGCGCTTCCTTTTCAGTATTCTGCTTCAGCAATCAGGTTGTTCTTAGTAACCTACAACAACCCAAACGCGCTCTTTCTACAAAAAAACCCAAGGAAAAAAAGGACCCACCACGTTTTGAGAAGTTTGGAACCACAGTTTCAGCATTCCCGAGCAGGTACCTAAGCACAACCACCACTTCAGCCTCCATTTTTCTCGCTCTGGGCAATGGAAACTGTAGTTTCTATATTTAATGTATTGAAACTGCCTGGTCTCCAAGGTAGCAGGGGTATCTGTATCCACCAGGAAAATACATTTCAGGCTCAATCACTTTGAAAGCCTGGATAATAGAGGAGCACTTGTACTTTGGATAACGAAGTTATTTCCTTTAACATCAACAAGCTGCTCAGCTAGTAACTGCATCAGGCATTGATTTTGTTAGCCTGTTTGTAAGCACTGTGGGGGCCTTTTTAACCGATAAAACTAAAAAATTTGCAGATCATTCTTCACGTGCATTATTTCCCAGAGCAGAGCTGACAGGAGAGGCTGTATTCATTTCAGCAGGGCTGTTTGGAATGTCAGAGGAACATCTGCAGGACCAGCCCTGGATCTGTCAACTTCAACCTCCCTGTTTTCAGACAGATTGAAGCCTGAACTTACATATCTGCAGCCAAATTTTGTACCTGGTTCCTATTGGGACTGTAAATGTGCAATCGCTTCCCAGACTTGCTGCTTAGATCCGTACTAGTGGTTTGAACATGCAACTGGATTCAAATGTGGACTTCTTCCTGCTTTACTCAAGTTTATGTATTTCTGTGGGCCAAATATCTGCCTATTTACTCATTCGTCACTACCAAGTGCTAAATTAAAAGTATCAGAAGCTACTAGTTATATATTCCCTGGCCATATTTTACTTTTTCTTGTCAGAAATGCTTGATCTACACTTTTTCCTCACATCATGAGCTCCCTCTGAACAGCAGCAGCACAGCAGTGCCCAGCACATCCCCCCTCCTGCCCCTCACCATCTAACTCCTGTTATCAGTAGTGGGAACTAGGCATGTCCATGAAAATGAAAGCAGATCTCTCAGTGTAAACTTTTTTTGACAGAAGTGTTCGTAACAACTTTTCAAAAAAAAAAAAACCCAAACCCATGTCTCGTTTATTTTCCCCTTTCTTCCTCCCAGCTTTCTGTCAGTCATCAATCGAACAGGAGACAACTCATTTCATTTCTGTGACACACAATGATGGACTTGTGTTACAACCCTGACTTATTTTGAGAACTTCAATTTCTCAAGCTGAAAGCCTGAATGTCCCATGCTTGGAAGGGCTATTGATCTGATGTAGATGGACAGCTCAAGAGGAACTGATACATTCCTTACAGCAATTTTTTTCTGACCACTACATAATGTAGACTTTCTGCTTGTTTGTTGACATCTAAAAACTTTGATTCTCTGATTTAACTGATACTTTTTTGCCATTTCTACTCAATATTTCCCTGTACTGTTTGATGTAGGAGTTATTTATTATCTACTACCTGGAATGGAAAAGCTGCTTCGCTGTGATAAAATGTACGAATTCATAAGGCGGCAGGAACCTATAAATGCACATCACAATAGTAGAGCTGCAAATGTGGGACACTGCCAGATCCTAATCCTTCCTGGTGCCTTGCAGGAATTGTAATGTCACCATGAAACAGGTTTGGGTGCCCTGGGACAGCAGGGCACCATCCATTACAAGCAGCACCGACCACCTCATGTCTGAGCACAGATGGAATAAAAGCTCACAGCATAATTTAATCAGAGAGGCTAATTTTGCTTCAAAGCAGGATAAAGGCCAGATATCCATGGGGTTTTTTCCTTTCCGGGTGTTCCCCAGCTTTGCCTCAGCTCCCCTACACTTCTTCTGCCTGGACAGCAGGTACCTGTCAAGCGTGGGGACGTCACGGCGATGGCAGAGCCCCAGCCCAGCGCTCTTGGCTGTCTGCAGATCACAGGAAACAATTCATTCCACTCCTAATGATTTATAGAATTTCTTTGGACTCACTCCTGGCTTATGAGGCTTTCTGCTTTTTCTATTATAGCCTAGAGAACCAAACCAGGGTCTTTCACAAGCCAGGGGGCAGCTCCCCAGCCAAGGTAGCTCTTTGTGACACAATCAGTCTATGTTAATACCAGCCCAGAATCAGTCCCAGAGTTTCATTATCAGCCTTGCCTTTAAAGGAGGGTCTCCTTCTCCTCCAGGACTAATTTAGAGCAATGAAAATTAAACTGCATCTCATCTAATAGTCAAAAAGATCTGCAGAAATTGTCCTCGTTTAAATACCAGTTCCACTCTTTTCTGTCACAGCAGGGTAGTGTATCCATTTTTTTTGTTCTAAAAGCCAAATACTATTCAAACAAAAGAGTCACTTCCATGTTAATTATATGAAAGGAAAAAAAGAAAAGGGAAAACTTGAAATAAAAAAGCCACATGAGAAAAAAAAAAGAAAAGGATATTAAAGCATTTTTTGAGAACTTTTATTGTGCAACTAAAGCACGATGTGGTCTTAGACCTTTACTCTGTGTACAGAGTCAGGCTTTATTCTTTGATTTGGTGCAGAGGATTGCAGTTTGCTATGAGTATAATGGGTATAATTTTGTTAATATTTGAACAAAATAAGGCAGGAACATGGAATAGAGGTAAACAAGATTACTGCAGGTAAAGCATCTGTGATTCAGCTGATGGGAAGAGAATGTGAGCACCTAAGAGTGCTAAAAGCCCCTAAAATGGTTTGTCCCAGCCCAAAATCTCTCTGTGTCACCATTGGGCTCTTTATTTGTGATAAATTCATGGTGAATTAAGAACAAAGAACTTTAGGGTATTAAGGACAAGCACATTTTCAATCATAATTGCATATTTAAGAATGATGGGGTCCAGTTGTCTGCTGGTTTAACCCTTGCACCAGCAGATCCCAGCTCACATCTCCTTAGTCCTGAGTCCCTCCTGTGCATTTAGGTGCCCCTTCCAACCTGGGCTGGGAGAATTTATCACCAAAACCCAGATAGTGGGATAGCAAAACTTTGGAAAACTGATGCAATTCCATCTTCTCAAATGATTTTTTGCAACATGACCTATATTTAAATAACTCTCCCTTTTTTTCCCCATCACAAAACCACCATCTCTTGCATGAAACCCCACATAGTATCTGTCACTGGCACCTCAGAGGAGTAAAGGATTTGCACAAAGTTCAGTATTTTCCTATTAATAGCTTCTTCCCTTTCCTGCTGGAAGATATTGGGGGCTTGGGTCAAGGCAGCTTTGTAATTCCCATCTTGGAAGGCCAGAAACAACCCTCCCAGCTGCTCATGTCATGAGCACAGTCACCTCTCAGCATGGAAAATCCTTTTTCCCTGGTGAGAAGCAGCAATACTCCCAGCTTTTCCCCTTGAAGGCCCTTTTCCCTTCTTCTTCCCACCCATCACTTGTTATCCTGGATCTCCAAGGTGGTGGAGAGATGAAGGGAACCTTGGCAAGCCATCATTTCTGACAGCCCCTGTGAAACCATCCCTTCACAATATGGAAAAATAATAATAATAAAAAAATTGAAAAAAAAAAAGGGGGAAAAAAAGGTGGAAATTCCTGGTTAAAACTTCTGCTTGTACAAAAAGCATAACAGCTCATCTGAACTGCAGCACGATGAGTATTGCTGTTAATGCTTCCAATGACATCATTGTTTTCCAAATTACAGAGTGCAGCAGACTGGCTGGGAAAACCCAAGAGAAGGAGCTGAAGGCAGTGAGGGTTTAAAGGACATCAGAAGCAAAAGATGTTTCTCTAGATCAGCTTTCTTATTTCACTAATTCCTTTATGTACTCAGATTTGGGGCTTTTTTTTTTTTTGGAAAATGTCACTGTAGCAACATCCAGATAACTAAAGCCTTCAACGCCACCAGCCCCACCTCAGATCCCTGTGTAGCTTTGCTGTTCCCATTCCTGTTCACACCCCCTGTATTGTTACTTTTGTGTGCCCAGTCAATCTCCCAGCTTTCAACTAGAGTGATTTTTGAAGTAAATATTGAGCGATGAGGCACAAACAGCATTACTAAAATACCAATGCATCACACTGCTGCATTTTCACTCAGCACCTCACATAAATACAAGGAGGTTTAGTCAAGGTTTCTGTTTCAGAAATCCAGGCTGTTTACTGCCCAGGCACTCCAAGGGTTTTTTTCCTTCCCTTTAGGCTCGAGGAACACTGACAAGCTGCTTTTCCAGGTGCTGGAATAGTGCAGAGCAATTGAACCATGCTCGTGGATGGTGGCCATCTAACTCCTGAGGCCAATAGTGTGTTTTCCTTTTTGGCAGGGCTTTTGTTCCAGGTGGAATAGTCTTTCATCCTCATAAAGGAAATTCTTATTTGTCTCACTCTCAGGTAATGGTCTATAACCATCTGGCTGAAGTAAAATATAGAACCTATATGCATATATATATTTATACACATGTATATGGACATGCTGACATCTTTTTAATGCCTGACACACACCCATGCTATGTTCTAAGTTAACTCAAGAAAAAATAAGGGCATTTTTTCCTGTCCTGTTCATGCCAGAAAGCCCCAGAGTAGCTGCAGGAGTGAGAACTTTTACAACACAGACGCTCCAGACCAGGTTCCAGCTGTCGGAATTTTATGTCCTTGAGATACTTCTGGAATAACAAAGTGTCATGCACGTCCCTGCCAGTACACGAGATCAGCACATGAGATCAGACGTACAGATGTTGCCTCCCCATCCACCCACTGGCATCTTACTATCAGTTTAGTTGGGATCCTCCACCCATTTCCAGCCAACCAGGAAGTCAGGAGCTGTAATTTGTGAGAATGAGCTGTATAGCAACCATTTATCTGCAAAACAAACCTCTGCTGGCAAAAACTTCGGAGGCAAAGAAGAATCTCATGAAGGTTTTCTGTCTTGGCACACATAGGTAACGAGCAGGGAATGCTGTGACTGCACAGTCCCGTGAGCAATGGGACTTAGAGGTGAAGGAAAGGACAGGGATTAGGACTGGACACAAAAATTTGTTTTAATTGACTGACAAAGACATTGCTGGGGGTCAGTCAAAGGTTGGACTCCATGATCTTGGGGGTCTTTTCCAATCCTAATGATTCTATGATCCTATCCCCTGCTTGTTTTGGGGAAGGAAGGAGCATCACAGACCAATGCACCTCATTTCCTTCACCCTATTTCTTGTTAAAAAAGTAACTGAGTGCAAATTCAAGCTTGTGGATGCTCTTGGGGGAAATAGCCATGCCATGGTGGGAGGGAGGCAGAGGATGGTCAGACTCTGCCTCCACCCTCAGTCACCAGCACTGCCAGACAGCCAGGGCTTCCATTTAGGAACTGATGAGCATTAATGACCTTGCAAGGAAGGAGATTCCTTGATATCTCAGGTCACCAGTGGATTTCCAGCAGCAGCTTTATTTCTACTCATTTAATGTGTCAATCTCTTCAGCACCACGCATGGCACATAAAGTTACACAGAGGGAAACGAGCCCGGGAGGAAGGACTGAGTCAGGATATGTCCTTATTGTTAATTACTCAGATAATAAATCCAGGACGAAGGTGAGTGTGGATTCCTTGTCATGCAGACTGGCATTCTGGCAACAGGGGAAAGACATCTGCTGAGCCCAGCCCTGTGCTGTCTGTGTGGATGATCACACCTTTCTAATGAGCATCTTAAAGCCCTTCCTGAGCAGAACAAGCTTAGCCTGGCTCTAGGCCCCTCCGACAGCTTTGGGTAGCAAGAGGTTAAACAGCTCAAAGGAGCCACTGAGCCGGGTCTAGTTGGGCTGAGCCCCAGGGTCCTGTCCCTGTGAGGTGCTGGAGCCAAAGGTAGGTCCAGCTTTATCATCCCACGCCCCTAAGTTCCCCAAAGGAGGAAGGAGAGGAATCTGCCTGTTATGTTTTTCCTCCTTTGCTGCAATTACGATTCCTTGCTTAAGTTTCCAATCTTTAATTGGATTGGAAAATTACAGTCACAGCACAGGGGGGAGAAAAAAAAATCCCAGCTACTCTGCCTGACTCAAGCGTCTGTTTTCATTTACTACTCCGTGCTCCTGAGTTACTTTGTTAACTAGATGAAAATAAGGAAATCTTGAATTAAAAAGATGTTCTGCCCTTGCTGGCTGCTCTGCCTCTCCGTGTGCATAGTGAGGTGCCCAGGACTGTCTCTGCAGGGGAGTTTGGCCCGGGTAACTTCACGTAGGAGGTGACATAAATAGATAAAAGCCTCACTCATGGAATATAAACTTATTTCTGCATATACCTTCCTCACTGGCACACCATGTAATGCAATCTCCGTGGCTCTCTCTTGCCAGAGAGGCCCACTCACAAGTTTACTGTCGAGCACAGCTATTAATGTCGCACTTTTGTTCCCAGGAAAAAAAAAAATGCCACTACTGCTCAAATTTCTACTGCAGAACCCACAAATTCCAGTGAACACTGTACTTGATTAATCGGGTTCTCTAGTGCAATTAAGCAAATCAAAGAGGGTTAAAACACGGGTTTCCTCACACCTGCCTCCTCACTGGCAGGAGCAGAATTGGAATATTTCTAATTGCAGAGGTCACTCTTGCCTGGAGTTCAAAAACCGTTCACCTGATGGTAACGAAGGAGGCCAGCTTGGCTTAAATCCCCCTTAAAAGAGGGGGAAAGGGGTCAGGGAGCTGCTCACAGAGCAGTGCAGAGCAATCCTGCGCTGTTCTACTTTAAAAGGTTTGAAGTGCACCAGTGATGCAAAGCTGAGTTCAGAAAAATGCAGCCTGGGACAGCCCTTTCCAAAAGCAGCTTCTCAAATTCCTGTTCAGATATAGACAATTTAAGTTTAAATTAATAACAATAATAGCAAGCTTCCATTTTAACCTCAGAATCTTTCTCTCTCTTTTTATTTTTTCCTTCTCCGGAAGTTCTGAGAATGTCACACCTTGGAGGGTGAATCCTGGAGTTTGCTGAGTGCAAAGGTTTGGGCTATTTGCAGGCTATCACACGTAACAGCCAGGTTTTAGCACCTGAGCTGGTGCTTCTTTGCAGAGCAGTGACAGCACTCAAATACAGAGTTATTGTCTGATCCAGCCCAAATGTTCATACTGAGTGACAACTCAGGCTCTCACTCGTGGCCGTGGACTCTTTCTGACTTCAGATGGCAGCATATGATCCATAAATACCGATGGGCTCCTGTAGTTTAATGTATATTCATGTTAATATTCATGGGCTGCATTCTGCTGAAGCCAAAAGGATTCCATGGTTAGGACTCAAGTCAAATCATTGCATCATAAATATCCTGCTGTACCCTTAAAATACATAGGCCACATATAAACTGGCTTTCTGTTAAAAAGGCATCATTTTCCTCCCCTTTTCTCATTTTAGAAAGTCACTAGACACGTTTGGGGACTGATAGACTTGGCTCAGCTACACACATCTCTCATGGAGCATCGAGGCTCGAGTGCAACTTCTAATTCAGAAGGAAAAAAAAAGCCACATGCTTAAATAAATTCAATTTAATTACTATCTTACAGTGAAGTCTACAGTGGCAGAGAGACAGGGATAGTACCTTTCATTCACAACATTCAAGTACAACAGTTGTGGCTCTCTTATTAGAGCTTTTTTGGGCATCATTCTAATGGGAAAATTGTGCCAAAGGCAGAACCAGAATATTCCTTACCTTGGTCCCTTGGCAGTCCCAGGAGCAACCCCCATGCACAGCTTTCACCTCAAAAGTCAATCCAGTGCTACTCTTCTCCCCTTTCATCATCATTAAATTCATCCTCAGTTAGGAGAAAATGCAGTTCAGTCCTGTGCCATCCCATGAAATTAGAAAGCACTGCCTGTGAGCTCCAAAAAAAGGGAAGGCACTCATTTATTTTCAATCTGAGGCCATTGATAATCACCTGTGTGTCAGTATCTGTTTAGTGTACTGAAAATAACAAAGTTCATCCTAAAGTGCCAGCACAGTCTTCCATTAATCTCCAGCTCAGTCCCTTAAAGGAGGAAGTAACAACTCTGTAATGATAAGGCTCGTGGCAGCAGCCACAGTGCTTGAAGGTCTGTTCTTGTAAAGAAAATTTTTCAATTAGTTAAAGAAGCCAGGAGCATCGGCTTTCAAAAAAAGAGCTTCCTTATGAATCTTTGATCTCTCTCACTGTACCATGTTTCTCATGAAAGACAGTCGTAGTGGCACTGTTTAAATAGCATCTACAAAACAGTTCAATTTGCAAATCAGTAGGATTACAGTTTCCTTTAGAATCTTTATTTAAATGAAGTAGTGAGAATGAGCTGTTAAATTAAGAGCTTGTCTATGAGAGTTGTGTCCCACTAGAAGTGGCCAATACTTGAGAATAACAGGAGGATAAAAAACATGATTCATGCAAACTAAAACATTAAAAAAAAAAAAAAAAGGCAATTTAAAATGCCTGGTCTCAGTTTTAGTCCTAGAATCAAAAAACCAAATTGACATGTTCAGGCACGTTACCCACCTCCTGGAGCACCTGCAATTAGTGCATTTATCTCAGGACAGTTCTGTTTATTAAACTTTAATAAAAATAAGCAATTTCTGAGCACACCAGAAGTTTGACATGGCCAGTTGTCCCTGCTGGAGAAAGGACAAGACTGGAGAAGACCTGCCTGTTATGTGACAATGAGTTATCAAACCAGGCCTTACTGCATGTACATGGTGTTGCAGGTCCCCTGCTTGGGCTGTGAGCCCCATGGTTCTCATTCCTCACTCCATCCTAATAAAGAAGCAGCAAAATCATCCAAGGAGGGGGGTGTGGTAGGGGATGTCTCTTTGAGAGGCAAAAGATAGTCACAAAATCACAGTGAGTTGGAAGGATCATCTTAGTCCAACTCCCTGTCACAGGCAGGGACACCTTCCACTAACCCAGGTTGTTCCAAGCCCTGTCCAACCTGGCCTTGAGCACTTCCAGAAATGGGGCAGCCACAGCTTCTCTTGTCTTGCCCTCGGTCCCTTCCTTGGCCAGATGATGTTTCCTATTGCCCCAAACCCCTTTCCAGGAGATGTCCCCAAAAACCTGCTGCTTCTTCTCCAGGGCTTGTAAGGAGGCCAAAACCTGTTCCCTGACTCCAAGTTTTAAAAGCCCAGCCAACCACAGATCTGCCCTCTCTGCCACTGCAATGGGAGCATGTTCATCTGATCACACATTTGAGTTATCGCTGCTACTGCAAAGTGTGATGGCAGAGGTTATATTCCAAAAATGTAAATGTCACTGAATTGCATAATCATCACTTAAATTTTATTATATATATATATATATGATTCAAATTGCCAGCATTCTCCTTCAGATCATCTATGTTTTCCAATGCTTTTGTGGTTGGTAGAGTGAGCCCAAATAGGTCCTGAGCACCCAGTGAGAGGCAGAAATGTCTCGTTCAGGATCTCAGATCTCAAGATGATTATTTTAATGGCAAATACCAACTAGATGTAGGGTTTTTCAGTGTTTACGGCAAAAAAATACCAGAATATAACCACATACTTCATAATAAAAAATTTAAAAAAGCATCTTGAAAGCATTTTTGACAGGGTTCCACTTTACAAGTTAATGGCAACATCAGAGGTACAGGAGTCCTGGAATAAATGGAAAATTGGCTCCAAATATTAAAGACAGAGAGCAAGAAACCAAGAAAAGCATAGTCATAGATGGATGATACTGCTTTGGCAGGCAAGGTAAACAGTGAGGAAACACACTGCCAGATGCAAAAAGACTTAGATCATTAAAAAGGAAAGAGATGAAAAAACCATTCAACACAAATAAATTAGAGCAGTATCACCAATACTGTCTGTCAGCATTTCTGCTATAAATCCTGGGTTGCAGGAGTGTATTCCACATCTGAAAAAAGGATCTCCCGAATGGAACTTGGCATGCCAGAATGCTGGCCTCTATTAGTGTGCCTTTTGTCTTCACTGAGTTTTGGGAGACATAAATGGAAATCTAATTTGGATTCAGGGTGATTCAGCTCATACCCTCAATGCAGCCGCACTACTTGGTGCTACCTGAAGTTTGAATAATTATTTTTACCTTCTACAAGTAACAACAAGTTGTTAGAGTTTAATTTGAGTACTTTAAATTTTGTAACAACACTTATTTCAAACTTATTCGACATACCTTCACTAAAAAATGTGAAGACGGGGCAAGAGAGAACTGATGGTGCCTGGTATGCAAATAATCTAACTTTGAAAGGGATGTCTGACCATATCCTGCTTAAAATACCAACAATACATGTCCTTAATAAAACTTGACTAAATACAGTCAGGTCTAAAGTCCAGCCTCCAGTGGATAAGTCTAAGAAGTGGCAATTTTCAATAAATCTGCTTAGAGTTTTATAAGAGAAACTAATACTTAATAAAATAAAATAAAATACAATAAATAAAAATAAAATAAATAAAATAAAGGAAAAAATAAATAAAATGAAATAACAAAATGAAATGAAATAAAATAAATAGAATAATAAAACCAATGCTTTAAAAAACCCCACAACAATACCCCCCCTCCAAAATGAAAAAGGTGATTTAATAATCCATACCATTTTAGGTTTAATCTGACCATAAATAGAATAACATTTGATTTTTTTTTTTTTTTTTTACTGCAGGAATTCTGTAGGATAAAGCATTCTCTTCTACTGGAAGCTGTAGCATCTTAGGATGATTTTTAGGATGATTTTTCTTCGGTAGCCTCTCCTGATATATGGACACAAAGGATTTCAAGAGATTTGTCAGTGTAAAATCGAATTAAGTGTAAATTGTTTAAATAATTGTGTGTGTACTGTAAAGTGCCTTTGAAAAATAAGGCTCCAGCTCTGGATGTGCTGGTAAAAATGAGCAATTCCAAGCTGGGAACAGGTCATGCCCTACGATCCATGGTGCGCATCGCTGCTGCCTTTGGAAATTCAGCTCCTTCACCTGTCCCCCTGATGTGATGAAGACAGAGGGAGGAAGATAAATTGCTCTTCATAAAAGAGATTAAGCCAGAGAAAAAGAAGGAAAAACAAAGACCAAACAAACTCTCTGGGAAGAGAGAGGATGTATTTACTGCTGACCGTGGCTACTTTGCCTCTCCTCCGTCGGTTTGTTTTGTCTTCTGGGTGACTTTTGTGTCTCTAAACTATCACCTCTTGTATAAATAAGGTCTTCTAGAAAGGAGTTCTTGTGTTCCTGCCAGTGACTCAGGCAATAAGTGGTTTGACTGTGGGGTTTTCCTCATCCTGCCTTTGTAACCCACGTTTCTTAGTGAGGCTTTGTCAGAGATTTGACTCATGGGCTAAACCTGGATGTGTCTGTAAATGGTTTAAATATATTACTTATATTTCAATGATTTACTTACCTGCAAGAAAAGACACAGGAGGCTTTTCTACTCTGGAAGAAAATAAAAAAAGCCAGCCTGCACCCTGGATCTTCCAAATGAACTGAGTGACACAAAACCTGAGGAACCCCAATGGCATCGGGCACCAGGCAGGGAGTCCTTAGTCCTGGCGTATGGATTGTAACAGCAGGTCCCAGTGGTACACAGAGCACACCCACAAAGCAGTGGAAATACTGGACTTATGTAGTTTTCCAAGAAATACTTTTCCCCTGCTCATGTTGTGTCCTGAAGGATGAGTTATACAGTGCTGCAGATCCCAAGGAAGCTTCTTCCCTTCCCCGCGTGCATGTAGCACACCTTGGAATAATATCAGTGTGCACTTAATGTAGGCACTGGGAGATCCCACAGGCATGCAGAAAGCAGATGGAAAAATAAGCACTGAATGCAATAAAATGCTGGGGAGATAAAACATTATTTTGAAAGTGGAGATTGAATGCATCAAAGAAAGAGGAAAGACAAAAGCAGCAGCACACAGCTCTGAAAACAGGGAAACAAACAGAAACAGGTTCTTTTCTTGTTTCCAAGCTCTTTGCTTCCAAATAACCCTTGTTTTCCAGCTTCCACTGTCTTGTTCAAATGCTTCAGCTCTCCAGATCTTTCAATAACCTCCACACACATCCACACAGCTCCATATAAACCAGAGAATGCCTGCTGCACATTCAGATCCTTGCTTTGTGCTGGCAAATGTGACATCCAGTGGGAGCAAATCTGAGAGTGAGACAAGGTTAGTAAAACCCCTTTAAAAACCCCACTTCACCAGGCCACAATTTCCCACTGTGGTCCAGCTGATTAGGGATCCATCCCTTTTGTCACAACCCAGGGGGTCTGGAGAATGGGTGGTTGAGCCATATGGGATGGCCCCAAACCCACAAAATAAAGAATTTTCCAAAGCATCCAGGCCTTGGCACCTTGTTTGTTCTTTCCCTCAGTGCTTTCTACTTTCATTATTCTGCTTTGTGATTTTTTTAAGGCAAAAGACACATATATCTGTGATATCTCATGACATCTTCTTAATCCAGCTCCGATGGGCATGAAAAGGGAATTAAATGAATTCATGCCTTGGAAGAATTATTGAGGAAATTCCTACATTGTGAAGGTGCTGACAGCAATGCCTTTAAATGACACTGGGATTCACAGAATCACAGAACCCTCAGTTTCATAGAATCATTAGAATCATAGATTTGTGCTGAACTGGCATGGTAATGCTCACTGCTGGACACTAATTTTTCTATCTTTACGATTCATATATCTCAGAGGCTAAATAAGTTTTCTGTCTGCATTTCATTCTTTGTTGGTAGACATTTATCCTGGAGCAAATATTTTTTTACCCCCCTAAACCCTCTCATCCACAAACTGTTTTCTGTTTCTGTTACATTACTTCATGTCCCCATTACATAAAATACAACTTTAAAAAAAAAATAAAAAAATCCCTCTTTGAATTTCCCTTTAACTCATATTTGCTATATCTCAAAAATGAGAATTTTTTTTTTTTAATAAATATTTTTCTTCAATCCATGATAACTGAACAGACGTTTGGTAAATGAAGCCAAGAGACATGAGAAGATTCGTTAAGTATTTGAGTTTTCTGACACTGCAGATTGGAAGGGACCAGCTGGGGGCTTTGCCAAAGACAGGACTTTGAATTTTATTTCTTCTCATACCAGCAATCTATGGAATTGAGGAGTCATAGCAACTATACATCTCATTCCAGACTATTTCAGTACTAAACTGTGCCCTTTCCCACCCTACACAGCACCCTCCAAAGTAGATAATATAGGTCATGGCTTAAAAATGCAAGAAGCATCTTAAATATTAAAAAATTATACACAGCAATAACATTGAATTGATAACCAAGAGTCCCTGAACAATAACAACTGGAAAACGATGGCAGAGATTCATTCCAGCTTCTTAAAACCTTAAGCTTCTGAAATCAGAGCCTTCATATTAGCATTGAATACAGCAACATTCTCATTTAAATTATTGACAGCCTGAACTAAATTAGTTAGTGTCTCATCTAGTTTCAACAGTCTGCTATTCATTGAGTCGTTCAGATGTTGGATGGATTCCATCAACATCTCCTGAACACACTTTTTTTTTTTTAAGCCAATCTGCTGTTCTCTGGTTCCTTTCTGACACTTGCATCCCTTTCTAATATGATGTTCTCTGAGCTATCACCCCTCATTTCCACACACTTGTTCTTCGTCATCTTCACTTTCCACTCTTACTTTGCGTTTTTCCTCCCACCTCCTTATTATTTATTGTGTTCCTTATCAACTCCTGTGTCTTGTAACTCACTGAAATACTGATGCTTGTTTTGCTTTGACAGTTTTTAATTGTTTCTTGGGGATCACAACTGGAAAAGATGCACTGTCACCGTCCCCAAATTGGGTTTCAATATGCCAGTGGCTTTGCAGCGAATACATGAGAGTAACTCAGAAGGAAAAAAGGCACAAGACTGAGGAAAAGGCACAGGAATTTCCCCTCATTCTAAAGGCCTTGTAAAAATTGAGTAATTTCTTTGTGGTTACACTTCTCCTCCCTGTGCTTTGCATCTCCTGGTGCCTCCTCACAGTCTCACCCACGTGCTGTGGTTCCCCACAACTCCACGGCTGTACTGGCAGGATGTCACAGGGTGGAAGGAGTGGTTAAGTGAGGATAAAAGGCAACGTGGAAGCTGGGAGAGTGGGAAACATGGCAGGAACTCCACTTTGTGAAGGACACGTTGAGAAATGTGGGAAATCTGAGCACCGGGAAAGAAATCCCCTTTGGAGAAAGCCCTTCCAACAAGTACAAAGATCTGTTTGTGTATAGGTTGATGCGCAAGAACTGCAGAACATTTTTTTTTTTCCACATCCCAAACTCATTTTCATCTCTGTGAATCAGTGTTAAAAGTTATAACCCCTTTCCTGTTCTTATTTCAAAATTACTGGTCTCCAGTTCCCCATGTATCCTGCTAAGTGACATTCTTTCAGCTCTCACAGCTTTTCCCTTGCATAAACCCACAAGTTGCAGACCTCAGAGCAGGTACAGAGGCTCAGATAACAAACTCAAACCCGAGGTAGCCTCCAGTGCTATCACCGAGAGAGAGCTCTGGGTACGTTTGTCATTCCCAAATCGCTACTCTTTATTCTAATTTCACTTATAAATCAACTACCAGTTTCAGGCTAGGAGAGAAGCTAGGAAAGACAGCCTGAAAACTAGATTGCAGATGAGGAGGAAAGAGGAGTAATCAGCAGGATTGGTAAATTAATTCTTATGTTCCCTTTATCACGGTGGGGGGAAAGAAGTCTATTTTAAGAGTGG
Source organism: Dendrocincla tyrannina (assembly GCA_035047865.1). NCBI lineage: Eukaryota > Metazoa > Chordata > Aves > Passeriformes > Dendrocolaptidae > Dendrocincla > Dendrocincla tyrannina. The sequence continues at coordinate 2,584,456 of JAWWMP010000171.1, read as the reverse complement.
TGTATATGGCCCAAAAAATCTACCATCAATAATGCAGAAGATGTCAGGTTTTACTGAGTTGCTCAAGGATCCCAATCCTGTCCAACTGGAAGTTTTCTGACTTAGAAAGCCACACAGTTGGCTGGTGAAGGACTGAAAAAGTGATTCTGCCCCTCTTCCCACTCTAGTGAGACCTCACCTGCAGAGCTGCCTCCAGCTGTGGGGTCCCAGCACAGGAAGGACATGGAACTGTTGGAGAGTCCAGAGGAGGCACCAAGATGGTCAGAGGGATGGAGCAGCTC
>JAWWMP010000171.1:2554305-2584075 GCA_035047865.1 Dendrocincla tyrannina | reverse complement strand
AGAAATCCTTCCCTGGGAGGGTGGGGAGGCCCTGGCACAGGTTGCCCAGAGAACCTGTGACTGCCCCTGGATCCCTGGAAGAGTCCAAGGCCAGATTGGAACAACCTGGGCTAGTGGAAGGTGTCCCTGCCCATGGCAGGGAGGTGGGAGGAGATGATCTTTCAGGTGCCTTCCAATCCAAGCTATTCTACGATTCATTCTATGATTCTGTGAAAGTTTGATCTGTGGACTCTGCACAGGGCCATCTTCTTAATTTGGGGTTCCTCAGAGCCCTAAAGCAAATCATGCCCCAAAGCTGCCTGGTTGATACACATATTGCTCAGAGCTGGACCAATACCAAGAACCCCCAAAATAGATCCATCCCTAATTTTAGTGCATTTCTGGATGGCTGCATGGAGGTGTTAATCCCCTACGTAGAGCCATTAGAAAAGGATTCATTATTCTGCCCAGTGAGTTATCCCTCTATTAAACGTTAGGAAGAATTAGCCTAATATTTACAGTCAGCTATTTGTTATGTTAAAGAGGTATTTGCCAAATCTTCAGCACCTCCACCACATGCACAAAATCATACTTTAAATGAAGTAATTCTGAATTAAACAAGTGTGCTAGTACTACTAGTGGGATTTATAGCAACCAATAACAGTCTAAGAATGTATTTCACAGATTGCTTCTTTATATTGCAAAATTAATAGAGTTTTATATCTGAAGAAACAAATCTGCACATTAAAAATCAATGTTTCTCATGATACACACTTGGTATTATTTCTGGGAATGCTACAGCTGGCATGCACAGCCTAGTTAAAATATTATAATTTACTTGACTGCATGCATAGTCGATTTGCAGTCAAAACTGCCACTTACTACATGGGAGGAAAAACAATGACTTCCATGCTACTGGAAACATCAAAGGTACCTTTTGCACTACTCCCCCTCAAAACCTCCTGGGAAAAGCCCTGACTCATAAGCTTTCCAGTGGTTACTAGAGTGCTTCTTAGGTTTGGATAAAAAAAAATAATAATAAAAAAAAATCATATTTTGCTACAGTACCTCCACTGAAAAATCCTCAACAAGCAGAATGGATTGAAAAATTCAAGCATGACTAAAAAGTACATTCCCCACTAGTCAGTGAATTTTGCTCCCTATTTGTCACTGCCACCTTGGAGAGCGGTGAGCATTAATAATGCATGGGTGCTAGGAATGTATTAGCAACTAACCTTGCGAAGAAAATCAACTGGGGACCCAGAAGAGCTGTTAAAAAAAAAGAAAAAAGGGGGGAAAAAAGAAAAAAAAATAAGTAACAAAGTCAGAGCTCTCTGGTATCCTCTTATTGATTGAAGAGATTTTGGGAGAAGTGGCAGGGATGGCGGCACTGTGTATCACTGCAAACTAAGGTTGGAAGTGTCTGGAATGGGGCTGGAATTGAGTTCATTGATCACATTCAGGAGCAGACCCACCCCCACTCATGATCTCCTCAGCACCATGCACTCTCCAGCAGAGGAAATACCCCAGAGGATCAAGGATATTTATGCAAAGTGGTGGTTGGAGAAGAAATGTCTTTATTAGATGTATGTTTTTAAGGAAGACCTTCATTCTGCTCTTAGAGGCGTTGCAGCTATTTTGCATATGTGAATTGCGATCAAGTTTTCTTGGAGATAAATCAGCACTCCATGTTTCCCAATCAATTTTTTTTAGTATAGGGGCAGTGAAGTGGGTGGAAATACCTTTACCTTCTCCTACTTCAACAGCACCATCACAATCACAGGATTGCCACTATGGCCACTCAAACGTGGTTATTTGTAGCTTTTGTCTTATAGTGACATGATAGCATATGGATTTTATTCTCGTTTTGAAACTCTTCAGTCCTTTCAAATCCAAGTACTCAAAGATATCCAGGACCCAAGGAAAATATCCTGCTTCCTAAAATAAAACAGGTTTACCATTACATTTCTATAGTTTGAAACAATTTGTACACTAAGCTGCTCTATCCCGCTGTTAGCCTTGGCGGTAATGGGTTCAGTTATATATTTATGTCCTGCCATCTCCTTTTAATATATACTGTTTTTATTCCAAGGCCTGTTTTCTGCTATAACAATCATTACGAGTTTTACGCGGAATATTGTTGCTTTTTGTGTTATTAGCCAAAACAAATACTGTCTTTAAATTCACCTTTTTGATTCACTTTCTCAATGAATGTATCCAGCTTGTCAATGTAATGGGGAGACAGAGAGGAATATTCATAAAGTCTGCAAAAAAAGGTGAAAATAACGTGGTTTTCCTTTTCCATTCTACTGGAAAAATAAAAAAAAAAATAATAAAAAAATTTGCCTCATGAAGGAAAAAATGCCCCAGAATTTTCTGTGCAGATCCATCCTCTTTCTTCTGAAATAATCAGAATGACCAGATGCTCCCAGCAAAACCATTTGCTTTGTAACTCATGAGTTATATTTTTAGTTACCCATTGCAGACCCTCATGCAATCAATTCATTAAGCTCATTATGACTTAATGTTGCATCCCAAATTCAAAGTTCTATATATACAATTTAATCTTTGGTCATTTTTTTATCAAGACGAGCTTTGAACCTGCTCTATTCCCCAACAGAAGGATTGGGCCAACTCCCTAATTAAATGCTGCAGCCTGTGGATAAGCTGGAAACCTTACTGTGACACAATCCTCCTGCTTTTCACCTGCTTCCCTAATACTTATCAACTAATTCATGCCATTCCTCTAATCTTTATTTCATGTTGACGACAAAATAAAGTTAAAAGACACCTGCTGGTAGATAGATTTTCCACTGAACATGCTTATACAGGCCTTTAGGAAAACTACATTCTGGCATCCTAAGAGGATCACATGATTAAGATCTGAAGATTGAGAAGAGAATTGGTTCAGTACCAGTTTCCCATTCTCATTACAATTGTTCTCCTGAGAAATGAGCAATTTTTCACCATTGTTTTCTTGATGCAACATCCTTTGTTGTATCTTAGAGTGTTTTTTGGGGTTTTTTTTACCATCTTTATTTATCCCTTCTTCTTTTCTTGTTCCTTCTAAACCTCCCTATGTATGCCACAGTTGTTTAATTTTTGTTATGGAAATGATTAAAGTTTTATTTTGTTTTGGTTTGTTTCGTTTATGTCCCAGGAGGTTTTTTAGGGTGATAGTCACTCTGCAAATGAATGTAAAAATGCTTTTGTCAGATTAGCCTGCATATTAACTGGTAAACTGCTTGTTATTTCACTCTGATGTTACATTCACAACAGGATAACAGTTTTGATCCTGTTATGCAAAAATTTACATTATAAATTAGGAGGCATATTTCACACTTTTTTATCTTGGGCAGATTCCTAATGTAGCCATTAGGTGTTAGGAGGAAAAAATGGAGATAAGGCAACTTCCATCAGCTCAACTCATGTTAGATTCAGAAGGCATTAATTCAGGCCATACATGGTGACACCTTGCTCATAAAGACTCAATCTGGGTGATGTCTGACCAACCTTAAGAAATTCTGAGTTTGACAAACACTATGAATAAAACTTGCCCGCGGAATGCAAAATATCTCCAGCTGAAGGCATTTTTATAATCCTTTTTTCCTTTTTATTTTAAGGAAAATAGGTGTTTATCTAAACAGCTTTATAATAACTGGTTACCATAGGATCCCAGTAAAGTCCTGGAAATCTCCAAACTATCTTTCAACTGCATCCTAATATTTCTCAAGAAATATTTCTTATTGCAAGAGGTTAATGTCTTTTTCTTCTTTCATTTACTTGGTTTCTAAGCAAGCCTGAAATTAGTCACATAAACTGTTTCTGGAATTCCATTTGTATTATTTCTAACAATGCTAGCACTGCAAGGCTTCTTTAATTTTTCAGGTTTGCAGAGCATTATTATAAACTGTGGTGCTGAGTTGACCAATCAGTGCCTGCTAAAGATGTTTAAGATCACTGAATATCCCAGGTGACTTAATTGTGCAACTTTTCAGACCCCTCTGAACAAGTACCACCTTAAGAAGATATCCAATTTGCTTTCAGAGGAATATTTTATATCAAAATATACCAAATACAATGTGAGAGGATGAAACAGCAATCATCAATCAACATGACAAGCTCAAAGGGATGCTCCTGTAAACTAGACGCAGAGGAGGAGAGGTGCCTCAAGTGAGACAAGAGCAGGTTTTTGGAGGCTGTGTTCAAAATCCTGATCCTCCTTCCCCATTAAACCACCAGCTCACATCCAGACACCTGCCACTGGTAGAGGGCAAAGTTTTTGACAGCACTATCCCTTGGAAACCTGCATTTTGATGTGTGTGCTGCTGGGGTCAGACCTTTCCCCGGCCAGATGGTCAGTGGTCTTCAGGGATGAGCTGGTCCCCCCCAGGACTTGCTCTGTCACAGCTGCAGGGCTCAGCTCACTCTTCCCCTCAAACAGCACCATTTAAATCCCTTGGAGGGGGGAAAACAGGTCATTAATGTGCTGGCTGGGTATGGGAGTGGGGATGGGATTTGCACCTCTGAGATCATCAAGTCCAGCCATCAACCTGACACTGCCAAGTCCACCACTAAGCCGTGTCCCTAAGTGTGTCCCTAAGTGCCACAACTTAACTCTTACCCAAACGTTATGGTAAAAAGGTAAGAATTCTAAAAACATGTTTACTTAAGGAAAAAAAAAACAATCACAACAAAATATAAAGACTCAAAACTAAACGTCAACAACAACAAGAAAAACAAAATCAACCAAACTAAAAAAAAAATCCCCAAAACAAAACAAAACCAACAAAAAACAAAGAAAGGGGAAAAAGGTCAAGAATTAAGCCTCTTGAACTTCGAGTTTCATCACAGTGGGTAGTAGATCCCATGTTCAGATTCCATCCTTTTCCTGTTTTCTCCCCAGTTTCAGCCCTGTGTTCCATACACAACAATTCCAGATCTATATGAGTCAGGTCCTGCTGTGGGACTCAAACTTTTTGCCTGTGTTGATATAAAGGCATATTAAAATTGTATTTTGAATTCTTGTGGTCTAAAGCTATGCAAAGAGAACTCTTCTCCATGTTCATGGGGATTGTAAGAGTCATACAGGCCTCAGAAAGGCTTTTGTTCAACAGGGAATTTTCTTCTGGGTTAAAAGGAATTTCTTTGAGAAGATCCTCTCCGTTAAGTCTTCTCTCCATGTCCACGACATTTTCTACAATGGAAAGAAACCTGTGAGTATGTGAAAATGGTTTGGGAGGGATGGACTTGAAGAAGGGAAGAGACAATGTGTAAGACAGGTGGGATAGGTATGAAAATAAGGGTTTGTAACCTTAAAAGCATCTTTCAATCAGTTTTACTAATGTATTTGCATGCACACCCCAATACAGAGTAAGTGGCTCCGACAGCAACAGGTCCAGAAGCTCCATCGTCCTGGTTCCTTGTGCTGGAGCAGCTCATTGCTGAATTTCCCAGACACAGCTCTTGGACATGGGCATGTTCATGGAAAACCAACCATAAAATCCCGCAGAGCTCTTTCTCCATCCTGTGTATGATATTCCCTACAGAGGTCCAGTGGAAAGATCCCAGATTATGCTCCTGGGATTGAGATCAGAGCTTTCCTAGCCCTCCTGCAGTGTCCCAGCTACAAGCAGCACACGTATTTACACGCTGAACAATAAAAAAGGGGGAAAAAAATCAAATTTCAAACATCTGAAACAGCGTAACATGAACCCATTCACAAATATGCACTGTCTGTCCTGAGACAGAGTCAAAACACACAATGCTCTCTTTTCTCTTGACCTTGCAAAGTATTGCCATAGCCATTTCAAACTCCAGCCAATTTTATTTTTTTTTTTGGAGGAATGGAATTTACAGATTACCAAAATGGTTTGCTCGAGTCATCACCATTCCTTTGAACTCTGAGGCCATTTGAATTTGATCCTGACCAGGCTGACCATAAACCATTCTGTTTGGATAATAGAGGAAATGGAACAGTTTGTCTTGAGTAACCTTATAATAAACTGGAGCTCAGTAGTTCTGAATTACAACTAGAATTGCTAAAAAATATAAAATATGTGTCTATGTGTCCATATTTCATATATATGTGCATACACGCAGAAAAATACACACTCAACTTCATGCCAACAGAAGCAAATCAGTGAAGAGAATTGGCAAGACCAATATATTTTAAATTAACAAACTTCATCTACTTGTTCATTATATTTTTATTGTATTAATAAAATATTGCTCATTTAGATGAGCTTGATAAATAAAAACCTATAAAATGACTGTTCATAATTCACTATAATCTATGTTCAAAGCTACATGGATTAGTCACAACTAATAAAGTTCCAAAATATGTTTTATTTGGATTTTAAAAATCGTTGAAGAGTGGAATGTTATACACAACTTTACTCCAAAGTCTTAAAAACTCATCTGAGCAAAACCAAAATGGGTTTTGGTACCATAATCAGCAAAAAATAGCTGAGATTTGGGAACTCTTAAAGAAACAGGAAGGGAAAATGAACATTTTTTAGTGTTACATAGAATTCCCCATGGGTATCCCACTTGTTTGATGCCTGAAGAGTTTCATAGGCTATGAAAAGAGAGAAGATCCATGGAATACTTTCCCTTTGGAAGCAAGCCCAGCAGAGCCTAAAAACATTGCAACAGCTAAATCCAAACAGCAAGAACAGATTGAATTTATACCTTAATGCATCTTTCATCCCAAATACGATACATGGAGTCAGGGCTATTAAAGCACACAAAAATCTGAGTCTTACCAAGATGGCCTTAGGTGACTAAGCCTAAACTGTGGTCCTTAGATGCTTAACTGACTTCTCAACATGACTTCAGCAACATGAAGTTGTGAATTAAGAGGCAAAAGTTGTGAGTGCTCTGGTTTAAGGTGTGCACTCTGCATGGCTGAAGGATGAGAAGAATTGGGATGGGAGTCACTCACTCCGTATTTCCCATCAGTTCCTGGGAGACAGACAATTTCTGAGCAGAGTGATGACTTCAGCCTTCTGGAGATGGGCTTTGTTTTCTGTGCACATACTGTACCAGGAGCTGGGCAGAGATCGTGGTCCCCTTGGTGGCCACATCCCTAAATTAAGAGGTGGCTCTGCCAGACACAGATGAGGGGACATATTTCAACCCCCTTACAGACTTTTCCCACACTGTTTAAGAGGAGTCCCATGGAGAGGAGGTGGGACAGACCAGGTGGAGCCAAGCAAGGACATTTAAACTCCTTTAATCCTGAAAGACTATGAAATATTTGGTGTGGCATCATTTACCAAATAGAGATTTTAAGCCCTCTGAATTCCTCAACTCGCTGCACATCAGAGGAAATTAAAAGCAAAGAGAAAATAACCACCAAAACTGTGTGTGTCCCAAAGCAGGGATCAAGAGTCCATCCAAAATAGTCATCTATCATAGGAGATGACTGTTAACTACGGACACAGCCAGAGGCTCCCAGAGAGCTCCCATCCCAGTGCTGTTTCCCAGATTTCCCAGTAACCACAAAGTCCCTGGACCTTGGGTACAGCACACAGAAATACCCAGTGACTGCACAACATGTTGTAAAACATCTTGTTTTAGTCCCTGGTTTGAGGTGATGATGAGAATAGAAGAACTGAGTCACCGAAGCCTAGAGAGAAGAGCTGGAGCAATGAAACAGTTGTGTTATTTGGGCTTGTTTTTCTTTTATTCTGTAAGGAATAAGCTGATTTTTCTTTGCTATCATCACTCAAGCCCTGCGTATGCATAACGAGTTTATGAATGAAGAAATATCTGAACTCAAAACATTGCACCAGATTAACAGATGATCAGTGTCTGAAAATTCGTGCAGGGTGTGCATTATTCATTAATTGCCTTTTGATTTGATTATTCACCCATCACTATTAATTATTCCCCTCTTTAAAAAAGCTTCGATGATCTAATCAGGAAAACATGGGGGGGAAATGTGATGTCTTAGGACACCAAGAACCAAGAATGAATAGAAATAGTCAAAATGAAAAATAAGTGAACACCTACAGCTAGTGTTTGTGAAGTATCTAAATATAACTGGGCATTCACAGAAATCAGGAATAGTTCCCAAATATAAGAAATGTTTACCAGAAAATTGTGTGTAATGAGCAATTTAACCAGCTATTCAGCAGTGATCCAAGAAATTCTTTGATTCAGAAAATGGCAATTGGAGCAAAAGGATATTTGAAGACTGAGGAAAGCTATTTTGACAAGGAATATCTGGAAAGAAGCAGAATTTAGTAGAAACTTCTCTAATTTTAAGAATATTAGAAAGCTCAGCTGTCCTGAGTCCTGGGTGTCTGAGAACAAGACGAGGGGGAGAGATCTTCTTCTGATAGAGAAAATAGGTGGTTTCTGAGGCATCCAGAAGCTGATTCTAATCCCCATTTTAATTAAAGAGGAGCAAGGTCTTCACACTGCATCTGCTAGACTTCCCTGGCACAACCAGCTGCTCATCACTCCGACTTCCATCATCAAAAGGATTTTCCCAGTGCCAAGGGGAGACCAAGGGGGAGGGCAGGAGGCAGGGAAAGGGCTGTTTTCATTCCGAACTGAAGCCTTTTATAAACTTCAAATATTGCAACTTTTCCTTTAGTTGCTCTGAAACAGTTTTATTCCAAGTGTCTGCACATAACCATAATTCATATCATTCCCTAAAACCTCATTTCCAGAACCATGAACAGGGTTGGCTTTTTTTCTTTTTCAGGTTAACAGAACTAAGCCTAACGTGTCTAATGATGCGTGAGCTAATGAAAACCAATATTGTCACAACACAGCATTTGCATTTTCCTTGCACACAACACATATCAGGTAGATAATGACAGTTTAGGCTGGGAAAAAACAAGATTTTCCTAAAGTAAAAAAAAAGAAAAAAAGAAAAAAAAAAGCCTATAATCTTCTATAATTCGGTACAGAAGAAAAGACATTTTACCAAGGAAATTCATCTTGGCAAAGCAGGCTATGATTAAAGGTAGTCACTGGTACTTGTGATCATTTCCTAACCTTAAGCTTTAACTGTCCTCCAAGTTGAGCTTTTTGGTAACCTAGTAGTTTATGGTTAGAACATATCTTGGGAACAATCCAAAGTCATCCTGAAACACATTCTCTAGCAGATAATTGAATTCAGATACAAGTTTTCTGTCAGATCTCTCCAAAAAAAAATGTATCATGAAAATCTAGAGAGAGGACTAAGAAGAGCATCAAGAACACACACAAAAATAGTAGCAAAAAGGCTGACCCATAGAAAATATTTTCTCCCCAAATTGTAGACTATTTAATATTAAAAGACTGGCACAGGACTCACAATATTTTAGCATTTCTAGAATCCATATTTTTCTAACATTTATAATTTCATCTTAATTGGCCAGAAATGCTTTTCCTTTCACTGACACCAACTGTAACTCTAACCTGCAAAATTATCATGACAATACACCAGCACAGGCACAGAAACCCTTCCTGCTCCTAACCATGAAAAAATGAAACTATTTTACTTGCCTGTCCTTCCCCCTGCACAAACCCACCCCTAACCAGCACTTTCTCGTGGCTGCTGGGTCAACAGGATTTTTTTATCACTGATAAAATCATCCTTCTACAGGACATGGCTGGTATTAAGATATTAGAGCTCCCCGACAGATTTCACAGGGAGTTCTGATCCCTCCTTGGTTAACAACCAGTTCTTGCATATGCTCAGTGTGTCTCCCTGTGCCAGGGTGATGGTGTGTTAGGGACAGGGTGTTTCTGCTCAGATTTGTTGTCAGATGGATTCCTACAGGACAAAGGGCTGTAACTGAGAAAAATCTCCTGCCTGAGAAGTTCGTGGCAGACCCAGAGCAGCCAAGCTGTTCTGACAAGGTAAAACACCCCACACAATGCTTAGAGAAAAACACCATTTAATACAGCTTTAAAACTTCTATGGAATAGTGCTTTTTATCCAATTAATATCACACAGATTTTATTATAATTTTCTATTTGCATATAAATTTCTTTTTTTAAAAAAATATTTTTCTTTATGTAAATCTGATTTTCCTGCCAGGGGTAGTAGTATCCCAGTGAGCTGTAAAAAGTCAGGTCAGGTGAAATGAAGAGCCAGGCTGCCCATTGCATCTCACTAATTCATATTCAATTTCCCAGAGCACATTAAAGAAGAGCAGAGTCAGAGCAGGGCTCTTGGTGCCTCCCAGCAGAGGTTCTTCCCCGCAGAGGGGTAATTGCCATCATTCTCTGCTTACTCTCATATTAAAAGCAATAGATGTGTCAAAGCTCTTTCACTCACTGTGCCAAGGACAAGAGAAAAATCTAAGAAGATATAAAGGTCTTATTTAATATCATGGTCATCTTTGTGTTTTCCTGCCCACATGATGGAGGGAAACACCTTTTTTTTTTTTCTTTTTTTTTCCTGAAGGGTAGAAGATGCTATATATATATTTATTTTTTTCCTGGGAGTGAATTGAGTTTGAGTTCACAAAATCAGCCTAGAAGGACAAAAACCAATGTCATTGTGTCCAAAAGAAAAGAAACCAAACAAAAAAACCCAAGCACCACCCCTCCAGTGGGGGAAAAAAACAAAAGTTGACAAAAATCACAGAGGAGGAAACATTTTCTTTGAAAGAAGCTTTGCTCAGGAATGATGTCCAGCCTCACTGGAAGGAGTTGTCTTTGAAAAGCATCTGGGACAGTGGGAAGTTGATGTTTTGCCCCAGGTGAGTTCCTCCATGTGCTGACCTGGGCCCTGTGGCTCAGGAAGGGAAGGCTGGTGACTAAAACTTTGTGTGGTTCAAGTCCTAAGGCAGAGGCACCAAAAGACACACTGATGTCACACCTCAGTGACTTGAATGGTACAAAAAAGAGGGAGAGTGACTTTTTACATGGGCAGATAAAGATAGGACAAAGGGGACCAGTTTTAAACTAAAAGAGGAGAGATTTAGATTAGCTTTTAGGAAGAAATTCTTTACTGAGGCCCTGGCACAGGTTGCCCAGAGAAATTGGCTGCCCCTGGATCCCTGGAAATGTCCAAGGCCGGGTTGGACAGGGCTTGGGGCAACCTGGGCTAGTGGGATGTGTCCCTGCCCATGGCAAGGAGGTGGAACTGGATGAGCTTTAAGGTCCTTTCCGACCCAAACCACTCTAAGATCTGTGAGAGGCATTTTTTTGAGAACAACTCTCTTGACCATCTCTAGGCGTACCTGGCCTTTTCATTCCAGCCTCACACAAGCTGAACTCCTAAAAAGCTGCTACCTTTTGTGCCTGGCTCTAAAATCCATATGGATCTGCAGCAGTGGCATGTGCTGAAAACGAAGGACAATGTATGTAAGCCTGAGAGGACCAGCCAACACAGCTGATGGGTCTGAGGTGCTACCCAAGGTCAAAGGCTGCACTTAACCCTCCCAGTGTCGTCTTGCTTCGGCTGAATCCTGGGATGCTGCAATTCTGCCTTTGCCAGTTTGGGAGCACATCAGCCCTTGCTGCATCCCAGCTTTTGGCTCATCCCCAGCTGGTGGCTGCTGTAATTATTCCACACTCTATGACTGGCAAATGTAAACTGTTTTACATCCACTCTGCCTCCACTGCATCGTGGGAAATGGAATTTCTGGTTCCTACAGAAGCAGTAGTGACTGTCTACACCTTGAACACTGTTGTGAATCAAGGCCTTTCCAGCCCTGGGTAACAAAAAAGCCCTCACTTCTCTCTGAGCTCTTTTAGACCAGATAAAAGCTACCAATATAAAGCAGCAACAGAAAAATGTGGGTAACCAAACAAACTTCCCACACAGCACCCTTTTTGTGGGCAAAACTCCCCACTGACCCCCTGGCCCAAGACAGGACCGTACTGCAAGTGCTGGCCCCTCATTTCTTGCTGTCTGTAATTGCTTCTCAGTTGCACAAACCTCTCCAGAACAGCCGTGTCAGGGTATGGCTCTGTGTCTAATGCATCTCCAGCTCTTTCATTTCTGTAGGATAATGAATACACACTAGATGCCGAATTTCCCCCTCTTTTTAAAACCCTATCCCTGCCTGTTGCTGCCCCGCTGGAAGGGCTAATGTGCTCCATCCCTCCAGTGTGTTCCTGTTAGCCAGAGAAATAATCATCATTTACACCCAACTCACACACTTTTTCGGTGTTCCTGCAAGCAATCCAGAGGCGACAGGAACAAATTGATGGAGACAGAAATGGGAGAATCCCACCCTGTCAGAAGATGAATGAGCTGAGCTTGCATGATGTGAACCATGGCTGACAGAAGCGAGGGGGAATCAAAGAGTGAGCAACTTTTGACAACACACGCTTCACAGCTCTGACCACTGAGGATCTACATGATTATCTCCAGACAAAATAACTGTGAGTAAAAGGCTTACATACACTTAAATTAAACACAGCAGGGTTTTAGTAATCTCTGTTTGCATTTTACTTTCTGTTAAGAAGGAAATTGCTTGGACTGGGAACATTTCATTTAATGGCATTTTTAGTTACCTTTTGTACTTCTAATGCCATAGTCTAAATTCACCCCAAATTACCCAGGAAGGCAAAAGAAACTTTTGTCCTTTATTTTTAATTGCTGTAGCTTCCTTACCAATTTTACTAAATTAAATGTGTTTTAAAACATCACCGTATTTGAAACCTAATTATCCCAATCTCTGGATGAAGAATAGCTAACAATACAAACCCCATTTATGTAATTTATTTTGCAAAGGGAAATAAATGGAATGCAGTTGCAGTAATGATATACATGTTTGCAATTCCAGCCTGGTTTTTCTCTTTCCCACAACAACTTAGGGAAGCTGCATCTTTTTATTTTTTTTTAAACAAATGCTTTAAAAGCATCTCTGCTGCAGCATTTGTTATATCTCTGTACTACTCTCAGAATGAGGGAAACTGTGCATAATGTTGTGTTCTCTCTAAGTAGCATGAAGGGCTTTTGTTTTGTGTGGTGGATTGTTTTTTTGTTGGTTTTCTTTTGGTTTTTTTTTTTTTGTTATGGCTGGTCATGAATGAGGATTATGGCCTGTCGCCCACAATAAGTCATGAATGAAGATCATGGCTGGTAATTGTAATGTGCAAAATAAAAAGGGTGGGAGATGCAGGGCTGAGATGCTCTGGGTGTTCAATCATTATTCAACATACCCCAGTGGAGCGGAGTTTAATCTTTTTAGACCACCTAGTCCTGAGAACTTAAATTTCAGTTTTGTTGGGTAAGCCACCATTTACTCGCTGCATTTATCAATGCCTTGCTGACTTCCCGGGACTTCCAGCTGTATTAAGCTCTGTCCCAGGAAAGAAAATTGTTCCCAAATGATGATCCCACCAGTTAAAAGCAAGAAAACGAGCAATCCTCACTCAAACAAACAAATAAAATGTGGAGCAAAAAGTTATTAAAAGAGTTTACTTAAGCAAGGAAAAAAAATTCCTGGCATTTTCATAGCAAAGTTTCTCATCAGCCAACAGAATTTTGCTGAAATTTTCACTTATTTTGTGCCAAAAAAATTCTCTGAAATTAATATCAAAATAAAATCTTATTTTGTTTTTAAGTTTTTTTTTTTTTTTTAAAAAGATGTATTAAAACTCTTACACAGATGCCACGGATTTAGCTCATGTTCAAAGATGCCTTCAAGCTCAGTAGCTGCTCACTGTGAGTAAACAGTGGGACATAAGTGGCCAAACAATCCCAAATTCTCGGTGAAGATCATTTCTCCAAACATGCCTCGGAAATTTGCTTTGCTCTTTTCTGTGGGGTCACGTTATTTGCTCTCGGCGAGTGTTCAGATGAGCCCTGACTGGTTTATTCATCCAAATATTTGCGAGACCTTTTCAGTTTCGCCTAAATGTTTATTTGTTCAAAAATTCATAGGAGGAAGGGTTTTGTTATTCTTCAGTCACTCGCCAGCCTTGTTAGTCCTCATTTTTGAAGCAGTCAAATACCCAGAAAGAGAATGGATACAACACCCATGTGATTGTGATGACAAACCGTGCTATAAACAATAACTGGTAGGAACGACCAGGGCATGAATAAGTCCAACACTTGTTTGCATAAATGATCCAGTAAATATTTAGAAACAACAAATACTTTCCTAGAAATCAGAAGAGCTGTGTGAGCAACTCACCAGTGAGAAGGAACACAAAACTTGTGTAATATTTTGCTTGTCATAAATTATTGAACGGACTGTGCCTGAAAACTACAAGCAGAAAAATTAGACTCAAGCATTTCTTTATAGACCTTCCAACACAACTGGTTATTAGCAACTCTTTTAGCTAAGGACACTTCCCTGGGATTCTTTAGAGGTATTTCTTAAATTAGGTAAATTATGCAGCTATTTATACTTGCTCTTGGGAAGTCTGAAATTCAATTTTTGTTGTGCTTTTTTTTTTCTATTTTCTCTTTTCCAAAAGTGATTCCTTCCTTGTGCACACACGCCACTCTGTTAACCTCAGCTCCTGCTACTTGCTTATATTCCTGCATCAATCTTATCCCAGAAGATCTTGAAAGAGCAATTTTTAAATTTAATTTTATTATTTTTAGGGGAAAGAAATAGCATTAAAATATTTAACACACATGGCCAGCGGACAGAAGGAAAATAAACACTTCAGTTGAGGTCTTCCAGCTTTCTTGGTGTCCCTTTATAGTCTTAAAAAGAGAAGAAATACCAATATCTACTTCATGACACATAATAAAGGTGACCAAAGTGGAACTTTAAAGTTAGTTTGCTTATTAGCTAGAAAGCATTTATTTATACAGTGCTGAGAAGAGCTGGAGCTAAAAACATCCTTTCAGGTTTACAGACATTTAAGCACGTTATCTGGAGCTGTGGCACAGGTATCAGCTAATTTCATTACTACCTGCTTAATTAACCTCTTTAAAGTGTGAAAGTTGGCACCTTGTCATTAGAATCCATGGGAATAACTAATGAAAGCCTATGAAATAATTTGTTTCTCAATTAAAAAACTCAAAGAAGAGGTTTTATCTCATTATTCTCCTTTCCTGTTATCACCTGCACAAAGCCAAGAAGATTTTGTAAAACTTAAAGGTCTTAAAAAAATAAATACACCGTATAACATCTTAGGAAACACTTCACAGATCTTTAATAAAATGTGGTGTTATCCAACACCAATAGGCAAGCCAAGAAGTTTCCAGGGTAAATGTATTCAGGAGAGAGCAGGAATGTGAATACCAGTCCCTTCATTTAACAGGAATTATTTGCTATTCTTTTTTGACATATCTAGTGGTCAAAGAGACAAAAAGACACGCCTGATTTATTGATTGAGAATAAATGAATGATAAATAAGAACCTTGATTTCTATTAACAAACTACTACTTTTTTTATAAGTGTAGCCATTTAGGATTAGCATTTTTTGGAAAAAGGAACCTCAGCCACAGAAAAAGGTTGTTATGAGAATGGGTTATTCATTTTCCTTAGTTCTGCTGTATTTGCCTCTATGGGGAATGTTCTCCATAGTTACAGATAAAGGAACAGGTTCAGGAAGATGTTCAGGGAAGTTTTAAGCACATAAGTATCACTTGAGTGTATAAGCCTGAAATTTGGGTTCTTGAACTGGCTTTAAAAATCTCCCAAAACAACAAAGAAGTATTAAACAGCAAAACAGCCACTGGGCTGCTCTGCATCCAGTGTGGCTTAATTGAGAAAATATATATATATATATATATATATATAAAATGAGATGCTTAGTGCATTATGGATTCTAAGCAGCAAGTCACACACTTGGGGGTTTGGGATGTGAAATTATCTATAGATAGCCAAGCCACTGGCAACAGGATGTGCGAGGGTGTTCCCCTCAACAGCAGATGGGCATTGGTGGAGATAAATTGGGAGAGCAGTTCTGAACATTGAACCTGGGAGCATTAGGAGGTAATGGGGAAAAAAAGTGAGAGATCTGAGTTTTGGTGGGTTTTTTTCCCCTCCCTAAAAGCAGATGTGGAAGGAATGAGCAACCTGAAGAAGAGGGGAAGATGAAGGTTATGGTCATCAAAGGGGAATATTTAAAGCTGTAATTGAAAGCATCTGCTGTACGTTTAGGGAAAAATTGTCCCACCTGAGATATGCCGAGAAATAACAGTAAATGGTCTTGGGAATAAAAGGAAGAATAAAGAAAGGAATAAAAGAGAAGGCTCCCATTATGGATTTACATGTCTTGTAGGTCTCAGTAGATGTAATTCCTGAGAAGAAACTTGGGAGTGGGTTGAGTGTAATGCATTCCTGAGACAAGATCACTTCTTGCTTGCACTGCTCCCTTTCTCCCTGAAGCTTCAGACACTGCCCCACTGAGAGCTCCAGGCTGACATGAGGACCTTACATCCCACTGGAAAGGTCCCTGCCAGGCTCCAGTTGTGCTATTTCACTGTAGCCTCAGAGGAGAAACTGAAGGCAAAGAGAAAAGGCAAAACAGTTTCCTGGTATTTGTTCCAAAAATAAGCAGATGCTCACCCGTGATTGGAAACCAAGCAAAAGAAAAGAGAAGAGGAAATGAGGTAACTGAACATTTGCTGACACCTCCAGACTTTTGTTACTTATTTGGTGGTAGCCAGTGGTGACAGGTGACACATGACTTCCCTCCCCCACGAAAAAAAAAAGAAAAAAGAAAAAGAATTCCTGTTTGTGTTTGTTTTAATTGTTGTCATGATTGGTGGCATGGGTACCACAAATCCCTTCCATCTCACAGGCCTTTAGTCTAACTTTAGAGTCCAATTTGACTCCGGGCTGTTAAACATCTTCATATAATCTGTTTTTAGGAAGAAAATAAAGGAGATGTAGACTTAAAAACTGGTTAAAAATGCCTTGTTCCTGATGGGTTTGTTTATTTGTTTTCTTGTACCTACCAGGTTTTCACTAGGGCAATAGGCTTGTTCTCTCTTATGTCATTGAAAGTCTGCACATATGAAAAATAAAATATTTTCCCTTTTCTTGGCTTCCCTGATGGGGAAAAGCCTTCCCCAAAGGGCAGAGATGTGCAGAGGAGCACAAGCATCTGGGGAGATGCACCCGCCCTCCTGTGGGCTCCTTTCATTCACCTACGTGCAGACAGAGACTCTCAGCCACCAAAAATGAAATATTTGAACTGCTTTTATATCAGTTCAAAGAGGATCTGTTTTGGGAAAGTAGAAACTGGCTGCAAGGTCTTGGCTTTGCAATGCAGGAAAAGAAACATAGATCACAGAACAGTTTGGGTTGGAAGGGAACGTAAAGATCATCCATTCCAACTCCTTGATATGGGAAGAAGGGTTTCTTTACTTGTTCTTTCTGGATTAATGATCCAAAGAGAGAGTGAGACCAAAAAGGTAGAGAAAAATATCATGCATGCCACCCTTTCCCCTCTGCTCTTCCACACACTAATGCACACACACTCACACACACAAACATCCATAATTGATGAAGTCGGAAGTTTTTGTTCCTGCAAACCAGCTTTAGATGATCTTATTTATTTATTAGTACTACTCTTCAATTTATATTTTGGCTTGCTATTTATGATGCAAAATAGCACGCTTATATTTTATTCAGCAGAGCATTTGATTAGTGTAAAGCTTTATTTGCTGGCCTGCATAGCAGCATTTTGTCTAGTCTGCAGGCAATGTAAGATATCCCAGATCGTTCGTAATTCTCACTGACTCCAAAAGAGAAAACTATTAAAAGGCTGAAACCCTTTCTCAGCATGTAGATGGCAGCAGGGCCTTCAGTTATACCAAGTTACAAGTTAATTTTGGCTTTCATGGAATGAATTGCTACTTTTAAGAGTAACTCAACTATCTTTGGGGTGTTTTTTCCCCACAGTAGATTGGGAATTGCTGCAGGTATTTCAGGATCCTGTGAAAAAAATACTCTGCTCTTTAGTGTCCAGTCTCCTGGGCAGCACTTCCACGTTCAGAGTCTGTTTCTGGTTCTAAGAGTGATCTGCAGACCTTTTATAAGATCTTTTTAATCTAAATCTATTGCATTTTATCAGTTTCAGGTATTTTATAGATGTTCTTTTTTATTAGGATGAATATAAAACAATTTAAGATTTGTCTATATTAAAGATACTGCAAAAAAATAAATGTCTTTGGTGTTCCCTCACAACCCAAGGCACCAAGGAAGGCCAGATGACTTCAAAAGCTGCCTTTAGCTATCTGTATAAAGATAATTGAAACCATTCTCATTTAAAATATATTAAAGAAAAAAAAAAAGCTAAACTACCAAATACAGAACTGATGATAATCAGGAAGCCACAAGTGTATAAACTCCATATATGTACTTTAAATAATAAATTATGAGCCTGATTCATGAGGAAATCATTGACTCCATTACCTGTAGTGAAAAAACACAGTTTGAATAGTTTAAGGGGAACGATCCAGGCTAATTTTCCCTGACAAAAGATCCCGAGTGACAAAAATCTCAGTTCTTGTCTTCCATTGTGCAACCAGGACCTTTTTCAGGGCAACATTTCAGGGCAATCCAGTTGGGATGCTTTCATAAAGAGGGAAAATTTGCTCTTTTCCCAAAAAAGTTTTTTCTAGGGAAAAAATGCAGCATAAAGGGACCCCGTAGACAATCTGAGAGAAATACACCTCTACATAAAATATCCTTGGTTAAAAGAAAAAAAAAATAGAAATAAAAAAGAAAAAGAAAAAATCCAACCACCCACCAAATATGAATAAAAAACTGTTCTTCTCAGGGCAAGGGAAAGCTGTCTCAGCAGCATCACTTTTAAAATGGATAAAAGCCCTTCTCAGAGCTGAAGATAAATCAGTGGCACCAGCTTTAACAAAGAGAGAAACCTTACTTAGGGCTAAGAGACAGCAGGAGTGGTAGGAGTACCAGCTGGAACTGAGATGCACATCAAAGAAATTAAAGCCCTATGGCTGAAGAAATTACATGGATACTATAAACTAATAATTTTAAATATTAAAAATCCCTTTACAGTCTACAGCAAAGATCCAGGTTGTAAGCAGCCAGCCCAAGGTTAGCAAGCACTGAGTGAGCACAGCCCCTCAGAACCAGAGACCTTCACCTTGATGCCTCCCAGGTAACAAAGTGAATTGTTTAATCCCTACTGGTTAAAGACACAGCTTGCTACGTCGGTTTGGTTTTCTTTTTTCCCTTCTCTCTCCCCATGCTTTTTAGTCTCTGTAAAAATCCATTTGTTAATCATACAGCAAAGTTGCACATAATGTTCTGTCTCAGAACAAGGAGTTATACACAGCCTGTGCTTCGCTCTACACTGAAGCAACAGCTTGGTTTTCAGCATGACTCTGGCTTTTCCCTTGCCCTCCACGTTAGGCTTTAGAGAGTTAAATTTAAGGTCTAATTTTCTTTACTAGCAGAATGTATCTCATTTGCTATCAGTGCATGCAGTAGACTTTTTTGTCAACATGGTAATTCAAGGAGAAAGTCAGGCTCTCTTTGTTACCAGATTTACAATGGTTTCTTAAAAAGACAGCTTGTGTATACCTCCTGCCTCACTAGAATGCTTGCTTGCTTGGTTCCTAACAATGGCTCATTAAATTCAGTCAAACTAGTATGAAACTTACCTTCAAGCAGTTTCACTTGCTGAACCCCATTCTCAAAGGATTTTCTAATCTGCAATTTCTATTTTAGACTTTGAGCAGGAAATTGGAGAGAAAAGAGCACGGAGCACTTTCTGCAGAAACACCCAAACCAAACAATACTTGATGATACCGTTTCAGAGGCAGAATAGATTTGTGTCCCTCCTGTTTTGAAGGCAATCACGCTCACAGCATTTATTCTTAAAGCAGGAGCATTCACCGATCGTTTGGGCTGTAATTAATCTCATCTTGGAAGAGAAACTGTAGATTCCAACCAACTTTTTTTTCTTTTTTTTTTCTTTTTACCCCCTCCTGAAAACTGTTACTTTGCCAGCCTGCACGAGAAGGTTCAAATTATATACAGCTCATTACTGGCTAAACTTTTCATGTACAATTCCCATCTCACTTCCCCAAAAAGCTGAGATTTAGCTGGGCGGTCAGCGGCACAAGGACAGAATTGTCCCCTTTTTCCTACAAGTGAGAATAATTCAGACTGGTCAACCTTTATAGGAATCTCTTGCTCTACATTTCCCTCATTCCCTTCATTAGAGAGTACCTTCCTCAGCCTTGGAGCTGTGGCCAAAAAACACTCATATATTACATATGATAAACTAAAGAAGGAAAAGATTGCAATGAAACCCCTCCAGAAAGATGATAGAATATCCTGAGCTGGAAGGGACCCACTGGGACCATGGAGTCCAACTCCTGGTTCTGTTCAGGACACCCCAAGAGTCCCACCATGTGCCTGAGAGCATTGTCCAAATGCTTCTTGAACTCTGACAGGCAAGGTGAAGATGTTGGGGTTTGGTGACTCTAAATCATTATACATGGGAAATTACATGAGCGTGTGTGTGTGTGTGTGCATATTTTGGTTTTTTTGAGGAGATGTGCATGTTTTAATAACCTTTTTTTGCCTGACACAGTAGATGATGAAGAATCCATAGATGGTCACATAGTCACAGAATCACAGAATCATAGAACATGCCAAGTTGGAAGGGACCCACAAGGATCATCCAGTCCAACCCCTGGCCCTGTACAGGACCATCCCCAGGAGTCACCCCCCGTGTCCCAGAGCATCACCCAAACCCTCCTGGAGCTCTGGCAGCCTTGGGGCCGTGCCCACTGCCCTGGGGAGCCTGGGCAGTGCCCACCACCCTCTGGGGGAAGGACCTTTCCCTGAGATTTACCCTATCCCTGTCCTGACACAACTCCAGGCCATTCCCTCGGGTCAAAGCCATTGGAAAAAAATCCAAATGCATATTTAAGAGACTGATCTGTTGTCTATTGAAGCTTTTTGTAGCAAGAAAATCTACCTTCTATTTTGCTGATTCAATTCTCATTGTTGATGGGGTATTTTTTCAGTCCAGCTAAGGTGTCTTAATTAATCCACACCAGCACGGCTGCATCAAGGACAGCCTTTCCCATTCCCTGTTGTTTCCACCAGCCCCTGGACTTTGCGTGCAAAGCTGAGCCTGTAAATGTCACTGCACAGCCAAATAGTCCCACGTAACCCCCGTGCCTGTCCTTGTCCTGCCACCAGGAAGGGTCTGCCAGCACCTCCCAGCCCTGGGAGCAGCCCATCCCTGCGCTAATACCGGGTTTATATCCCATGGGCAGCTTGGACCACACGTGTAGTAAAGCAAAAGTGCCATCTGGAAGTAATTCCCCGTTATTACTCCTTATCAGGACTGCTGAGGGGTTTTTATTTATCAAGTATAAGTGAATCATAGGGCAAACTGATGTGTGCTCATTAAACTATGAAAACTTATTAGGCTATCCTTTTACTGCTCAAAATAGAAGCCTGATAGAGGTAGGCTCAATCACGCTAACCTACAGCATGAATGTGACATGCAAAAGAAGAAATAGAGTGAAATCTGTCTGAGTTATGCCAGGAAATTACATATTCTTCTTAAAGTAAAATAAACACTTGACAAAGCTGTTAATCATCCCTAGTGGAAAGGATTTACAGATTCAATATTAAGATGATGAGCTTCCCACTGGTCTTAGGAGCACTATAGTCAAATGAATCAATTTTCCTCTGAAATCATTTAGATAAAAATTACATTCATACTGAAGAATATGAATGGTTTGAATGCTAAGATGTCACTTTAAAAATGTGTTGTCCCTCCAGTGAGCTCCTATTAGTCTTCAGTTAATATTTAGTATATTTTGAATGAAAAATTCAATGCCTGGATCTTATATGTAAATATGTATATCTGTAATGTACCATAGAGGCTCACATACCTTTTCCTGTACAGGAACAGTGTTGCATAAACACACGTAGTCTGCAGAGCCTGAATTAAAAAAATATACATTTAAGATTGATTTTTAAATATCACTCCTACCCAGACATTTCACATCAAACCACACTAAAGATCTGCTTCAGAAAAAATAAATTTGCACATTAAATAGTAGAAGAATAAAGAATACATATTTATCTTGATTAAGATGATTTTATAAAAGCTCTCGACAATTAAGGTTTGGGTTGGAGTTTCTTTTCAGTAATTTGAAACAATCCTTTGTTGAGAACATATTTGAAAATTTACCTGCAGTTAAAGAGTATCTGGGGACTCCAACGAGAAAAAAAAAACAAACAATTTTTAGAAGTTACTCATTCAAAGAGAGAGCGAGAGAGAAAGAGGAAAAGAAAGAACAAGGCAGGCAGATTATAGAATTTAATGATTAAGAATGTGTGCAGTGCAGTATAAGTACATTTGTTTCCTTGGAAACAAACTAGTACTGTTGCACTGAAGAAATTTGTAAGCATTAAAAAATTCTGTAATCAGGCCCCAGGAGAACATATTAAATTTTTAAAAAGGGATAAATATTTGACATTCCTGCCCATTTTCTGACTGTAGTTGTTGATGGGCCCCGCTGTCAATGGCTGGTGTTCCTGACGTCGGAGCAATGGATACGACACGGGAACCTGCACAGCCATGCCCACACTTTTACACGGCTAATCCATCCAGCAGGATCAACAACTCTGGCATGGGACAGGCAGATTTAGATCTCTTAAATAGCAAATAGAAGGCAAAGGCAGCTAAATGCAAATAAAGGTAGACTACCAAGCCTGTAATAAAGAGTCAAAGGGGGAAATTATTAAGAAGAGGGTTTAAAACTCCTGCCTAAGTCACCTTTGCTTGCAGAACACAGTAGGATGGCTCCCACGGAGAAGACAGGAAAACAGCAATCCCATTTATGCCAGGTACAAATTACACCAGCTGGAATTTGACTGATTCAAATAAAACCACAGGCTCCAATCTCTTGAACTTTCCCCTGTTTCACAACCAAACTCAACACACTTTTTTTCTCCAACTGCACAGGAGCATCTAGAGCGTTATTTTAAATCGGTTTGGCTAGCAAGAAACAGAACCAGAAGAAGAAAGAAATCAAAAGAAATTCCGTTTACAAGCTGAAGAAAAGATATCCAGAACATCACATGATATAGTACCAAAAGGGGCTTCAAAAGATCTGTAGGGGACTTTGGACAAGGGCATGGAGTGACAGGACAAGGAGAAATAGCTTCAAACTGACAGAGAGTAGGGTTAGACGGGATATTAGGGAGGAATTCTTTCCGATGAGGGTGGAGAGCCCCTGGCACAGGTTGGGCAGAGAAGCTGTGGCTGCCCCTGGATCCCTGGGAGTGTCCAAGGCCAGGTTGGAGCACCCAGGGCTAGTGGGAGGTGTCCCTGCCCATGGCAGGGAGTGCAACAAGATGACCTTTAAGGTGCCTTCCAACTCATTCCACGTTACAATTCTATTATTCCATAAAATATCACTTTGATCAACTGTCCCTTTGCAAATGTAAATGACATCAATAAGTTATAAGAACATGTCAGTTCTGGTTGTGTGACTATAAAAAGCATCTGTTTTTCTGCTCACTTATTGTGTTGCAGCCTTAAGCCAGGTTGTAGAGCTATGGCAGAGATGTTGTTTGCCCTGGAAATCCACACAGCTTTATCTGTCACATTTCCAAACAAATATTCTGTCACAGGGAAAGGTGAGACTATTTGATCATTATAAAGTTCCTCCCTATCACCAAAAAAGCAAGAAAATATGCAATTCAGGACTAAAATTATTAATGCAGTGAGCTCATTTGAGCTTATCCTCATTACACATGAGACTCTAAGATGCAGTGGATGAGGCTTTGTCATACTAAGGAAATAAAAATTGCCAAAATGATCCCTCAGTTTCTCCTGGATGGAAAAACAAGACATGGGAAGTTAGTTACATGGAAAGAAAGTGGTAAAAGTGATTCTAGGTACAGGTTTTTTGTGAAGTGGAAACCTCCAAAGTAGTTTCCAGGAGCAATCTTAGATGTGGAATGGAAGCTCATGCTTTCAGGAGAATTACAGGAATATGAAAAGAAAGGTCCTGTTATGCTTCACTCCATCAAAATAAAGTCTGAGTTACTTCTTTAACCTCATCACTTAAAGCCAAAAGATTAAGACTCCAAGTTTTACAAAATTAGAAAAGAGATCTTTTTGCCTGCTTGGATACTGAACTCATGGCAGGGAATTTGGTGGAGTTTGAAGAAACAGAGAGCAGAGCTCTGAAATCCAAAGGTTTGGATGGCAGAAAGAGGTGCTGCCAATGTTACCTTTGAAGAGCTCTATTGAGCTTCCCAGCCACCCTGGCATTTGCAAACTGCCCCACTGCAGGCTATGGGAAATCCTGGGATCCTCCTTGATTCCAGTGATATTTTCATTATTTCAACATGTTGCATTAATTTCTTTTGACTCTGTGGCTCTCTGCTGCACTTCAATATTTCCAAAGAGCCGGAGCAAAAGCAAAGTGTTTTAATACTTTCGATTTAACTACATTAATACTGAAATGCTCCTGTCAAATCAATTCAAAGTTGTTAAACGTACCTCTTATTGTCACTTATCAAAACCAAAAAGTATGAGTAATATTTGTGTCTCATAGATGGAGCAGATCAAGTTTCAAGGGGAAATTAAACTGTAGCCTACTTTCCTTCCTAAATATATACTTGAAGTCAGGAAATGCTGTAGAAGATCAAGACAAACTTCAGCTACATATGTTGTCTGGGCTCGGCATGGATCCTTTTGTCATGGAATCACAGAATAACCAAGCTTGGAAGGCCCATCTGGAGCCTTTTGGTCCAATACCCACTCAAAAAGGACCAACCTTGGAGCTAGAAAATATTGCCCAGGGCCTCCTCAAGTGGGTTTGGAACATCTCCAAGGATGACCTTCCCTAAGATTCCCACTGGGCCCCTCTTCCAGTACCTGACCAGCCTCAAAGAGAGAAATTTCAAGCTTGATAAAAAATAATGGTGCTTTCTTAAAATTATTTGTTTGCTTTCTGATCCTTAGGCTGATACTTTGATGGGATAAAGAAAGTTCAGATGGACACACTGGCTTTTCTTGTAGCTCATAATAGAAAACAAAGCCCTTTTCTTGGCTGTCTCAGCTCTTAACACAACCCTGCTCTCCGTGTAGGTACAAAAGAGCTCAGAGAATCACTGTTCTTGTATTTACAGGGAATTTGAGAGGGAAAAAATCCCATCCAAAACCAAACAGCTTCCCAAATTACACACCTGGCCATCAGACTTGGCTCAGGATTAACTCTTCCACTCTTGGAGAATCTTAATCAGCTGTTCCTCTCCTTCCTGCTTAAAGAGGACTTGTAGGAAAGGTAAATTGCCATTTCTAATGACAAAGGAGATTATAACCCCCTGCTGCCTTCTCAAAGGCAGGTTCCTAGTTTCCCATCAGCTAATAAACCATCCCACAAAATGCAGCAGAGTGTGTTTTCCATGCAGAAGTTAGGGACTTACACAGCTTTTCCATTCCAAAAACTTCCCTTGATATCAATACGTGTTGCTTTTAGATAAAAGCACATTGATATTCTTTGAAATTTTATGACATTTTGTTTTTACCACTTTTATGCAGATTGGCACTTAGATCTTTCCTACTCATCCTGTATGTTCTTTTCCCCAAAATTCCTCATTCTCTGGGTAAATTTGAGACTGGAACCTCAGACTCCTGTGTACTCTGATTATCTCTGGGAAAAGTAAAACTGAGCCAGCTCTAGGGAGAGCTTTTCCTTTGGATCTCTGCAGGGACCCTAGGGTATTGCTCCTTTGATACTATTTTTTTAAGAATCCTCAAGTCTGTATGTGTGCCCTGGAAAGTTTATTGTGATATGACCATGTGGTAATAATATATCAAAGTCCAGCATTAAAATATTTCTGAAACATGAAAAATGGGCTGTTCATAATGCTAAAGAAGGACAAGCAAATTTGCTGACAATGTGGGTAATTTCCTGAAATCAGAGTTCATCTTGTAGCAAACTCGTGTTCTGGAGGCAACAGAAACAAGCAAAGCATAAATCACTCACTCTCACACACTATCTCCTCTGTCCTGATAATCACAGGGGTTTGGGATCACAACAAAG
Source organism: Dendrocincla tyrannina (assembly GCA_035047865.1). Taxonomy (NCBI): domain Eukaryota; kingdom Metazoa; phylum Chordata; class Aves; order Passeriformes; family Dendrocolaptidae; genus Dendrocincla; species Dendrocincla tyrannina. The sequence continues at coordinate 2,558,142 of JAWWMP010000171.1, read as the reverse complement.
CAGACTGTGCCTTGGAAGGATAATAAGGGCCTCTTTCAATATCCATGGAAAACAATGGAAAGGCTCCTATTGACATGGACTTCAAGGCATGAGTGTTGCATGCACAAGACCTGCAGCGAGTCTGTACCACAAAAGGCATATTGAAACTAGTTATCAAAGTGTACTTTTAACTCTGTGCAATGAATACACACGTGCAAGAAAGTCACAAAGCACAAAAAATGGATTTATTCATTTTTCACGCCTTGCAAATGTGTTGTGGAAAGTTTCTCCTAATTTAATCCATAGTCTTCTATGTGCATTTGAATATTCTGGGGGTTTTAATCCATATATGAGAGTAAATTTGCAGCATAAGTAGTCCCAATAATTTTGACAACACACGTATTAAAACTGTGGCCAAATTTGCATTCTCAATATATTAATATTTTAGAACTCACTGTGAGGGTATTATATTTGGAAGGGCATTAAAACTCACTGTACTCTCTGGGCTTTTGCAATTGCTTATTTCTAAAGTGACAAGTCTTTCTTACTCTTTATAAGAATTTAAAGCTGCATTGCTTAAATGTAGTCTCGTTTGAATGTAGCCTCATATAAATGTGTTCTGAAATATTTTACAACTTAAATATCTTTTTTTTTTCAACAAGAAAAGCAAATTTTTGGGGGGGTGGGGGCAGGGGCACATCCACCTACTAAATCACAACCTGGGATTGCATTACCAAAAGAGAAAGAACCCTTTAACACAGGAAAAGTAAGGCAGGGTAGCAAATAAATTAGATACAGACATGAGATAATAGAAAGCACAGTAATCAGAAGGGATGTTTTATTATTACAGGTGGAGATAATGTTGGGAAAAAAAGTGTGGGAGAATGCCTTGGGCTTGTTTTAAAACCAACATGAAAATGCAATACCTATATATTTGTTTTAGCATCTTTTTTTTAAAGCAAATTTTATTTTTCCCCAATATTTATTTATTCTTCACGTGCAAAAATAGGTTTGTTGAAGTATTTAAATATGCCAAATATTTAGGATTTAACGGGCCCATGTCTGAATGTGGGATCATTCTTTTCCTTACACCAATATTTCCTAAAGCCACATAAAAACTTCCCTTTCCATAATCTTCAGTGGGGTCAATAAGAAATTCTCCTGCTGACCTGCAGCAGGTTTCTAGATTTTTATTCCCTTCTATGAAATAAATTAAAAGTTCAGGTAAGAATTTTGGTGCCCTCTAAGGTCCTTCTTATCATGATTATTTTCCTGTAAGACTGAACATGCCCCATCAAAAAGTCTTGCAGGAAATTTTTAAGGTTCCACTTAAATTGCAAGAGAAATTTATATTCAATAATCCCCTACTATTAACATTTACTTTAGAAAGAAATCACTCTGAAAAGATGTCCCACAAAAGTTTGATATATGAATTGAACAACCGTTAACCTGCTGCTAATTGAGATAAATAATGATTTAAAGCAAGTGCAACACAACTAAGAATAATTATACAAGTTATGCAGCTTTTCTTTTGTACTTCTAACTTCAAACTAGAAATTAGACTAATACCCCATAAAGTTCACCATTTTAATCCACAAAAGTGATGTTAGGAAAAGGCGGTTTAAAAACTGCCTGCATTTTGACCTGTCTTCCACAAGAGATTGCCCGTTTTATGAGTGCAAAGACAGAGCCCCTTATAACATGAGAAAAATAGTTTTAAAGAGTTGAAAGAGAAGGTAAAATAAAATGTGAATATTAAGTACACCCCCCCAGTTCCTCCACCCACCCTCCAGCCATTTATAGTCAGTTCATAGCAAGTCCACTGGATTTTTTTATCACACAGTGATAAAATATTTCAGTAGCTTGTAATCTTGTAAGTGGAGATTGTAAAGCCCTTAAAAAGTTGGTACCCAACACAAATTCTACAAAACTATAATTTAATCAGTGCAAGTTCTTAAAATAGTTTCTGAGGATACCTTCCAGCAAATTCCTTTTTTAAACCATATTCATATTTGTAATAAGCATAAAATCATATGATCTTTATTTTCTAATAGTACTTTTAAAAGTGGATGTAAGGGGTACAAATGCTGTTAGAACACTCTTTATTTGATTATTCAAACGAATACTTGTGTTGTCTTTTCTTTTGTTTGGGCAAAATTGCCTAAAAGTACCAGAACCAGATCTAGTTCAGGTAAATGTAGGTGATTTTGCTCATTTAAAGGAAGAATTATACCATATGTTGTGGTTGAAAATAGAATTTCATCATCACCCAGTATCCCACAATGTGGAGGTACAGACACTTTAGATAAATTTTCAAACAATGTAGAGATAAAACATTTGTTTCATTGTAAAAGTCTGTCAGTATAAGCAAGAGAAAAGAACAGAATAAAAACTGATGCCATTAAAGAGTTGCAGGGAAACTTTCCCACACTTGCACCCAGACATGAGAGTTTCTGTAAAGAGAATAACTGGGAATATTCAGAAACCTTGGAAAGATGTTTTACCAGCTCCCCTCTCATGACCAGTTAGGAGGTACTATTTGGTCTCTTGGCCATAGCCAAGATAGAGCTGCCCAAATTTGGGGGAAAAAACGTCTTATGAACCTCACAAAATGATGTTCCTGTCTTTAATTGCTCCACAGTTCTGGTCACAATTCTTAATGCCATCACTTAATTTTTAAAAGCATCAATATACACAAGAAATGGGTTTGGAATTAATTAACTACCTCTCTCTAGATAGGTAATTTTATACAGGTTTATGCAACCAGCCCATGAACAGAAAGCAAAAGAGCACTTTTCCACTCAAAATCATCATCTAATTTCTTGGCACTAAAAAAAAAAGTAACTTCAGATGGAAGTCAGATCTCAGATAAGCTGAGCTCAGGAAGCAGGATGGTTTCCCCAGCCTCCCAGGTAGCACAACATCGAGTGACAAAATAAATACCCCAGCCAAAATAAAAGGACTGTAACACCAGGAGGAGAGCTGGGTCATAAGTTGCATCCAAACTTCAGAGGAAGTAAAACAACGGAGAAGGAGTTGATAATATTGTCTGATCTCTTTCAAAGGGAAAATTGGAATGGGATGTAGATAGCAATCGGTGCCAAGAGGTTTTCGGCAGCAAGGAAATGCAGACCACCATGGCCTTTCCTCCTTGTCATCTGACTTCACATCCCCCACCAACAGCCCCTCTTTTGAACCTTTTCCATGTGAAACTGTTTAATACCTGTGTGGGAGCTTTACATCAGTAGGAGAAATCCAGCAGGAGAGTTATCTGGTCATTCTCCTGGGCAGCAACACCTCTTTGTCACTAAACTCCAACGCTGAACCAATGTTTTCATTGTAAAACATACTCCTGGGATTAGAGGGAAAACCCAGCATGGGAGAACTCCCTCAAAATATATTGCTCAAGCCAACAAAGAGGCTTTACCTCGTTAAGATGCACAGGAGACAGGTAATGTGATTTTCTAGGTATCAGTGAATCACCCTTAGAGAAACATCATGTTCGGGAGGAAAGACAGGCAGGTGGTGGCAAAGGAAGGGGTTAAATTTCTCCTGCCAAACCAGGAAATGCAGTGTATAAAGCTAAATTTGAAGGAATATACTTGTTTTAAACCTTTAGGCATAATACTCTGGTTGAGTAGGGGAAAAAACAGAACCATTGATATGCTGATCACTGTAACAATACAGAGCACAGAGACAATTGAAAACTTTACTCCTACCTCTGATTTAGGGCATTGTTGAATAGCAGTTGTTGGAATTTATACAAATAACTACTCTTCTAGTCTGTGTTTGTGATATTTTATTAATCTTTCTACTATTACTATTATTATTAATAATACAGGAGTGCTGTTTTTGCAA
>JAWWMP010000171.1:2535901-2554205 GCA_035047865.1 Dendrocincla tyrannina | reverse complement strand
AGTGCTGTTTTTGCAAAGCTGCATTGTGTTGTCGCAGACATTTGTGCTTTGAAGAATTTCCTTTCAAAATTATAAAATATTTATACAATAAATCATCACATGATTTGGAATTAAATCATTCTGGTTGTATTTATGTTCATGAATCAAATGTGACTTTTCTCGCTTTACATAGGTCTGTGCTGTTTTCAACCTCAACCTTTGCAAGTGACATTTTCATTTAGAATCTTATCATTTCATAATTATTACCTTTCAGAACTCCTAGGGAGAGAACAAAAGCATCCTCTTTGTATTTCCATTGTTATGTTTCTTTGAAGAACAAATTAAATTTCCATCCCAGCCAAAACAAACTTTTAAAGTACAAAATAAATTAGAAATTACGTGAGAAAACTAGCAAGCTGTGAAAGCTTAATGCAGCCTCTTGGGCCCAGGTATATTCTAGATAATTTATTACTGTGTTTTCTTTGTTTAACCAGTAGACCAAGCTCAGCCTAAGGAAACATGGCAAACATTCGCTGAAGTTGGTCTGAGCTTCTCTAAGCTGACACCAGGACTCTTGTGATGTTAATAAATGAGAAGGGCTCATTTACACCCCCAGGGTGACTATTTACTATATTTCAGGTTATTGTTACATTTTAATTGTCCTCTGAGCTGTCCAAAGAGGAGATATCTGATAATTTCTCAGCTCCCTTGCAAAATGTGGAGCCACACTCTATAAAACCCCATATTTACACGGTTGCTACTAATGGTGATTCTTATTACTATCAGACTCTTTTAATTTCACTCCAGTGGGCAGATTATTCTTTTTTTTAGGTAAATGTCGTGACTCAGATTCATAGAAAAGGCACAACTGCAATTAGCAGCAAGAGTAAAACAAAGCAAACAGAATATCTGCAGGCCTGGAAGGCACTTTTGCTTTTTCAGGGAAATTTCACTTTTAATTAAGGAAAAAAACAAACTTTGCATTATCAAACTGGGAGAGAAAGGAAATAATAATAATAATAAATAAAAAGAAGCACATCAGCCTGGAAGTAGGAGGACGGGGGAGAAATCAAGGGACCTGGAGAGTGTTCAATTCCCAGCAAGGGACAGGGATGTAAGTGGCTCCTGGCAGCCCCATCCGGATGAAGAGCCGGGGCGGCAGCACTCGAAGCCTGGCAGAGAGCGCGGCGTTGATGGGAAGGAGCGAGAGAGCCACTCACCTAATAAAACAGTGACACCTGGGCGATGCAGAGCCCTCCTGCCCTCTTCCCCCAGCCCTGGCATCGTGGGTTCTCCAGCACACGGGAATATTTCACGAGGGATTCACTACCACGCTGGAGAAGAAGCGAGAAGGTCATGGCAGTGCTGACGGGGCCACACGCGCGGATCCCTGAGCTCCAAATGGACCCGGCGCCTGCTCTGATTAAAACTTGTAAGCCCATCATGTTTTAACGCGAGCTGAGCTGCCAAGGCTCTCCAAAATTCACCCGTTTCCAAGTTAAAAGTAGCAGAGAGGTCCAAAATTATGAGCAAAACAGAATAAAAAAATAATATTTGGTTTGGACTCCAGAAAAATAATTTATTGAAAATAAACATTGCAAATCTGTTTTATTTCCCCTCGGAGCCTTGCAAAGAGAACCAATATTCCGCTGATATATTTTGTGTAGGACCACAGCTATACATTAATGTGGGTGATTTAAGGTGCAGTGGTGCCTAAATGCCCTCGAGGGCAAAGTGGTCAGTGTTGTCACCCTGGCAGAGCTGGGACAGTGAGGGGACACCGAGACACTGAACCCTCCACAGCTTGGAAAGGATTGGGATTTGGACTCCTTCATTTTTGATGTCTCCAACCAACCCTGAGCATCTCCAACTGCTTGCTTTTAAATAGACCACTTTTTCCAATCCATGCCTATCCTAAATCACCACTTCAGTGTCCCATAGCACCTCTGCCTTTCAAAGCAACCTTTCATTTTTCCATGTTTTTTCAATTCAAATTAGTTTTTTCAACCCTAAGATTTTCGCCTACTGTAGGCATCAGCCACAAGCCCAGTATTACTGTGCTATAAATGACACGGGGAACTGTCCCAAATCATGTCAGCCAGGGACATAAACAACTTAATTTTTAATCCTTTCCAGTGATATCACTGTTTCAGGAGGGAACAAGAATAAGATATTATTTCAGTCATTTGATCTTCTTATTTTGGATATACACTGGATTACTTAGGGGGAGTTTAATCCAATTAGGATTGCCTCTTTCAGCCTAGGTAAAATCCAATGGAGAGATCCTACTCAGTGAAGGACGTAGCTCACCCTAAGTAAAGGGAGAAACTGGCTCATCAGTATTCCTCACATACAATTTAAACAGTGCTACTCTTCCATTTTCCTGTTCACAATCCTGCTTTTCAGAAAAACTGGTTTTGTTTTTTTTCTTTTTTTTTTTTTTTTTTTTCCCAGAGAATAAAATGTAAATCTACTGCCATCAACTTTCTGTTATTCCGAAGAGCTAAGAAGTAAACCACCTGGTATTTTTCTTCAGCCTCTATATATGCATATGCAAATCCAACAGCTTCACTATCTGCCAAACTATTTACCAAGTTTGTCAGGGAAACTGCCTCCGAAACAATCTTCTTTTAAAATAATATCCTATGATTCTAAATTCTTCCTTTGAACGCTATTTTTGTCTCTCCAAGCACATTCACCCTCGCAGTCTGACTGCTTGTTAAGAAAAAAACCAACAAGAAAAACACTGAAATCTCACTGTTGGTCTATGTTCTAGTGCCAGTGTTCAAACATCAGGATCCCAACAGTATCCCAGCACCTGAAAAACATCTCCTTTTCTTTGAAATCTGCCCGGGTTGCGGATGAGGAATTGCCAGTAGAAATTACAACATTTGCCATGACTGAGATGGGGTGGGTTTTCACATTTGGATTGAATGAAACCATGGAAAATGTTGTTAGTAACAACTCCAACGTTATAAAAAATCACCAAGTGACAGATTTCAAGATTAAAAGGAAATATTAAAAATCCCCTTCAATATTTAAAGCTTACTTAACTAGTAGCACTTCACTTGACACTGACTCGTGTCATTTTCTTTCATTCCTCTTTTGATCCATGCAAAGCAGTTACACGATTGCAAATATCTTATCATGTCACCTTCTCATATGGATAGGAGATGAAAGAATATTATCTCAAGCTCAGTGATAAGTCCTGTACCAAAACTACGGGTGGAATCTGCACAATCTGATGCAAAACGGGAGCAGGGAAGCGGCACTGGGCATTTTTTTCCCCTGATATTCCCTGTAGAAGATAGTTGAGAAAAAGGGTCTTATTTTAATAGGTTATTCAAGGCTCCTAATTAACCACTGAGATTTTACACCAGTTTAGTTGAGCTTTTTGTCAAGGCACGGGGATCGTTCAAATCACTTTTATTTGCATGGTTACGAAGTGGCAAACCATCGATATGCCTTCACCTCTCATTTTAAACACGCAAAGGGCATCAAAAGGCCTATTAACATGAAATAAAATTGGCTCTCATCTGTTTTATTTTAAAGGGACTCTTCCCTCCCCCTCTTCTCCCCTCCCCTCCCCCTTTCTTTCTTATTTAGGGAACTGGGTTCCTTTCCCATACTTGGTATGTAGTACATCTTTTTTTTCTCAGAGTTAATTCTCCAAGTCTGGTCTGTCAGCCAGTATAAACAACACTTGATGAATGAGACTCAAGGTGTTTAGTCACCTGAAGCAGCTGTTTGAAGTAACTCTACACACAGCCTGAGGCCCGTGTTTTCACAGCTGTGGGAACTCTTCAAAAGCCTTTCCTCTTGGCCTGCCTCTTTGCTGTGGCTTTAGACTCTTAGTGCAAAATCTGGACAATTTCAAAAGGGCACAATGAAACTAGAGACAGCAATTTTTGATGATTTTGAGCCAAAAAAAGGGCTTAGAATAAATAAATGAAGTACATTTGAAAGTGCTTTACCTAGGTGGGCTATATATCTAAGAATTGCTCACTCTCCATGTGCCCATGCTCTCACTTAAAAGGGGACACGGGGGGTTCAAGCCCTGCTCTCTGTTTACAAGTATTTTCACTTTCTTCTCTGATACAGTTAAAACTAAATATTTATTGGCCTGGAAATACAGGTACCTGAAATAAACTCCACAAGTTTTTCTAAGTTGGAAAGCTCTCCAAACTCATAAATAGACCTGCAATGATTAGTGATCTGTGCTCCCTGCTGGGAAGCTTTGGAGAATTGGCCTCGTGGAGGTTGTGTGATTGCTTCTCCTGGCTCCAAGTCTGTGCCTTAGTGATATGCCTCACTGTATCCATGTAGGTAGCCAAAGTAGTGATGAGCCTGAATTAAAAAAAAAAAAAATAATAATAAAAATAAAAAAATGGAGCAAGGCACTGAGCTGGCAGGGAAATTACAGTTTTGTAAATGCGGGACCCAATCATGCAGCTGGGCTGAAATATTATATGCAGAATGAGGTCATGGATCGGAAAATGGATTTTATTTGGAGGTGGGAGTGGACTGCAAGCCTAAAGCATGATGATGATGAATTTGCTGGAAAATCCTGAGCGATAAATGGCCAGGTTTTACCTCCCCTATGATGAGCAGCACCGTAGTCCTCGGAGGAACTGCTGCCAGCACATGAGGCTCCTCGTGGACTCAGACAGACATTGCTCAACACTCTGAGTAACAATGGTGCCATCAGAGCAGCCCAAGAAGGTGAGCACCCCACGGGAAAGGGAGATGGAAAATGAATTCAGCAAAGTGTTGACGTGAGCACCAGAAAGGGATGTGAGTCTCCAGATTTAATCGGTGAGGCTGTGTCAGGTGGATGCTTAATTCTCTGAATAATGCTTTCCATTTCTAAGTTCATCCAAACAAGGAAACACAGATACATCAAACCTCGACTTTCCGGTGTGTCCAACAAAAGGCATCAGGAAGTTTGCCAGAGAAAGAGTAAGGATAGGACAAGCTACTCCTGAGACAGTAGAGCAAACATGCCCCAGCCGTGGCTGTTTTAACACCACATGCCTCCCACACATTACTCCATAAATCCTTCTTTTCTTCCCTCTCATTTTCTCCAGTTTACAAAAATTCTCATGTTAACAGAAAACGTTTAGTTTAAATTGATCCTCAGCCATCCTTGGCATGTATGACACATGCTCACTCTTTTATGTTTTATAGCTTATGTCATCCTGTATTTATCATTTAGTTCAGGCCTTATATTTTTGGCTTGCTGTTACCCCTTATCAGATGATAAAATGTTCCCCAGGGAGGGAGAGAATTTTTATGAATTATGATGATAGCATAGAGAATAAATGATTTATTGGCACTACAGTGAGGCTATACATGGAACTGTGTTCTTCGAAAGTTTATAGAATTATAGAATCCTAGAATAGCTTGGGTTGGAAGGGTCCTTAAGGATTATCCAGTTCCAGCTCCCCTGCCATGGGCTGGGAGGGTCCACAGGAGAAAGGTGTGTGTGCTGGCACTGGTACTCCCAGGGAAGGAAATTCCCTGAGGACAGAGTGACCCTGTGGTGACAAGGACAGCGGTGCTGCCTGGTCTGAGGCTTAGGAGGAGACTGGGCTATCCTGGAGTCTCTGCAAAAATCTGCTTGTGCCTTCATGGCTTGCACCTTCCTGTGTCAGAAGGTGGAGAAGTTTCCAGATGCTTTGAGAACAGCAGGCCATAAATATTTCCAGAGTAGATAATCAGGATTTGAACACAAATAAGTCTTCTATGCCATTGCCCATACCTGCATACCCACAGGTCTCTGTGTTTTGTAAGGATACTCAAGGTTAACTGGTCCAAACTACATCCTGGTCATTGCCTTCACCCTCCTAAGCTTCTCCCACAAAATTCTCCCTCTTGATCTACTCCTGAGAGGGTTCCAGCAGCCAGCACCAAAGCACATCTCATGCTACCAGAGACACAGCTGGGATGGTCACTTCTCTGCAAAAACATGACATAAATACTGACTCTGGTCACCAAACACATCAAACTTCGCTAATGAACCACTACAACATTCAAAATAAATAGCCAAACCTGCTGCTGAACAGCATTTTGCAACCCTTTCCACTGCACACTCATGACAATTATGGATATGGAGGCTTGTTGTTTTCCACCTCAGCAGCCAATTAAACAAAAAGAAAGGTTTTAGGTAACTAAAGATGTTTGCTTAACTTAAACTAGAAAAGTAGTTTATGTCACCAAAGCCTGGAGCTACAAAACCAGCCCACAAGTAGCCAGGGGATTGTTCTTAGACAGGTATTCCAAGACAAAAAAGAGGTCCATTTTAACTTTTTAGGTAAATCCTGTTAAAGTAAGCAAGGGTTCCAGGCAGCATCAATCTGCTAGAACCAGACCTACCTTTTAGTCTTCTCCTCACAGGATAATTTCTCAACCTTTGTGTAATAAACAACCACCTCTGAAAACAGATACAGGTTTTTGTCGTTGTCATGGTGCCCCGAGGGGTGATTCCTGGGCAAGCACCACAGCCAAGGAGGATGCCAGCTGCATGGCATGACATGGATTTCACTTGTCCAATCTCGAAGCCCCTTTGGGACAGCCAGCCCAATGAGTGACTCGCTTTTTTGGTTGGAATAAGTTTAAAAGGATATAGGATTTTAAGGCTTATTTTTTAAGGGAGAAGCTAAAGATTTCATAACAAAATCCTAAGCCCCATATGAACAGTAAGGTAAACATTGCCTGGCATACAGGGTAGCATTTTATGAGTTCCTTCTCACCAAAAGTGACAGCATTTATGACACAATTTAAGTAAAACACATTCAACAGGTCACCTGTGCAATGTGAGGACTATGTGACCCATTTGCTGTGACAGAGCAATGCCCTTCCAGATTCAGCAGATGGATCACTTTTGGGGTGATTTTATAGGGTTTTTAGATGAAAAGAATGAAATCTGTGAGGACTGACTTTAAAAGAATAAAATACTTTTGTTGCACAATATTATGCCCCCCTTAATCAATGTTCAAAATTGTTGGATGTAAAGGTAATGGGAACTATATATAGAAATGCCATTTTATCCTTAAAGAAGTTAAATACATTAAGCTTTATGTGATGAGATGTTAAAAGTAAAAATTGTTAAGAGAACATTACTCCACATATGCATGTAAATAGTTTTATGGGGATATCCTGTTGGAGATGATGGGTTCCTTATGAGCAACAACTCCTGAGCAAAAGGTTGCCTATCCTGTAAATACATAAATGTGAGACACAGCTGGGAAATCTGCCCCCAGGCAAGGCTTCAGGTGAGTAAAATGAGCAGCCAGAGTTTGGGGAGGAGAATCCAGGAAGACCTATCAGTGCCTTTGCTGTAATGGCCCAGTGAGAGAAATGGAAGGAGGGGAAAGAAAGAGAGAAAGACACGGAAGAAAAAAAAAAAGAAAAAGAAAGAAAAGGGAAAAAAATAATAATAAAAAAAAGCAAAAGGGCACAATTTACTGCCTAACTTCTGAAAATGTGCGTAATATTTCAGGCTGAACACATATGTCTACATATATATCTCTATATAACATGGTGGTTATTAGAGACACTACAGAGCAAGTTTTTTCTTCTCTCTGTGTCTAAGACATTTTCCCAGGTTAAGTACAATTCCCATGGCCATCATAACCATTCATCTGGCTCTCAGGCTGGATAGTGGTACTGTGCGTTGTATTTGGCTGTGAACACCAGAGCACCCAGCGATTTCCTTTTCCATGACATTGCTGAGAAACAAATACTGGATCTGATTCACATCCAGCCACAAATATGAATCAAAACCCAATACAAAATTGGACACATGCTGGAAATTTGATAACTTGTGAATATGAATTTACTCCTGTAGTTGCTGAGCTGCTGGTGGAAATCTGGAGCATGCTTGGAATTACAATTTCTGCTGTCCAAAAACGTGCATAGTTTGTTCCCTGTAATAGTGTTTCTGATGAAGTCAAAGACAGAAATCCCACTGAAAGAGCCGGGGAGGAAGGACTTTGTTTTAAAGACTCACGCTTTATGGAACCTTTCCTACTGGCTGTCCTTCCAGTGTAAAATATGAGTCAGTCTAATCCCTTTCTTCTTCTGTACATTAATAGAGACTTGAAAAAAGAGGTTATGATTTTTATAAATTGGAATGAAGTGGCCTCTGTTTTCTAACACTTGCCAAAGCATATGGGGTCAAACCAAAACAGTCACCCACACCGGCCAGTTACATGTCTTATTTAAACAATAAATTAGTGTCAAAGTTTCCAGTAATTAATTTCTCTACCAATTTACATATTTCATTCCTTTCGTTTTATTTTTTCTTTTCTTTCATGTTTTGAAACTGTAACACAGCTAACATCTATTTAAAGCAACCTCCCCTGCCCAGTGATTGATGTTAGATACAACAATTACAATGCCAGTACTAGGGATAATTCCTTGCAGATGTTGTCAAATTACAGGTTAAATGAGGAAAAAAGTTCCTTTCTTCCGGCCACCCACTCTAGTTCTCTTGAAATAGGTGCATATACTGTATATCCTGTGCTGTAGGTGCAGTAATTCCCCTCTCAGTCACTCATCTGGTTTAAATGACTTCCATTTGCCATTTCAAAGGATGACAGAACACTGTGTTCGGATTGTTTTGCAGGTACCAAAAACGCCGTAACTCTGCTTTGTGTTTTAGCTGGCAAAGAGAAGCGAGCTTGACCTGGCAGTGCTGTGCTGGTTTTCCCTTTAATATAAATAACATTTGCCATTGTGAAGAAAAAAGAAGAGAAAAGGGAGGGGAGTGAGGTTAGATTGTTTTAACCCTTCGTAAACCTTTCCTCTCTTTGAGATAAAACAGGATCCTTGTCTTCATGTTATAATCATAACAGTATGTATTTCGTGTTGACAGCAGGAAGATTGAGAATGGGTCCTGTCTGGCTCTGTAGTTTGGGGAGAGGTGATGAAACTTCTCCATTACCCAGCCCTTGTAGCAGGAGCTGCACAGTGACATTCCCGGAGCGCAGGGGAGGGAAGGTAATGCACCAGAAACAGAATATGGAAAAAATCAAGGACAAATTGAAAAACTGGCTCTGCCTGCCCTTCTGTGCAGCCGGTATCGTGCTGTGCTCGGGAGGGGAGCAGACTGTGCCTCTCCTCAGCTCAGCCACAAAACCTGCAGGGCTGGTACAACCCCAGGCTACGCTCGGTGGTGCCACGTGGTGGGACATCAAGGTGGACAAGGCCACCTGGCACCAGTCCCAGGCATGTATTCAATTTGTGTGGCCAGGTTTTGGCAGCAAGGGGCTACAGGGGCTCCTTGTGTGGCTGCTGTGAGAAGTTCCTAGAAGCAGAAGCTGGAGCAGGTTTGCTGGCAGGATTTGTGACCTTGTAGGGGACCCACACTGGAGCAGGCTGCTCCTGAAGGACTGACCCCATGGAAGGGACTCACACTGGAGCAGTTCCTGAAGGACTGACCCCATGGAAGGGACCCACACTGGAGCAGTTCCTGAAGGACTGACCCCATGGAAGGGACTCACACTGGAGCAGTTCCTGAAGGACTGACCCCATAGAAGGGACCCACACTGGAGCAGTTCGTGCAGAATTGCAGCCCCCAGGAATGATTTATATTGAAGTTCATGGAGTACCATCTCCCATGGGAGAGACCCCCCATTAGAGCAGGGGAGGAGGAGTCCAACGCCCGAGGAGGAAGGAGAACAGAGACAGCGTGTGATGAACTGACCTCAGCCCCCATTCCCTGTCCCACTGCACTGCTGAGGGGAGGAGGGAGAGAAAATTGGGGATGAATTAAGCCCAGGAAGTGGGAGGTGTGGGGGAAAGGCATTTTTAGACTTATTTTTTATTTCTCATTACCCTACTCTGATTTGATTGGTGATAAATTAAACGAGTTTCTCCAAGATGAGTCTGTTCTGCCCATACAGCAACTGGTGAGCAAACTCTCCCCGTCCTTATCTTGCCCCATGAGCCTTTTGTCATATTTTCTGTCCCCTGCCCAGCTGAGGAGGGCAGTGACAGAGCAGGTACCCTTCATCCAGCCAGGGTCAGCCCTCCACACCTGGGAAGTGCCTCAGTTCTCTCACCTGAAATTAAAGGGATGAAAGGAGAGTGAGTGAAAAGACCAAATGTGCCCCAGGCAGCACCGAGCACCAGACCCCCCGTGCAGGACAATGGCACAAATACACCCCAGTGTCTCCAAACAGTCTCTGGAGTTGCTTCTCCATTCCCACTGCCAGGTTCTTGCAGGCAGCGCCATGCTCAGCCTTAAGGCTTGGAATGGGGTTTCCATTTTAATTCTTCTCCTACATATGTCAGGCTGTGATCGCTTCTTGCAGCACACGGGGAAGAATGCTGGCCAAAAGAAGGAAAACAAGAACAATTTACAAATAGAAGTTGAAGCAGAGGACAGAAAAGTCAGGCTCTCATACATCACTCTTGGCCAAGGCAGTGGCTTGCTGTGTGGCCTCACCCTCACTGCATCCTCCTTCCACGTCTGATTTACAACAGCACGTACAGTAAACCCACTGAGAACAATTGCCAGGTAAGACAGGAAGACAGACCCACAAATACCTGTAATAAATAGATATTGCTGTGGCCAAAATGATCAGGAAAGGATGGAAACCCATTGCCAGTTATTTGGGTGATGGTGAACATCCACACTGCCAATTTGTAATATCATCTGTTTTGTAACAAACCCCTCAGAGGCATCTGCACAACTGTGTGCAAGGTAACTGTTGCATGCTATTCCCTAAATGATTATATGCTCCAAATATTCACTAATTATTCCCTCTCTTTGCTTCAAATCTCCACCCCAGGACTCTTCCTCCTCCTGGCCACTCCATCATGCGTCCTGAGGCATCGCCCCACAACGAAGAGGCCCATTTATTTTTAACCTCCTAAGTTTAATAATTTTCTGGAGTGAGCTGCAGGGTGGTTTGTGAGGAGTAATGGCACGAGCATGTGACTTGTGTGCTGAGCCTCAGCATCTTGGCTTTCGAGAGAAAAGCACAGCTTGCTGATGAAGTTTGTGGTTTTCCTGTTTGTTTTCTGGAAAAAGAAGAAAAGTCTGTGGAGGTGCCAATGGGCAAAGTGTGTGGGGGGAAAGATAAAAAAATAAGAGAGAAGATTTATTTCTAAAGAATTAAGATGCTGAAGGACTTGAAGAAGTTGCAGTGCCCTAAATGGAATAGAATCAGAGATCCTGCTCTCTGAAGCACAATCTTAAGGTTTATACAGTATTTGACCTACGTGCAATGGTCATAGAAGCTGCAAATGTGGCTCCTAGAAACTAAAGGGTTTTGGTCTGCCCCAAACTGAAGCCAAAGAGCCTTTGCATGTAAGAATGTTTAAAGCTCTCCAGCAGCTTCTGCCCAGCCAAACAGGCAGTTTCTGTAAAAGGATCAAGAACTTCCTGCCAGCCTCCCTCCCTCTGTTTTCTTTTATTATACACTTTTGCCACATTAAGTGAGTTTAAAAGCAAAGGGTTTGCTTTCCTGGTAAAAGAGGGTGGACGGGATTGTGAAACATGAAGGATGTCTAATCTGTGACTTTCAGGGGTGTAGGATGTGCAAGGCTTGGTTAAGAAATTGGTCACAGAGTGTATATTCTCTCCTGTGAACAGACTCTCCCAATCCGGTCATTCTTTAGTGCATTCTTTAAAAAAAAAAATTAAAAAAGTAATTATTAACACATTACTGATTTTATTCATGGTATAAATTAAACACAACAGTTAAAACTTAAGAGAATCTGCAAGCAGCAGTGGCTTAAATATTTCAAGGATAACTTGAAATTTTGCTCATACACCTTGATAGCTTCCAAACCAGTTTGTTGCCACTGCTTTTGTCAAAGAAACTCACCAGTCCACAAAAAAAGGAAGCGTGAGAAGACCAGAAATGTATCACTCACACCAAGAAAATAAAGATTTCTCAGCTGATAGAGGAAATAAATTAATATATTCTGATATTACATCCCAAGCCTGCAAACAGGTGGATTCCTGCACTGAAGCCCAGCTCGGGAGATAAGCTCAACTCGGTCTGTACATTCAATAATATATTTGCAGCTGTTTGTATAAAGGATGCATTCCATGATATTTTTGTTGGCAGCTGCTCAATATTGATTTTCAATGGCAATAATCTTGAAGCCTTGACTATGTCAAAATAAACCCCAACATTCCTCCATGATGTTAGAATTAAGAAGCCAACACTGTCATGTTCACAGTGTAGCTGTGTTTAGATAAAGTCATTTCCTTATATGAATTTATGACAGAATTTATACTGCTATCTACAAATAGATATCAATAGTTAAAGAGGTTTTATAGCATTTGGACCTTCACTGGATTATGCAGGTTTAAAAGGCTCTGGAAAATGGATGAACTATCTGAGCTGAACAACTTTCCACTTGTAAAAATGCTTCTCGAGGTAGAGAGGACTCAGATTTAATACTTAGTCTTGCTTGTTTAAGCACATGCTCAAATGTGGCCAGGTTTTTCATCTTTTAATCCTGACAGAACAATGCGGTCTCCTCAGAGCCAATGTTAAATGAAAAAATGACAGACATATCTTATTAGGGAAGATAATTTAAGTAATACTTACTTTTAATGCTTCACTTAAGCAATACTATTTTATGCCTTCAAATACATACAAAACTCTTCCCTTTCTGTTGTTGATTTATGTTGCAGCTTGCACTGCAAAGATTCTTATAAAAATAAGATTTTGAGATGATTTAAGTCCCCAACATGTTGTAAGAGCTCTATTATATATCCCCCAAACACGGTGTGATGGATCTTATTTTTATTCTATGCTTCCCTCTTCACAAGCATAATTTCCATTTGCCAGATAACACCTCAGATAAAAACTCTAAAATAAAAATAAACTTCTACACCAAATGCTTTGAAAAGGATAATTTATCTTATAGAATAGTTTGGAACCTGGAGAATAACCTGTGAATGATACAAATAATAGAAAATTTCCTAAATAACTTTTTCTCCTGGTAAGCTTCCAAGCAAGTAATTCACAAAATATGAGTTTCTTCATTGGAGAGGTTATAAAAATTTGTTTGTTGGAGGTAGGGAAGGAAATGTAATTAAAGGCAAAATTCAAGCTCACATTTCATTTTAACTAAAAGAATATGTGTGATTTGGATATAAGTCACCTAGGCACTTCCTTTTTTTCTTTTTTTTTTTTTTAAAATTTTTTTTAAGGCAGTGCACATTGTCAGCAAATGGGATTATCCAATAGCAGAAGTACATTTGGCTGAGCTGACTATGCCAGGTAGCCTTAAATAGAAACACTGCAGCACTTAACTGTGTTGCAATGCTGGGTTTTGCTGGTAATAC
The DNA here is from genome assembly GCA_035047865.1 of Dendrocincla tyrannina. Classification (NCBI taxonomy): domain Eukaryota; kingdom Metazoa; phylum Chordata; class Aves; order Passeriformes; family Dendrocolaptidae; genus Dendrocincla; species Dendrocincla tyrannina. The sequence goes on along the minus strand of JAWWMP010000171.1, from coordinate 2,540,908 downwards.
TTATCCAAAGTTCCCCTTTGTAGCATTTCTATAAAAAATAAAAAGGGAAGAGGTGAAATGAAAATATAAAGCTTGTTGGGGTTTTCTGTATTTTATAAAAATAAAAAAAAAATCCCTTTGCAGTTGGAAATGCTTACAAAGGCACATATAAAATACAGCAACTCCAGTTATTTTTAACTGCATATGGTCTACATAAAATGAATCTATAGATCATGGAAGGTATAATGAAGGCGAGTTAAAGAGCCTGGAAATTCGAGTACTTTAGCTAATCTTGAATTTATAATGTCTTCAGGTAATACTTCAACATTCAAAGGACAAACAAAACAAATTTTCTCCACTATTGGTCATAAAAGAAAATACTAATTTGTTCCCTTGATAATTATTTTAATTATAAGAGTGAGATGCTCCTCTCAGACACACTGCACACATGACCTTACATCAGTTCTGACTTTGCTTTGCACAGAAGTTGATTTGATGAGACATATTGTGGATATTTGCACTGTCTGCTATGTTTTAGATCAAAATCAAGTTCTGGATCCTCAGTTCCTTACAACTGCTTTTAAACTGAGACAAAGCATTTGGTTCTGGGGCTGAGCACTTAACTTAAAAAACCCTCCTCTCCCCAAAGGCAAGTACTGCATGAAAATCAATTAAACCCCAAATTTTGCTGGCCAGCTATTCTGAATATATAAATAGGCAGTTTCATGTGAAGAGAAGGGACCTGAAACTTTGCTTGTAGTCTTTGACAAGTCTTGGGAATGCCCTTTTTTTTGTCCTTTCTCAAGTGAATTTAACTTCATTCTGTCTTCATTATTTCAGCAAGGTTATGCATGAAACAAGCTACTATATAATATGAATAAAAATGGCAGAATCTCACCCAAGTGAATTACCAGAGGGAAAAAAAAAAAGGACTTGGAAAAGACAGTGCACCAAGGAAGCATGTTTGAACAGATGTGCCATCACATGCCCATAATTCATTTGCAAGCTAGACCATTTCTCCACACTTTTAAAGTCAATTGTGTATTTTGAACAGTTACATCAACTATATGTCTGAATTTTCAACTTGGAACAAATGCATCAATGTCAGAGAGAGCCACCTATTCAGGAAACATCTTTTGCAAGAACTCACACGCTTTGAACACAGAAGAATTATATATTTGGCACATGAATTCAATGTTGTGAGGTTAAACCCTCCTAACAGTTGCCTGCGTTGATGCACCTTGGGGTTTTTAACCTTAGATACTTTAACCTAAAGCGTGCTGGGAGTTGTGTAAACTAAAAACTACGATCTTTACCCATTTTCCCAGTTATTTCCCCTTCAAATATTCCCTTTTCTCTGATCCCTAAGCCAAGGACTAAAAATATGCTTGTATAGAAATAGTAGCAATGGTGACCTTGGCTTGTGCTTTGGCCTGTCATATCCCAGGTGGCACCAAAGAACTCCAGTGAAGGTGAGCTGAAGGGCATCTCTGCCTTCTCTAAGAGTTCAATAACTTTTGCCAGAGCCACGCAGAGACCACACAGTGCAGCACACCCACTCTCAAAGTATAGAATATTGATCAAACCCTTGCTGGCTGAAAGTTTAAGTAAATGCCTGGTACAGCTTCTTCTTGGTGCTACGACAGGGGCCTTTCTAGCACGTGGTAGTGGAGAGATGAGTGCACAATTCCCGCAGAATCCAGGTGTGACCTGGGAGTTCAGATCTGCTGGGGACTGCCCTGCACAGCACATTCCTCATGTGGTGGCTCAGAGAACTCACAGGGTCACAGAATCATCAGGGTTGGAAAAGGACTCTGAGACTGAGTCCAGCTGTTCTCCCAGCACTGCCAAACCACATCCTCAAGTGCCACATCCACACAGCTTTCAAATCCCTCCAGGGTTGGGGACTTCACCACTGCCCTGGGCACCCTTTTGGTGAAGAAATTTTTTCCCAATATCCAAAGTAAACTTGCCCTGTCCCAGCCTGAGGCGGTTCCCTCTCCTCCTGTCCCAATTCCCCGGGAGAAGAGCCTGGCCCCCCCGGCTCCCTTTTCCTGTCAGGGAGTTGCAGAGAGTGAGAAGGTCCCCCCTGAGCCTCCTTTCTCCAGGCTGAGCCCCCCCAGCTCCCTCAGCTGCTGCTGGTGCTCCAGCCCCTTCCCCAGCTCTCTTTGCCCTTCTCTGGTTCTGCTCCAGCCCCTCAATGTCTTTCACTGAGGGGCCCAAACCTGAACCCAGTATTCAGCTTTACAGAGCAGTTAACTAACCCAAATTTAGTGACCACATTCAGAAGAGGTGGCATCTCATGACTGTAAATTTGGGGATGGCCAACACTGACATTAGAAAACCTGGGCTATTAACCCTTTGTGGACTGGAAACATGCACATAGCTAGAAGCTGTCTCTTCACTCAGGAGGTTGGTGTGTTTCCTGCTATACAATCAGCCTCATTGCAGGGGCATGGCATGTTAAATCCATCTGAATTGGGCATTTCTCCAGCTTTGTGAACCTGAAATATCAGGATTCTGACAGCTAAATGAGAAGAAGACATGTCAACAGAACATGTCCTGCAACATAGGTTGATGCTTTCCTCAAGCTTCTTCATTCACCTCTTATATGCTTTAAATCATAAACCACAATTTTTAAACCGTGGGCCCAGTGTTTTTGTAAGTGCTGGAATGATCCCACAACCTGAAGTTAGACTGAGAAGCTGAACTTGGTTTTCATATGGAAATAGGTAATATGGCTAAACTTCCATAAAATACTTCTGCCTCAATTCAGTTTTTTCCATGGGTGACAGTGACAGAAACCTGACAACAGCAGTGTAACACATGAGTCAGAGAAGGGGGAAAATTTGACCACAGAAACTGGTGCAAAGTTGTTTTTTTATGAAGGAGAGGCACTGAATACCTCCTGGCTCTGCAGAGGAGGAGTAGGAAAGGTCTTGGCCTCCAAAGTCTGGTCCACAGGACTCCCCCACAGCTAACCAGGTGCATTTCAGATTTGTCTACCTTCGATGGGGCTCTGAGTCACCCTGGCTTGGTGCTGCATCTGTGCCTGCACAGGCTCTGGGTGCTTTGAGGCTGTATCTTGTCCTCTCTTCCAGGCAGGGCATCACAAAATCAGAACTATCAGGTAGGATACAAAGCAGGGGAGGATGGAGCTGAGTTACAGCAGAACTGATAAAACCCACTGGCTGCTGAATCCAGGGGAAATAGGGTCAGATAAGGGAAGAAAAGTTTAACTCATTACTTCCCCACCCCGCATAACTCATCATCCAGACCTTTAAGTCTACCACAGCAGCCAAAAAAAGGGCAAGAACCACACTGAGACCTAGATGGTCCCTGGGCTACCCAGTGGGTCTCTTGGGGTGAATCTTCAACTCATCAACCTCTTCATTACACAGGAGCTGCCAAGAGCAGCAATCTGCACAGGGACGGGGGTGACAACCTCAGAAACTGTGGGAAGTGTTCTCAGATCCCCTGGGTATCACTAACCACCCTTCAAGCAACCCAGCTCCATGGGTAAAGTTTCAGGCAATCAAGTTCAGCTCCTGCCCAGAAGTGTTTTCTCCTTCCAGAGGTGAGCAGAGTTATATCTCCATCTTGTGTGACCTCACCAGTTAATTTGTCAACTGTCAGTCTCAAAACAGGTTGTTCTTCCATCCTGAATTATCTCCTGACCTTTCTTACCCCTTTTCCTCCCTCAGGGCATTGCTCTCTGGGGTTGCTGGGGTTTTTAGCCCCTCTTGCTACTAGGTGTGCTCAAGGCTTGCAGATTTTTTTCAGTGAATAGGACCCAACACGTTTAAAGATTTTAAACTAAATCTTACTTTAAAAGTCAAAAAATGGATCCCACAGAAATCTGGATGGCTGCACAGATTTGTGACCCAGCTTTGTTAAACAACAGCCTGCCAAAGATTTGAACCAGAACTGGAAAATACATTTTTCCTCTCTGAGTTCTGAAAAACCCTGGTTTGGGTGTTTTGCCACGGTTTTTGAGTTTTCAGTGCTTCTGCATTCACATGTGTGAGTGAAGTGCTGAGTCACAAGAAAGGCTGCCAGTCCAGTTCTGTGCCTCTGTGAAGTTCTTAACTCTAAAATCATCTTCACATAAAATATCTGCATATTTGGGTGCTTTCCTGAGCTCACTTTGGCATTCAGGTTTCTGGGGCTCATCCCAGGACAACAAAGTTCTTCAGGATTTCCGTGCTCTGACCCCACATGCCAGAAGGGCAGAGCAGTGCTGAGGTGCAGCTCCTGCTCCACCCCTGATGCCACTCAGTGTAGGATCAGAGAAGGGGAGGTCCCTGAGTGGTGGCTCATCCCATTCCACAACCTTAGGCAGGGAGGCAGCCAACTGTAAGCAAACCAAACTTCAACCAACCAAACCAAATTTCCTTCAACTCTAAATATCCTTCTTCTCTTGTTTCTTTTCCCCAAAACCTTATCATGTGAGCGCAGCGTAGTTTCTTAGTTTAATAAGAATAATAATGGCTCGGGATGCAGGAAAATGACTCACATGGAGCTAGTCCAGCTTGCCTAGTTGGTTCTGGTCAGGTCACGATGAATCAGATGACCCTTATCTTAGTTTAAGACTGAATAAAAACCTCTCCCCTCTACACACCAGCCAATTTTTCTTACATTACACACTGTAACTCCTTCCCCTCTCACATTTCCAAGCTCTCCAAGTCTGCCTATTACCTTCTCTGAAAAACACATCCCTCCTGTGTTCACCTCTGAGTAAATCCTCCTCTATTCTCTGTAATTTCCCCTTTCTTACACCTTTTTTCCCTCTCTTTGTCCTGTCTGAACCACAGTTTTATGGCTCTTCCAGCTCAGGATGAACACTGCCATTTGTTTTTACATGTGTTGTTACTCATGACCTACATCCCACCCAAGCCAAAATTGCTCGATGGATTTGTACCTTGGGCCCTTGAGAAATTTCAGCTTTGTCTGAAACCAAAGCAGAAAATAGACCCTTACTTAATTTTTTTTATCACATTTATAATATAAATAAACTATATATTATTA
>JAWWMP010000171.1:2498281-2535868 GCA_035047865.1 Dendrocincla tyrannina | reverse complement strand
TGACAAGACAGTTCATAAAGGTTTGGGTTCAAAACTGCAGTTTTTTTCTCCACTTCTCTCTGTAATAAAAAGAACAAATCAAATAATAAACGCCACATTTGTGACCTTTCTATTCCCTTGGTAGTGCCTTTGTGGGGACCCTGGCCTACATTATGATGAAAGTAGTAACTGAAAAAAACAGATGAAAGGAAGAATAAAATTATTATTGTTATGTGAAAGAGAAGTCAACACAGGTCTGGCTCCAGAGCAAGAGCCAATCCAGCTTAGCTTGAAAAAAGATGTTCCTGTAACAGGGGAATAGTTTTTGTTTCACATTTCTGCCTTTTTCTGCTCAGAGACTGAGAAAAACAAGGAGACTGCAAAAGAACAATTAACCTGTGTCACACTTGAGTAAACTGAGATTAAGAAACAAAGTGACAAGAAAGCACTGGTGAACTCCAGAGAAGATTGCACAAGTTTATGGATGATCAGCCGAAAAATTCAGTTGTCCCCCAACAGCCACAAGCTCAGAAAGTCCCTAAAACACAAGTTACCAAAAGCCAGGAAGGCAGACCAAAGTCCTATTCTTATACAGCTTCCCGAACTGGCCACTGCTGGAGACAGGGGACTGGGCTAGAGGGAATTTTGGTTTGGCCCAGAACAGCCTTTCTTACATTAGCAGCTGAAGATCACTCGCTAATCTTTAATAGGAGCAGTGTGGCAGCACCGGGGCAAAGCCACACAGAGCCACCCACTCCTCTGCCTTAACCTCTCGCCTGCACCCTCTCACCCTCTGCCACAATTCTGCAAATCTGCCTGAAACACAGGCAGAAAATCACTATTGCAATGGTCTCTGGGGGAAAAAAAGGGTGAAAGGAGTCCCACACCTTAGAATCATTAAGGTTGGGAAAGACACCCAAGATTATGTAACCTAGTTGTGCCTTCCAGTACCCAAAGGAGCTACAGGAAAGATGGAGAGAGATTATTTGCAAGGGCCTGGAGTGACAGGGCGGGGGGGAATGGTTTAAAACTGACATTTAGATGAGGTATTAGGAAGAAATTCTTTCCTATGAGGATAGGGAGGCCCTGGCACAAGTTGGGCAGAGAGCTGTGGCTGCCCCTGGATCCCTGGAAGTGTCCAAGACCAGGCTGGAGCAATCTGGGCTGGTGGAAAGTATCCCTGCCCATGGCAGGGACAAAATGAGCATTAAGGTCCCTTCCATTCTATGGTCCCAAACCATTATATGATTTTATGACCATCAAGTCCAACTTTTGACCTTGTCCTCCAGTCTCCTTCCCTTGCATTCATAGCTTTTCAGGCTTGATGGGGCTGGGCTGGGTAAAGCTTGGTCAGTACACGATCATGCCCAGTTGAAATGGGTGAGCCCTTGCTGCTCTTATTGTCAAGGGTGTTCTCTGCAACCAGCATCCCCAGTGCTCCCATCTCTCTGCTCTCAAAGCACATTTTCCAGAGCCATTCCCGAGCTGCTGATGCACACACTGCACACTCACACGAACAGCAAGCACGTAGGTTTTTCCCTGTAGTTACAATCTACCCCTCTACCTGCGGATAGGGACAGGAATACAGCAGCCTCCCCCTTGTCTCTGCAGAGCCTTCAATTTTCTGCTGTTCAAAATTGCGGGTAGCAGATGATCGAGTTGCAGCTACACCAGTGTGAAACTGCCATTGCATCACCAGCTTGCAGACACTATTACAAAACTGAGGCAAGATGAGGCTCTGGGAGGTTCATAAATGTTTCAACATAACCTGAAGAGAGTTACGAGGAAGCCGGGTCTAAATCTGGAGATTTCTGGATTTGACTACGTACAGCTTGAAAGTCAGTCTTGTCAACCCTGAGCACAGAAAAACTTGTCAGCCTTTAGTTGATATGCACTGGAGGTTTTGTATTGAAGATCTTTGCTGTATTTTTAGGTTCATTCAGTTAGAATCAAAAGACAGCTTAAGGGAGACAAGACTGCATATACAGAGTACAAAAACAGTGCAAAGAGAAAGAAAAAAAAAAGAATAAAATACACTTGCACGAAGCCCCTGTGAACACAAACTGCAAGCCATGGTTTGCTGAGTTTAAATCCAACAGTAGTTACTAGTTATCTGCTGTTCTGATAAATATTCATGTATCATATGTTCATATCTGACTGCAGGAAAAGAAAAAGGATTCAGAGAGCTTTGTCTGCCCTACGAGCTTTTTATCTGAGCTTTAGTAGCCTTCTTATACCTTAGTAAATAAGAGCATTTCTCTGTTCAGACTTTAACACTTTTATTATCCTTGCAGATTCAGCAAACCTTTGTTCTAAAATGCTTTGTGCCCATTAGGGCTTTTGATTATAGATTACACCACCATTTGATTTTTTTTTTATTTTTTTTTCCTTATGGGCAGCATATTCTCCTTTCATTGAGCAATATTCAGAAACTTGGAAATCTAACCTGTGTTTTAGTTTCAGGACAGGCACATTCTTATGGTAAAAACCTCCCCAATTGCACTTGGGATGCATTCAACTCTTGTATGGTTGATACTTGGCCAGGTTAATTATGCAATCACCCCAAGTAGGAGAGGACAGCAGGATACACGAGCATTTTTCAAAGACTTGTTTTCAGCACAGAGACAGTTTTCTGGAATCAAATAAAGAAAATGGAGAATGTCTGTGATTTACAGTGAACTGGCACTCCGAAAATGCAAGGATTTAAAAGATCGACAAGGCCAAATTTTGCAGTCACTGAGAGAATGATTACAGCATGTGGCTACATATCCAGGTTTAATCAAGCCACCCTGGAGAAGAGCTGGGCTTCAGGGTTTGGGACCCTGGGTGTCTTCTCAGGCAATTGGCCCCAAAGTCTGTGCTGTGTCTCCATGGACCTTGGCACATCTGGAAGCTGAATTACAACCAGCTTGGTTGGGGTCACAGGAGCTGTGATGGCTCGTGGAGAAGAGGATTGAGTTTCTTACACCCTCCAGCCACACCATAATGCAGGTGGGGACACGTGGGGTCAACGGGGGGCTTGTCCTTGGCATCCTGTGTGTGCAACAGCGACAACAACATCCCAGAGCCACAGAATATCCAGGGGTGGAAGGGACACACCAGGATCATCGAGTCCTGCTGTCCTGTGGCTCTGCAATGCAATATACGACCTCATCCTTTAGTTTGGATGACTGTCATGGGGCTGGATGTTACATGAAAACAGCCTAATGCAAACAGGGTGCCAGCTCTAAGGATTTAAAAATCAGGAGCCAGAATCCAGAAAGCTGAAAGATTGGCTTTAAATTCACAGCGGTTCAAGAGGCAAAAACTGTGTTGGGTTCAATTGTTCTGCTCTAAAAGGGTTCATGATTTTAAGCTTTTCCTTAGTAAACACGTGGGCTGGAAAAATACTTCATAAAAGACTACATGTTCAGATTAATAACCTTACTTCAACCATTGGGGCTTTAATAATTGGGGAAAATAGTAAATATCACAAGACTTGTGCTAAAATTGCAGAAATTGCCAATACTTAAAAAAACCTCCTCAAATTTGGCTTAAAATATGAACTACTTAATAGGTAAGTCCTACACTGTCAAACTAGCTGGTGATTCTGGATTCCTTTAAACAAACTACAGACACCTCAGACAGACCTGATTTCTCAGAGGGCCTGTGCTCAGTGACAACAATTTAGGCCAAAACTATTATGAAAAGAATGCAACAAATCTGATTTAACATTAGCCAAAAGGTTTGGCAATTATTCTTTTCCCCGAACTCCAAGATTTCTTCAGGGACTCTCACAAGTGAGAAAAAAAAAGCCAAACTAAAAAACCCAACCAACAAACCCCCAGTAGGAATGAGCAGCTTTAAATGTGTGTTTGAACATTTCCCACAGCCCATGTACATGCAGACTCTCTCTTTCCCCATTCCTTCACCGTCTCTGCTGGTCAGAAGATAAAGCCATCCTTGTCATCTTCTACTAATACTAAGAAAGGCAGCAAGAAATGAAAAATCAAGTCCCTGTCATATCCCATCGAGCACACTGGCTAGATACGGATGTCTCGCCCCCATTTACAATCTGAACCAAAAGATTTGAAGCCAAGAAAGCAGCTGGCACAATAAAAACAGTAAAAGCTCTAGCTGGCACCTCATGCTGACAATGACTAGCCAAATCTCCATGGGGAAAAATGCCAATATAGATTTCTGTGACAAAAACAACAAAATAGATTTTTGTCAATGTACATAGATTTGACAGGAAGTCAGACAAATCTATCAATAATGAGTGACATATATCTGCAATATTCCCAAACAAAATGGTGCATTTGAAGACAAACTGAGAAAACCACTAATTGTGTTACGTGTGACACACGTTCATCTGGACTTTTTGATCACAACACTGTAATTCATTAATGCAGGTTATGCCGCAGTTATCCTGGAGAGAACTGACCAGACACACCAGCATATTTCTAAGTGTTTTCCAAAGCATCCTCCAAACCACTATTATTTCAAAAAGGGACAAATTGCGTCTGAAGATCTCCGGTTCAAATCAAGCCTTTATGAGATGGAAACCTGAATTTCCAACTCTGACACAAACTTTTTAACCGGCGTCTTTAAAACTTAGAAATTAGACACAATATGAAAGAGTGGATACTGAAGAGTGAAGAGTGTATAATCTTTCTCCTGACAAGTGGTGTGTTGCCCTATACAACAAATATGTTGCTATAGCTCTGCTGTCACCAAATAAAACTTGCAAGAAATTACCATTTATTTCCCAGCCAGATGCCTACTGTGCTGCAGCCATGAGAACCAAGTGCTCCTGCCTCTGGAAAGACCTCAGCAGTGAAAAACCTTCAACTAAGGAAAGAAACAAAAAACCCAGGTATTTAAGAAATTCCATAGATGATAAACTGAATTTTATAATGTTTGTGTGTTACAAGCCAAGCCTCTTGTCACACATAGCACAGTGCACACAGTGGTGAATTAGGTAACCAAGATCTACTACTGTAAATGCTTTTGCCCAACCTTTGCCCAACCTTGGGACAGGTTCTATCAGAGTTAAAATGACACAATTGGGTTTAGAAACCTCAGGGAATTGTTTAAAGCCAGCGTCTAGCAAGACAGCTCTGCTAACAGATGGCAAGACCCAGATAGAAAATGCTTTTTAAGTGAAAAGTCAGAAACTCACAGGCAAAAAAAATATGTCTTACTCATACAAATCCTATAGAGCCTTCAAAAACATCTGAGTAGTTGTTATACATAAATGAAGTCGATGAGCCAAAGGCGTCTTTCCTTGGGAGGGTGTGTATCAAACACTCTGCTCTGATTTACCATGAGGTGTGCACTGCCCTGAATTTCAGCATCAATTATAACAGCATGAAAGCTGTAAGAGCCACTGAGCCTCAGATATTTATTATAACAATTAAAAAGCTCCAAAGATTTGGGGAGTCCTTTTTCATAGTCAGGTCACAGACTGATGGAGAAGACCATCTTCCATTCCTGTATCCCAGAAGCTCCCAAGTCAACAGCTAAACTGTGGGCAGGGAAGTTTGAAGAGGCTGCCTGAAATCTACAGCTCTTCTGTAATATCTTATTAATACAGAACATTCCTTTGATAGTCACGATGTTTGCAGTCTGAGCATATTTGGTAAATTTAATGGGTAACCATAAGTAATACAACCAGGAAAAGGAGGATGCAACACAACCACCAGGCAGCAAATATTTTGGGGGAAATTAAGACCCACTGGCTAAGCCATTTCAAGCCAAGTCTACATTTTGATGTGGACCGAGCAAAGGGCCAAGCAAAAGAAGAGGTTTCCCAAGGTCCCAAGGGTCTGGATAGTGAGTGGGGATCCTCAAAATCTACACAGAATTCCTGCAGAGATAAATATGTTTTAGACCATCCTTTTCTCTAGGCATTTCACCTCTCCATATTTTATTTTTTTTTACATTTTTAGTGGCTTTATCAAAAATGTATAATTCTGTAGTTTTGAATCCACTCAGTTCTGTAAGGTAATTTCCTCTTCAAAATGAAAAAAGGAAAAGAAGAAGGTAATGCTTTAATTTGTTATTAGGAGTAATTACTGTCTGGCCTCGAGGGGTTACTTGTACATTGGTTTTAACAAGAAACCCATTTAACATATATTTATCTTTGTAAATTGTCCTGAATGATCAGCAAATACCTAATCATCTGCAAAAAGCTGTTTAAAACATCCTTACCCCGATAAAGGAAATTATAACCTATGAGACCAAAGAAGCTGAAGTGGTGGTTTAAACCATGACAGACATTTGCAAGAAGGCAAGAAATAGGTATTTTCATATGTTTTCTTTGAGCCTTTTCTTGGTTAGGAGCACATGAGGAAAGATCTATTATGTTCTTCCCATGGTAAGATCCTGAATCTGAAGACTCCAAAAGTCCTTGAGAAAAGGGAAGTCCATGCGTGGAACCACCCAGAGAAAGCACAAATCATTTGTCTGGATGTTAAGAGGAATTCATGGCAGGTTTAGACTTTATATGAAGTTCAGGAATGCTGCAGATGAGCAAAACACCTTAAATGTAGAGAAAAATCCCAACACCTGAAGAGTGAGGGGATCCACTCAGACTTTTTTGTTTTACAAACAGCTACAAATTGTATTTCTTATTTATTGAAGGCCCTGCAACGTGTTTAGAGATAAAAACAAACTAAAACTGGACCTCACATCTTTGCTTTGACACATGAAAGCAGATTGTGTGCCACATCATTCCTCTGCCCTGCTTTGTCTGCTCATGTGAGCAGACAGGGGATGGCAAAACACGGTAATTTTCCTCTCTAGGGATTGTATAGCTCAAGGGATTGGTAATAGGACACAAGCCTTTCAGCCCTAAATCAATTACTCAGAATTGACTCAGGTTGTTAGTAACTGAGTTGGTTTGGCTGCATAAAATACAGAAAATATATTCACTATCAACAGTGAATGTTTGGTTTACTCAGCACAGACCAGAAGCCAGAGGTGGAAAGACACCTTCCCACCTTTTCTTACTTTGGGAATCTAATGAAAGCAAAATCAAGAAATAAAGCATGGAAGCAATCATTTTACTTTGTATATATAGCTAAGAATTCTCCCACTCGGGACAAAACACTCTCAAAAGTTGCCTTACAACATCTCTGAAATTCAACTTCACTCAAGGTCTGAGACTACAAAACCCCCCAGATGAGCAGGTTTAGGGGGTGGTGTTAAGAAAATTCCAGCAAATCTGCTTCCAAGGGGTTCTGTTAATTAGGATCTGGTGTTTCCTTTGCTATAACAAAAAAAGTAAATATAATTTTACACGAACATAATTTCACCTTTCATGAGGTTTAAGAGATTCCTTAACTCCATAGTCATTCATATAAGCATTATAATGAGCCAATAAATAGCCAAGGGTAGGTAGTATTCAAACTTCATCTAACAATAATCACCAACTCCACGGTGCTGAGCTGACCATGGAGGCAGAGCAGGAGTATAAAAGGGCTGAATACTTGAAGGGAAGCGTCCCCATGAGAGTTACCAACAAATACCAGGCATTTCTTTATACATGATTTTGGTTTTTCTCTTTCCAGACCCAGAGAGTGACCAGGAAGCATTAAGGCATGTGAAAATGTGTAAAACAAACTGAAAATGTTTCCAAAACTTTCATAAGCCTCAGAAAAGTTTATGTTTGGCTTGAGGAATGCAGAGAAAAGAAAAAATAAGAAGAAAAGAGAAAAACCAATTCTGGTTCTTATTTTATCTAAAGCGCTTCAACCATCCCTAGTTAATCCTCAGGATTTTGCTCTGTGTGGACACTTGGTAGCCAAGGGGTTTCATCTCAAGAGTGGATGTTCACAAAACAAAAATAACCACACTAAAAGTAACAAACCAAAGCGGGGAGGGGGGTGGGGGGTGGAAGCAAACACAAAAACCCCCTTAAAAACAAAAATCCTCCACATGACAATAATTTTTTTTTAATGTATTTAGGTCACACAGAACTGAAAAGTGAGACTTTTTTCTACCCATATGAATTTACTCCATGCTCAAGACCCCAAATTTTCCTTAAAGATGGGATTATTTAAGAGTTTAGTCTGAGTGGAGCACTGTAGACAGAAGCAGAGGTGTCTGGTGGAAGATGGGGATGGGAATGGGTGGAAAAGGATGATAAGAGGGCAATGCTGGTGTTCTACCTCAGCATGGGAGAGCAGATACCTGAAATCCAGAGCAGCGCCTACGCCCAGAGTCTGCTTTATCACAGAATTATTAAATTCTGCCTACCAGAATGCAGACAGACCTTATTAAATATCTGTATCACTCACAAAACTGCACGAGCGACCATAAACAATATATATATATATTTTTTTTATTTGGACAGATAAAAAGATAGAAAGTCCAGCCAATGTTTCCGATGTTTTTAAACAAGCCGTAAGTACGCAGGCACATACAGACAATGACAGCAGACTTTTTAAGATAAAATATATTTAATACTTTTAAAATCTGTGTCTTGCTTCCCTGTTTCCAAGGGCGGGTCTGTAGAGCTAGGAAAAAGTCAGCCCTGAATTTGTTGAGCAGGAAAAGCAGAGAAAATTGGTGTGACAGGTTTCAGGAGCAAGTTCGTGGCTGGGATCTAAAATCAGATGATGAAACTTGAATAAGGGGTGGCATCACAACTAAGTGGGTACAGGTGAGACCTCCAGGTAGGGATGGAGGGGATCTGCTTAGGTGAAAGAAGCTGGGCAGCAGTGACAGTAAGGCAATTTATTAACAAGCATTGCAAGAACTGCCCCAGGCTTTAAAAGCCTTTTCCACCCAACTCAAACTTTTCCAGAGCCTTTCACAGTTCTGCTTTTATAAAAATAAAATATAAAGACACTGCACTGGGGCAGGGGCTCACAAAATCCATTTAGAGACTAACAGAGCTGGTGAGTTTGCAGCACACCCAGGTTCACTCTTGGATACCTCAAAATATCAAAGAGGAACTTCCAGAAAGGTGGAGGTATTAGAAAGAGCCGGAATCATAGTTTGGGAGAGGTGATAGATGGTCAGTATCTTGCAGTTTCCACAGTCAGTGATCCTCTCCGGTTCTGAGACAGAGGCTGAGGAAATTCTGAGAAGTCCAGAGTTCAAGAAACATTTGGACAACCCTTTCAGGCACACAGTGGGTTTCTTGGGGTTGCAGGGCCAGGAGTTGGATTTTGATGGTCCTTGTGGGTCCCTTCCAGCTCAGGATATTCCCTGACTCTGTGATTCTAAGTGTGCCACCCCTGCAGAGGAACAATCACTGACTCACTATCTGCTGCCCACATTTCGAGGTCCATTTCAGAGCTCTGTCCTGTCCTCTGGCACTGTGGTCATGCAGTGCCAGTGCCATCCCCCCTCCCCGTGCATTCACGTGTGGAAATTATTTCAAAGGATTTATGGTGAGGCTTGCTTTCACACCACGGGACTTGCCTGAGCTGCAGGAATGACATTCCAAGCTTTTATTTATTTCTTTATTTGCCAGACCCTTAACATTCTCCCTCTGTAGCTTTTTGGCACATGAATTTATGGCACTGTCTAAAACTCTAATGCTTTTCTTTGAATATACTTGTGGATGTTTCTGATCTCCCTCTAATTGGCCATGCTTTAGGCTCACATAAAATATTAACATCTTAGCCAATGAAAGTCAGCGCCCACAGCTCTGATGGTTCTAAAAATTAATATAACCTTGTTTCTTGCTTACAGAAGCCACAAAAGATCAATCCCAGAATTTTTTTTTTTCTCCAGTATCTGATAGCTCATTTTATCTGGGCAAAACATGCTTGTTTCATAACTTTCTGGACATGCTGTGATGCACATCTATGGCTTGGAGAGTTGAAATAAGGACAGTGAAGCTTTTGATAAAAAGATTATTCAGGGAGAGTTTGATTATTCCTCCAGTTGACTTATTCTTAGTTACACACACCTAATGATTTTTCCATCTCAGAAATCAAGAAGTCTATTATTATTTTAAAAGTTAAATAATGTTCTTATAAGTCTTGTTTATTAGCTTGGTTTCCCTCAGCAAGGGTATTTATACTCCAGCACTGTGCGGATCTGTTCAGCCTCAAGAAGAAATGACTGAGAGGGGCCATCACCCATGTCTGGCAGTGTCTATAGGGAGTGGGCAGAGGATGAACCAGGCTCTGCTCGGGGTGCCCAGTAGTGGCACAAGAGGCAACAGACAGAAACTTGTGCACAGAAAGTTCCACCTGAACATGAGGAAGAACTTCTTTGTGTGCAGTGACCACACAGTGAGACAGACTGCCCAGAGAGGGTGTGGAGTCTCCCTCACAGGGGATATTCCAGAACTGTCTGGACACAATCCTGTGCCATGTGCTCTGGGATGGCCCTGCTGGAGCAGGGAGGTGGGACCAGGTGACTCACTGCAGTCCCTTCCAACGCAAACCAATTCTATGATTCCTATCACCCCACAACAGAACCACATAAAGGGGAATGTTAAGGAACACCCATTTATAAAGCATCTACAGTTTCCTAAACACTGTCTGACAAGCCGAGGAATAACACTGAGCAGAATGACCGTGTGACGGCAGAGTCTCAGCAGGAGCTCAGCCAGATCACTTGGCTCTGTTTGGGATGGGCTCAACACAAGAACTGGGATGCCTGGGCTGAACAGTCCATTGGCCTGAGGGACATCAGAGGTCAGGGCTGTACAAAGTTGTGCAACTCCTTTCTGCCTCAGTTACACTAAATGTCATCTTTACCGCTTTCATACTTTTGCAAAGAGGTAAAATCAATGCACCTTTTCTAAAGAGAAGTACCGAGATATTATAAACTAGGTTTGATATCAAGGCCAGGTTAGATGGGACTTGGAGCACCTTGGTGTAGTGGAAGGTGCTGTAATGAGGCAGTCCTGAAAGCTCCTTCCACCCCAAATGATTCTGGCACTCTGTGATTTGCTTTCACTGAAACCAGCCTTGGTTTTTATTTTCTGCAGTAGAGGGAGCGAACAGCATCTTGTAGATTATGGTGGGTTTCTCCACAAAATGCTCTGATTCAGAGCAGAATCCAACCAATTTCAACATTCAAAGAGTTAAAGGGAGTTTTGCCACATGAAACCCGCAATCAATTCCTAGAAGAGGTGTCCTCCAGGTCATCTCCCAGGTGTCCTCCCCTGGATTTCAACAAAATCCTCAAGTAGCACAATGTACTTAAAACTGTCTCCAGAACCACCATGTTGGCCTTCTTTACCAACCCAATAACAGAAATTAATTAACTTTTATATTTGCTTGGAATGCATATCCCTGGGTCTCCTCTGCTTTGATGGTTCTGTCTTTCAAAAGAGAAGAAGTTCCTTTTTGGTTTTGAGATTTTTTTTGGGGGGTGGGGTATTGGTAATTGCTTTGTAGGCAACAGGACTCTTTCCTAAAAAGAAAGAGAGAGCAGTAGCTGGCTAAAAAAAAATAAAATATTTTTTATCTAGAAGAGGAATGAGCTTAGTAATATTTTTATTGTTATTTTTAATTTCCTCCATCTGAAACTTGAAAAAAAAAATCACCCTGGGAATAACATTCAAAACATGAAAACATTCATCATGTAAACTTCTGTTAACTCCTGACACCTCTCTTGTCCTCCCATACCACAAAAAAACCCCCTGAAAATAAACAAGAAATTAAGTTCTGACCCCTCCAGAGACCTCCCAAACTCCTCTAGAGGTTTTGCCATCGCTATTCATCGTGCACAGAAAGTTCTCAGATGCCTTTCTGATGGTTCCAGCCTGTAACCCCGAGACAGATAAGCTCAGAGATGGGGAACTGAGTCCAAGTCAGGAATTTATGGGAAAGCATGTGGAGCAGATGGTGGAGGAATGAGAGAGGAAGGGAGACACAGCTGAGAGAGAGTGAGTGTTGAGACTGTGTCAGATGGGAGAAGGAGGAAAATTATGCTGATCTAGAAATGTACAGTGGAACTTTTCCTTATTGAATTAGTAAATAACTAGGCAAAGACATCCTTCCATTTAAGGTATTCCAAGGCTTCCATCTTTACCATGAAGGTGTAATTAGCAAGGAAATCCTCAATCCCTAACAGGAGAAAAGCACCATTACTGATCTTTTACTTACTCATCTTCCCATCCAGTGCCTCTAAACCCACATTTGGATTCAGTTCTCCCTAACTGGAACCTTTAATTCAGTTCTCCACCCAGTGCTTACCATGGATAGTGGACAGTGAACTCCACCAGGATAGTTTAAGGTCAGTTTTCAAAGAAATTTTCGTTCTTTGTTTTTACAGGGGAAAAAATCCCAAACAGCTTATCCTACAAAATAGAATAAAAATATATTTATAATTGTAGTAATTTTTAATGATGATTAGTTAAACATCAGTTTCCATCACTTCACAGTATATCTGTTGCAAAAAGTTATATTTCTTTGCCCTTGTAAGGGATGAAAAAACATTTATCCTTGGTTTGCAAGTTTGGTTATTAGGCATAGATACAATTTTCAGCACAGGCAGCACAATCTGAACTGAGAATGAACATATATAACCTTTAAAAAGAGAAGAAAAAGAAATAAAAATAAATAAAATGTTCTTATTGCATGGTTTGGTATTTTTAAACAAAATATTCCTTCTTGTCCATTTTCTATTTTCAGCTAATCTGTAAGCCTGATTTCACTGAAAGAAATTCTCCTTTTAAAACTGAGGCTGCATAGGAGACCACACTACACAGCTGAAGAGGAGAAACAAAGAGAAGCCCTTACACCTCACCACCAAATACATGACTTCTGTCCCAGGCGAGAACAGCCTCAGGGCTGCTCAATTTTCCCCCACGGACAGAAATCCTTGTGAAATTCCCTTTTTAAAACTGAGTCTACATATAAGACCACACTACATAGCTGAAGAGGAGAAGCAAAAGAGAAACCCTCTCACCACCAAATACACAACCCCTGGCTCAGGCAAGAACAACCTCAGGGATGCTCAATTTTCTGTCCCATGGACAGAAATCTTTGTGAAATTCCCTTTTAAAACTGAGTCTGCACACGAGGCCACACTCCACAGAAGCAAAGAGGACCCTTTACACCTCACCCTTAAATACAGGACCCCTGACCCACACAAAAGAAGGGGGCTGCTCAAGTTTTCCCCATGGGCAGAAATCCTTGCCTTCCCCACCAACTGGGATGCCCAAAAAGCACAATCAGGTAGCTCGGATGCCAAGCTCCATCCCACTCCCCTTTCTCACGCTTTCCACCCCCAGCCTGGTGCCAAGAGGTGGGCAAGAAAGAGCCAAAATCTTACTGCGGGCAACAAAACACTGTGGAGGGCCGGGCACAGAATTCCCTGAGCTATTTCAGAGTGCAAACCCCCCCTCAGCACATCCTGGCAGGGGCTGGAGGTATCACAGCTGTCAATAATGCTGCAGTCTCTGCTATTAAGCGTAAGATCAAAGTGACAGAACTGTCCTCGTTTCCACCCACCGGAGTCTGGTGGTGAGAGCTGGCCAGGCTCCGGCAGGGAGGGCTTGTCAGGCAGTACCGAAAAGCAGAATAACACAAATAGGACGATTGTGAGGGTTGAGATCTTGTGGAAAAAAAGAAAAAGAGATGCTGGAAACAGGTTTGGGAAACTGGGAACAGGAGCTTGAGAGCATCAGAATCCACGAGGCTGCAAAGTGTTCACAACCTGAAGGGATGTTTTCTCTTTCACACCGCCCATGAATTCAGGGAGTGTGTCATCACAAGGGCTTTGTGGCCAGATTTTTGAGGGTAAGGGTGGTGTTACCTTTACAGAAGGGATTTTAGACACCTAAATATTTGCTTTGATTTTGCTGATTACCTCAAGTTTCCTTATAACTGCTTTGGTTGGATGATACTCTCAGGCACATGGTGTGGCTCTTGGGTATGGTCCTGTGCAGGGCTAAAGGCTGGACTTGATGATCTTTGTGGGTCCCTTCCAAATCAGTGTGTTCTGAGATTCTGAGATTCCAACCACATGCATAAGTGAAAACAAACAGGCTTTCTGCTGTTACTCCCCTACACGTCTGGACAGATTAAAAACATGAAATGACCCAAAAATTAATAAAAACCCCATTCCACCCATGACACTGTAGTTGCTAAATCCCTTCAGTCTTCAGAACCATCCAAATCAGAGGAACTCCAAATGAAAGTGATGAGTTCAAGTAGCACAGCCTGATCCCAGTGTGAGGGTTAGAGCTGACCACATATTTATACCCCACGGAGGAGGAGATTACTGCATGGAAGTTGTCACACACCAGAGGCCAGACACCATGTCATCCAGTTATTTCCCATGATACAACATGATCTTCTGGGAATATTAAGGAGTACAGCAGTGACTACTGGAATTGCAATTGCCATTTACCCTCCAGTCTCAATAAAATAATACAGAGTGTTTGAAAGGGACAAAACAGTGAGTGGTGCACTTCAAAAATCTGAGATGACCAGCAGTCTGATTTAAAATGGTACTTTCAAGCTTTTGAGGTCTGAGCTCAACAACATTGAGTGGAAATTTCTATTTTCTGAAAGCATCATTCCTCTTTCTCTCTGCCCTGCCATGACAGTGCTTCAAGTTCAGAGCCCAGGCAAAAGGCAGAAACTGAAAATTTTGAAAAATAGAAAGATCAGGATGGAAAAAAACCCAATCAAACAATCACACACCCCCCCCCCCCAATCAAAATGCTTTGCAAATATGAATGCAAATTTGCAAATGCATAAAAAATTCATTTGTGTTTTGGACACAGTTTTCTCATGCCTCTTTTTGGGGAAGGGGAATCCAGTTTGCCCCTTCTTTATAAAATTTTGCAGTTTTTAGCCTAAACAGAGTTGCCACATCGGGGACAGTGCCAGCCCACTCGTGCCTGATCTGAGAGGGGGAATGAGAAATGGTGGTGGGCTGGTGAAGGTTAAGAGGAATGTTCCCTTTGACTATGAGACAAAGTCGAGATTTAAAGTGTTTTTCTCCAGGAAAAGCATCTCTGACACATGTAGGAGAATTAATACACTTGGAAGAGGGAGTGCTACCCTTCAGAGAAGGACGAGTAGAAGACAAGAATGGAAAAGAGAGCCTATTTTTAAAAATAAAGGAAAAGTATTTGCCTTTTTACCCCCAAAAAGAGAACGTTTGGGACCAGGATGCAGCCTCGCTGAGGATACAGCACCAAAAGAAGGGAACCATCCCCTAAAGGATAATGTCAACACAAGGACAAGTGGGATAAGCAGAAATTAGCATGGACAAATTCAAAGGCAAAATAAATACAAGGCTGGGTATGAGAGCAGTAAAGGCTAGAAGGACTGCAAGGAGTGGTTTTAAATCTCTTAGTCTTAAAACAGATTTTGAGAAACCTAGAAAATGGATAACAACAAGTGGTTTGAACTGATGGCTTGAGAAGCTTTTTTCATATATGTTTGTAAATTTGTGAATTTTTGTATATAGTGATAGGACAAAGGGCAATGGTTTTAAACTGACTTAGGGCAAGGTGAGATCAGGGAAACATTCTTGACTGTGGTGAGGCCCTGGCCCAGGTTGGGCAGAGAAGATGTGGCTGCCCCTGGATCTCTGGGAGTGTCCAAGGCCAGGCTGGATGGAGCTTGGAGCACCCTGGGCTAGTGGGAGATGTCCCTGCCCGTGGCAGGGGGTGGCACTGGGTGGGCTTTAAGGTTCCTTCCAACCCAAAGCATCCCAGGATTCTATATTTCCAATAAAAGTTCAATAGAATCTCAACTAAAATACTGGATTTGTTGCTCCCCCCCTTCTATTCCTTTCTGCTTCCATTAACTGCTGAATTTCTCATTAATTCATATTTTAGTTTAAAATCAGTGTTGTTGAGGAAGGGTCATCAGCTTATCTATTTACATGTTACAGTACCCATCTATAGGGACCTCTATAAATAATTTAAAAATAGCAATAGCCATAATGGCTTTTTAAGAGCATAAACAAAGACACAGGCAGAGTTTTAAAGACCATGCACTTTGTATAAGAACAGTGCACCCAGTCTTAGGGATTGGACTGTTTCAGGTCTGAAGGAATGCTGTTAATAGAAAATGAGAAAATGAACATGAGGGGTTTCAAAGAGGACAGGGAGGTTAAGGCAAGCCATTTCAGACTCTATAGGAAGTGAGATAGATGGTTGGGGGGAAAAAAAAAATAAACAGAAAATGAAAGAAAAAACCCACTTTCGCATTTTCTCCTGATATTTACAGAGATGAATAAAAATGTTTCACCAGATTACTTATAAATCAGACCATCTGACCTGCCTCTCCAAAGACAAGGTGGGCAAATATTTCTGTTCACATGGCAGATTCAAAAACCTTCTGATGAACTACCTCGCTGCTTTTGTTGTTATGATTTTAACACAACTACTTCTGTAGTCATATATTTGTTTACCCATTCTGTCAATCCTTTATAGGCCAGTTGCTTAAAAGAGATGTGAAAACAGTGGTATGAGTGGTGTGTTTTCTAAAGACATAATTGGTTGTAAAGGAACAACAAGCTCAGTTAAAAATCAGACAGAAATTTTTGAAGCCATTTCCTTCGAAAGCAGCATGTATCACATACCTTACACTTTGCAAACTGAGAGATTTTAATAATTTATTTCCCAGAGGAGTTTTATGACCCCGGGGATAACAAATTTAGCTGTCTAATTATTAACGCGCTTAAGTATAGGAATAGATTATTTTTCTAATATTCCAGTCGTTTTCCTCATCAACACATCAGGGGCTAAGATTTAACACACTTGGTGTGGCAAACCTCTGCTTAAAAGCACTGACTGAGGTTGCAGAAACACTTCATAGCAGTCATAACACAGTACAGTAACAGCAATAATCATACTCTTATTTTAATTGTATCCATCTGAGTTATAGGCCAACACAGCACAGTCCACATTAGCAGTGCTGAGCTGCTTTGAGCTATTAATGTCATATTCCACCGTAGGGTATTCTGTCTAAATGTACCAGATTGCTAAAACTCATTGTTACGTGTTTATCTGCAAGTAAATAACAAAGGGACTGAGACTTTTTAAAAAAACAACTTTGGCCATTACCGAGACTCTGGCTGACGTTTAACAGACACTGTTACAATCCTTCCTGTGTCAAAAATTATAGCTAATGTTAAATAAGAAAGCACACAGTTTTACAAGCTCCCAAGTACCCTGCCTTTAAAAGTCCCCCCATGTCTCAGCAAGATGAGTAATTGTCCATCAGCCTATGGTTCATTAGGGATCAGAAATCAATTGAGTGGGAGGGTTCAGCATAGCAGGTTATACAAACCTTGGCTGTGCTGGATTCCTGATGAATAGAGTAGTTGGGAAAGGGAAACTTTAATCTGATGGCTCCAAGGTAGTTAGGCTACTGACAGCCATGCAGTACAAGGCTAATTGGGCTGGCAAGGAACAGAGGTACAGGACAGGGTCCAAGGCGAGAATCAAATGCTCCTTTGGAGCTCTGGAGCCAGCAGAAAGCTTGTCTGGGAGGATGACCTACTGTATAAATGAAAGGCTCACAAAAATTAACCAAGTAGAGAAATGCTCCTTAGATGAGAAATATGTTTTATAGCCATGGTTAAAAGTGTGCTGCTGTAAATAGAGGCTGTGCGTGTCACAGGCCAGTTTCAGCTTGGATTTTATCACCTATTAAAATTAAAATCCTTTTGGCTGGATCCTTTCTCTCCATGGATGAGGCTTCCTGTCCTATTCTCCCTTCATAGCTTCACTGTTTTGGAAATGTAATGATTTATCAAATTGATATGGTTTCTTCCCTTTTCCAGGAATCACAGCTTTTTCTGGTTACTTCCTTATAAGCAGGATTTTATTGTAGTCACCCAAACATGGAGTATGTGAGAAAAGTTCAGCATCCATTTTACCACTCTGTTCTGTACAAAAAGAATCACAAAACAGGCAAATATTATAAAAAGACAACAATTAAGAAAGATATTTGGGGAGAGCAGCGATCTCCAGCAACAGATGAGCTCTCTTCCTGGTGCCGAAAATACTTGATTTACACTCTTTCAGAGGAATGAATAGGGGGAACTAAAGTGTCTACATCTGCTCAAGACTGCATGGCTTTAATCACTGCTGGCCTTAGTGGTCTGCATATGCTTGCAGAAATTCTTACAATGAGATGAATAAATACATGAAAGCGTTTGCCCGCACGACGGCACAAAGCAGAGGTTCTGAATAATGATGGATGAACCTCGGAGGAGATCAGAGCTTCCATTTAGCTGAGTGCTCCCACATTAGGGTGAGAGCCCTAACTACAGCAGCCACTTAAGCCTGCACAAGTGGACTGCAAACTGATGCTGGAATGGCAGCTCTGCTGCTCCTGCCTGAGTTTAGGTGAGAATAACGAGGTGCCAACTTCTCTCTTGGTGTCACAAGCCCAGTTACACCAGGATTTAAGAACCACCTCCAAGCAAATAAATAAAAAAAAACCCTTAGAGAGACTGGAAGAACCTCAGGTCAGTTGTTAATGTACAGATCTACCTGGCATTTACAACTTTGGATATTCCCAGTGCAATTCCCACTGTCTGCTTGAGACCTTTGGGGAACGCAGTTTCCTTTCACTGTGGAGCAATGTGCCCTTTTGTCTTCATGCTCTCAGCATGCAACACTGATTTCCTGCCACCGCAACCATGGAATAAA
This sequence comes from Dendrocincla tyrannina, assembly GCA_035047865.1. NCBI lineage: Eukaryota > Metazoa > Chordata > Aves > Passeriformes > Dendrocolaptidae > Dendrocincla > Dendrocincla tyrannina. The sequence goes on along the minus strand of JAWWMP010000171.1, from coordinate 2,517,303 downwards.
GGGAAGGGGCAAGTATGAGGGTGGGCAGGCCCTGACACAGGTTGGGCAGAGAAGCTGTGGCTGTCCCTGGATCCCTGGAAGTGTCCAAGGCCAGGCTGGATGGGGCTTGAAGACACCTGGGCTGGTGGAAGGTGTCTCTGCCCATGGTAGGGGGTTGGAATGAAATGATCTTATAGGTCCTTTCCAACCCAAACCATTCTGCAATTTTATGATAAAACTCATGGAAATTTACCTGAACTTTTTCCAAGGAAGACAAAAATCTTCTAAGGTTGCTTTGATGGAGGTCCCAGGTGAGCTCAAAAGCAGTGATTTGCAGCTCTTCTAAATGAAATTTAATGAGCATAATTGACCATTTTGAGTTTGGAAATGTCCTGCTTCCATATGGGGCATGGCCAGGAACTTGATGATGATTACTCCACTCCTTTGAACTAATATTCCAAGCATGCAATATCTTCACTTTGCACATATTTCACTTTCTATGAAAAATAGGACTTGATTTACTCATATGAAAAATATTACTACCTCTTGATTTGCAGGACCAAGTGTACAGTTTGCATCCAAGAATACTCAAATACATATAAACCCTCCCTATGATTTCAGCAAGCTCTGGATCTGGCTATATTTAGGCTGTATCTTTATTACCCGAGCATATACAAGAGTAGGTAGACTTTTTAAGACCTTGTGTAGACAGCTGTGATGACAAAAAATGAGTCACATACACTGTCCTTTAAGTAATTACTCAGATTTTCCTTTTCTCATTCTTAAGAAAAAAAAAATTAAAAAGCACTAGAAGTGGTACCATTAATTTAGTTTTTTTCCTCTATGGAGAGGAATTTTCTGGTTTGTGTAAGTTTTCTTTGAAGTGACTCTTGGTAAAGACATGAATATGGGGGGCTGGAATGCTCACTTCAGCACAGCCCAAATCTAAAGCTAGACAAAGACATTCCTCGTATTTAACTTTCTTTTTTTTACTTTTTTTTAAAGTTGTTGTTTTGAAACTTCCATTTTTATGTGAAGCTTCATGACATCCTGAGTCAAAGCAATAAATGCAGCACATTTTCTGGGTCATAACACTCCCATCCCCTTCAAGAAATCATGCCAAATAGCTGTGTCTGTATTCACTCAAAATAATACTTCCTCTAAAAATGCATGACATCTTATATGATTTACATCATGTTATGTTGCGGATTAGGTTAATGACTTCTTGTGCTTCTGTGAACCATTCAAAGTACCATGGCCTAGATTATTATTTTATATAAAATATAAATAGAGTATATTGCTGCAGCAGTGGGTTATTTAACACATGTATTTCCACATGGGTCTAGAATGAGGGGTGGGGACCAATGTGTAACGAGCTCCTTTTTCCTGTGTAAAAACAAATGTATTGCTCTGCTTTGCAGAGCTAACTGGTCTATTTATAGATGAGAATTAAGTGTTTTTCTAGCTTTGTTCTGGGGGTTTTATTTGGAATGTGTGTGTGTCTTAAGTACTGAAGTGCCTCTTTTCAAACACAATGGCAATTGTAAGAGTAACAGTTAAGAGAATTTTTTGGTCATCTATTGCAGCTCTCCTTGGATGAAATCCAGGACAGGGATAATGTTTGCTTAGCTAAAAGACAGTGAGCAACCAGATCACAAGAGTGCCAAAGGCATCGTCGAGATAACTTCATTTGAACAAATAGCTGCTATTTTATTTCCTGTATGAAACCATTTAAGCATATGCAAATACTTTCTCTACATGATCAGATACGTTTAGTTAATAGCAGACTTAAAACTAGGAAAGAGTTTTGGAGTCACTAAATCACTAATGGGTGACATCTCAATGATCTGGAGGTAAAACTGGGACAGGAACTACTAGAACAAAAATAGAGATCAAGCACTGACTTTATAGAGAGTAGGTTTAGATGAGACCTTAGAAAGAAATTCCTGCTGGGAGGGTGGGCAGGGACTGGCCCAGGTTGGGCAGAGAAGCTGTGGCTGCCCCTGGATCCCTGGGAGTGTCCAAGGCCAGGTTGGACAGGGCTTGGAGCAACCTGGGCTAGTGGAAGTTGTTCCTGCACATGGCAGAGGGTGGAATAACATGAGCTTTAAGGTCCCTCCCAGCCCAAACCATTCCAGAATTCTATGATAATTCATGACTTATTCTTTTTTTTTTTTTTTAATAAAACTACCATGTGCCCATATCTTGTATTATCAAACTCCCAACCCAACAGTGTTTAATCAATCAAGAGGCTGGTAACACTCAGACAGGCAGGCACTGAGCTGCAACCCAGTCAAATCATTATTTAGACACACAGTGCATGGCAGAGCTGTGGAACTCAGTGGGAAGATGTGGAAGCCAAAGCACAAGTTTTAAATGGGATTAATTACCACAGGATCTATCCAATAAACAGAAACAGTTGAGTAAACAATGTCACCTCTGCTTCCAGAGGTCTCTAATGCACTGCCAGGATCAGGGAGGGTGTGCCACAGGGAACTTCTCTCTTTCTGACCTGTTCTTACACTTTTTCATAACAATCTACTGTTGTCTACAGGTTATTGATCAGCTTTGGGTTGATCTTTATAGAGTCATGTCTTACAGAGAAGTGAAACAATATACTCATTTGTACCTGTAATGCAATCATAAAAAATGACATATTTGCTTGGATTTGGTCTATTATTGCACTTGAAAAATACTTTTGTAGGAATACTGCGGGGAAAAAAACCATTTCTGGGCCAAAATCCCACAACTGAACATCACCTGAACTGATCGTACTTCTATGAAGCTTCTGTGAAACAGGACATGCACTTCAAGTGATTATTACCCACGTATTAGGTGAAGGGTGCTACTTAATCTTTGGAAATTAATAAAGACTATTCAAATGCTTTTCTGAACCCTTCTGTTGCTATCTATAGTAATTCACCACAGGAATAATCCCCTGAGAGCAAATAGGGACGATCCAGTCCCTGATCACTCCAGACAGCGATTGGGTGACTTCTCCAAGATACTTTTCAGAAAAACAAAACTTATTGGGATCAATCCAGAGGTAACTCGGTGAAATTTAATGGCCTGTGATATACAGGAGGTCAGACTGGATGATCTAATCATTCCCTTTGGCTTTAAACTTTATGAATCATGCTTGAGGTGGAACTGGTAATGGGAGTCATCTAATGGGAGTGGACATTGAAGCAACATCCCTGGTGCTTAGGGGAGCAGAGAAAGCTCACAACACTTGGCCCGAGGAAGGAGAAACCAATTAAGGAAGCCTCTCACAAGAGGGAGAAACTGCCAAAGAGGATTAAAGGGAGAGGTGTAGGCCTTGGTGACTTGGCATGGAAAAGCCGAGGCCTGAGTTAGCCTAAGTGAGGAGAGACATGAACATGGCCAAAGTTGTGCCTGACCTCAAGTCTCTGGGACAAGAGCAATTTTTCCTGCTCTGAGCATTCCTTTACCCTCGTCACCCCTGAATGAACCCACTGGCTGCAGTGACTACAACCCCTTGGCTGTGTGATTTGGGCATTTGTCATGTGGAAATTGGGGTTCCCGGTCCTCACAGGTTGCTGTGCCTTTGCAAAGGGTTACGACACGTGGGGCTCTTACTCTTCCAGTCCTCTGGTCCCCTCCATAACACTCACACAGCCCATAAAGGATAAGCCCATAAAGGATAAGTTGAAAGCACCCTTTGGGTTTGTTATTTTCTGAGCCCAACACAGAGAGACTCTCGATTGATCTGGAGGTCTTCCAGCCACATGATGAAAAAGAACATTCACGTTAAAACCAAAAAGAAATACGTGTTACAGCATTTGCTTCTTGATACAACCATCCATGACACAGCGAAAACTGCTGGTTGGACTTGAAGGGGGAAGAAAATGTGTAGCTATTAGATATAAAAACTTGTAGCTCATGGGCAGCTTTGTGTTTGCCCAGAGTTAACACACAAACAACAACAGTGCAATTTGCCGCTCTGCTTTTTTTTTTAAGTTTTGCTTCTAAGAGCTGCACGTTATTTACAGAAATAGCCTGATTTTCATGTAGCTCCTCCACAGTGGCCGGACAGCACATGCAGGCACTGCTACACTCCAACTTATCTCCTCTATCTGTTTTGAGTAGCAAAATGAATATCACTGTGATCAAATATACAAGCCCCTCTGCATGAAAATCAATCCTCTGCAGAAGATATATTTTGAAGATTTAAGTAGGGTCTAAGTACTGCTTAGTCCTTGTGCATGCACACGAGTGAATACCACCCACGGGGAAAAATATGCCATGGAAAAATTCATAAATAACTTGGAATAACAAAGACTTTTGAAAATGTCATGATCTTCTTCACATATTTCATACACAGAAAATGCAGTATAAATTCAAGGAAAACATTAATAATTGCGAGTTATTTGCTCAGGCCTAACGATCAGCAGCAGCCTAAAATATACTGGCAGATGTCTGAGCAAAATAAAGATAAACACGGCTGTGTTCAAACCACTTTTCAGAATTCTACAGTGAGATTTACAGGCTTTTTGGATCTTGTGACTTTGCACTGTTTGTTTACGAGTTTAAAAATTTTAAAAGAGGGAAAAAAAAATTTGTTTGCTCTGTGAACATGAGGCTTATATTTTCTTTTCAGTTTGTGTGCTTATCCAGATCAAAATATAATGTTTGAGACATTTTCCTTCTGTTGAACATACCACTGTCAGAGCAACTTTGCACACAGTTTATAGTTATTGTATGGAAAGTGTGCTCTGTACCAGAGATAAAAAGTTATGCTGCCTTTATTGATAGAGTGGCTGTGAAACAATTTGCTTTTGTCTAAAAATATATGTATATATTAAATATCCTCAAGGCTCCAAGCTACACAACCAACTGATGGTTGCCTGTGATGTAGATTGAACTACGGTTCATGAATTAGTGGGGTGTGACTAAATATAATGGTTTTATTTAACAGATCATTATACTATTCCTGTTTCTTTTATGTACTAACCAGGAGAGTCCCTAACCAGCTCAGTTTCTGATATTCAAACATTTCTATCATTGCAGAAGGAAGATATGATATATTAAAATAAAAAACATACTGCAATCACCAGAGCCACTTTTACTAATGCCACATTATTGTCTAAGGAATACTGCAGAGGGATACTTTTCCTTCTCTCCATTTCAACAGAAGATTTATAAAGCTAGAGTTTTTCTTAATTATTTATTTTGAATTTTCTGAATTCACACCTTTTTATTTTTGTTTTCCTTTGAACTTGGATTATTTTCCCGATAATTCTTGCAAAGTCAGCTTGTTGGGTGTACTTCACATCCCAGCTTTTATTTCTAAAGTAATCCTCTGAAGGGAAATAAGAATTCTTATTTGTCTTAGATTAGGTTAACATCTTACATTTTTTCTTCAAAGTGCAGTTTTTAAGGAAAGGTTTGTCATAATCAAATGGGAAACACTGTCCAGAAAGTAGCAGGGTGTGACACCACATACCAATGACACATCAGGGTAATGATGAATATTATAACCTATAAAGTATCACATTTTGTTTGTTGCAAACAGAAACTTGCCAAAGACAGCGTGTTCTAGCAAGAGCTGTGAAAAAAAAATAAATCACTAATCTTTGTTCCCAAAGATCTGCATGAAGCCGTGGCAATTCTGATGAATATTTGCAAATCAAAACCAAATTAAAATTTCAAAAATCTAATTTTTTTCTTGGTATAATGAGAGATTAAATGTTGTCCAAACAGATCAGGAAGTCAACGAGGTCTGAGAAATATTTCCCCCCCCCCAGCAAGAGACTTTTAGATTGAAAATAATTTCCTTAAATGCTTTACCTTCTTTTTTCTTTTAATCTCTTCTGAAGAAAGAAATGCCTTCCGTTTCCATTCAGAATAAAAATAATAACGAGGCAAATTGTATTCCAAATGTTTAACTTTTCATGAAACAGGTGAAAAGTTATTACATGTTGGTGAGATTTTTTTAAATGGGATCTTTATTCCTCGCTTAAGGGGGGCAGAGAGAGAGAAAGAGAGACGAGATGAATGGCAGTGACATCTGAAAATATACAACTCCTTTATATTAAGAGAGTTTGGTCGTATAAACCTTCTGTCTTGTTGCTCTGAGACCCTTTAATAATGTTTGATACCACTAAAGTTTATTGTTTTTATTCATGAAAGAAAAGAAAAATAAGAATTTTAAATAATAGGCCGATCATAAACCTGAGCTCGATGAGTGATGAAGGAGGATTTTCCTCTGGGGAATTACAGTAGTTGGAAGGGTTTGTTTGGATGTAACTCTTAAGTTAAAAAAAAAGAAAAGAAAAAAACAGGAAAAAAAAAAAAAAACAAGGAAAAAAAAAAGGATTAATGTTTCAGCAGGTTGAAGGGGAAAATTATTTTCTACATTAGTCTTGCTATGAGCCATCCTGAGCGTTAGGTACTACTGTAATAAGTCAAAGCACTACAAGTGAAATAATGTTTTTACATGTAGTTTCAGGCTATTTTAAAGCAAAATATAGCGGTCTTTTTAATTAGAAGATGTATAAGAAAACACAAAGTTCACGGTTCTGGAGCTGAGAGCTGATTTACGTTTTGCTTCCACGGAACAGATTGGATTTTTTTCCCTTTTCGGCTGCAATCGGAGAAATTATTTTCAATTATTTTCATTAAACAGGTTATAAGGTTTGAAAGGCAAACAAATTAGACGTGCAAAGGAGAACAAACTATTTTATCTCATTTTTTCGTCTATAACTTTTAGGCGGCCTCCAAATTAGGATACTGCATCATTAAGCTTTTGACATTTGTCCAGTTAAAACTATTGACTCATACTTTCATTTCTTCCCCCTCAAATTACTCCGCTGCCACAGCTGATCTAACTATATTTTCCATTTCTTATAAATAGCCACAAGAAAAGTATTAATTATCCTTGTACGATTTAATGCACCAACTGCCTTAACCTTTCAGGTTTCCTTAAACGCCAGCATAACAAGGCATATCCATGGCAGCAAATGTGATTTATGACAGGAATCTTTAATTTCTGTTTTTAAATATGTTACCCACCAATCTGCATACATTTAAATTCGCCTGCAACACTTTTCTCTGTCTTCAGGCTGTTGTTTAATATTCAAGGATGATTTTTGTCCACATACATTTTGGTCTATGTCACCTCAGATTAAATTATTACTGTTTGCAGCCTTTTTGGAGCAGGCCTCGGGCCCTTATTTACAAGAATCAATGAAACAGTAATGAAAATCCATTTTTCATACTATCAGCTCTGGCCTGCTTTTATTTAGTTAGCTGTGTCTAAGCAAGCAATTCATTTTGTGCAAATGTCACGTTGATAAAACAGGACGAGCCACCAAAGGGTTAATCATGAAATAAAGCCTCGACTTTTGCCACCACCAGCAGCACCGCCCCCCCAGCAAAGCACATCTGTAATGGCAAAATTAAAAAAATATTTTCTTAATGTATGCAAAGTAATGTATATTGACACATAAGCAAGCCTTTTCATGATGAATATTGAAATATATATGCAAAGCACAGGAAATGTGTAACATGTTATAGATCTTTCAGTGTACATTTAGAGGAAATGAGCCATTTATATTCCACAATTTAGTGAATACCTACTGTTTATTGGTACAGAGCACATAGGAGTATATTTGTCTTAGTAATTTATTTAGGTAAATATATTTATTCTTCTAGGGGTTCTTGTGCTTTTTCTGGTTCTATAGTACTAGACATAAATATTTAACAATGCATTGTCTCAAATGTTATTCATGTAATTTATCAGGGGAAACAGTGGAGCTGTAATAACTTTTAAAGCCTGCACCTTCACTTAAACCTGGGATTGATTTAAAATGTGGGAAACTGGGACGTTTCCCCCCACGCAGTAAGAGCAGGGCTCGATTCCCTGAAGGAGCACGGAGCGAGTCACAGGGCTCAGACTCCAGCTCGGAGAGAGGGCAGTGGCAGATGGGTCCCTCCTCTCTCCTGGGTTGTCCTCTCTAATCTCCCCATAAGAAAAACATGAGTGAATGAGATTTTTTTTCAAAACAATTACTCTTGTTCCATATCACCTCGTTTCCCTTTGCAGCTACCCTTGTTTTCCTGCTGCTGAGGTCCCTCTCACGCTCCCTCTGGCTGGGAAGTCACACTTTGGGTTCTTCCCTCCATCATCAAAGATCTCCTCAAGCTCTGTCTGTGGCTTTAGGAATCTCAGGTGGGAGGGATGGTTACAGCAAAGGGTATATTTTTCCCCCATCAACTAATTCCTGAAGGCTTTATCCAGTTACATTGCAGGCATTTCAGGACAAATTCTCCCTTGCTTATTCACTGATGCCTGAACATAGATGTTCTGAGTGGGCCTGCTCGTGTCTATTAGCATCCTCTGCCTCAGCGTGTGATCCTGAGCTCCTCACTGAACATATTCACACCACTGAGAGAGCATTTTGTTACTGAACAGCAATAAGGATACGAACTGATTGTCTCTTCTCCTGGCTCTGCTTTCTCCATGTCTACAAGTCCCACTCTGGCAGCTCGAGGGGGTTTGGAGTTATTTCTTCCTCCCCTCCTATTCAGGCTGGCACTGACATTTGCTACAGACATTTTGGTCTGTAAATTCAGGAATGTTTCCTTTTGGACAAGTACTTGAAGCTCTTGAACCTCTTTTATATGATCATTGCCAGTGCAATGCACACTAAGCTTGGGTTTAGTTTATTTATTCATGGAACTACAGAATGCTTTGGGTTGGAAGGGACCTTAAAGCTCATCTAGTCCAGCTCCCCACTATGGACAGGGACACCTTCCACTAGACCAGGTTGCTCCAAGCCCCATCCAAACCTGGCTTTTCTCCTGCCTCTGTCTCTCTTTCTCCCACCAGTTGGAAACCAGTTGCTCATCCCACCCACAGGACCTCACAGCCCCAGTAAGGAAATGATTTCCAGCTGAAGGATAGGAGAAGGTACACACTGTCCTGCTTGGAACTGAACAAATATTGGACACACAATGTTAGGAGGTGCAAGTGGGAGAGAAAATAATGAGTGAGAGATTTGCAAAGAAAAAAAAAAGGCTCTCAAGAAATAATTATTCACAGCATAATCTTGGAAATGCAACACTTATCACTAGGCAGAGAACTGGCTTATCATTCCAAAACTAGAGATTAAAATAAGAAATGGCCAGCAACTCAAGATTCATGTACAGGAAAAAAAGAGAGAGGAAAAACAGACAGCAGCTTTCCGAACAAAACTCTTCAGGAACTGCATCAGTTAAATTTTGGGCAGAGACCTGAACTCCCCAGAGATTTAAAATAGTAAGGATGTGGTAGGGAAGCTCCATATAGAAAAGCTTTTGGAAAACTGAACCTTTTCCCCAAATCACTGTGCAACTCTAGGGAGATAAACTGAATATAACTTAAGTGTGCAGGTTGGATCTTAGCGCTGCAACAGAAAACAGGGACACTCTTGGTTACTGTAAAAATGGGCTTGGGCCAAGGAAAAAGGCACAAGATCACTGGGAGGGCTACAGAAATAAAAATTGCATCTCATTTGGACTAGAACTACTCTGTAGGACCACATATATCAGATGAAAAACTAATTATTTCACATCACAATTAGTGAAGAGATACCCACGGTGGTTTCTGTCCTTCAGGAAGAGGAAAGATGCGAGGAAAAGAAGAAAAGCCCTTTTTTGCAGGGCAGATGTTCATCTATGCACGGTGAACATGGTCAGAATTTCTCACTAAGGTAAGGTGGGCATTCAGAACAGGACCCAAAGCTATAAATGAGAGAGCAAACTCTGCAGCTTGCAAGTTGAGAAACGCTTTCTGCATCTATATAACTGTGGGTATCCCAACATCAGGACATCAAATCTCCACGCTGATAAATCCAGAGTTCCTCCAAAACATCTCTCTGACCTACCAGACAAAAGCTCCAAAGAATGTGTACTGATCCTGAATACTATAACCATGATGAACACTGGTTGCTTGGTTTTGTAATGATATATTGTCTTTATTTTCACATGTTAAAACTCACTTATACATCCCCATCTCTGCCTCTCTCTCGTTTCTGGGGGTGTATGATGAAAGAGGAAAACGACTGCAGTCTTTTCACAATAAAGTATAAGAAAACTAGGTGAAAGTCCTGAAATTTCCATTATAGCACAAGCTATAAACTTGAACTTCATAAAAAAGATAAATGAGGGCACTAATAGCATAAAAAAATGCTGTTACAAGATCAATATCATATTACAGAGGTGGTTTTGCTTCTTTTTACCAGGTCAACATTACTTTTGGATATATATATATATGTGCTTAGTACATCGATAAAAATGCATATATTCCCCTCTTATCTAGTATTTTCATTTCCTGTTGCTTTCCTTCTAGTTAAACATCCATTGTATTTTTTGTTACACTTTGATTGGCACCGGCAAATTAATTTTCATTCTTGAAATTTCAGAATTTTGAGTGCAAATTTAACATCCCAATAGTGAAGAGCACTTGCTAGTTTATTCTTCCTCCTTTGCACTTTTTTAGATGACGATAAAAGAATTCTCTGCTATGATACTCAAAGCTTTCAGTTAATAATAACTATCACTTCTTGGGATTATTACAAGGAATAAATGACAGCATTACAGCAAACGTGTTTGGCATTTATCACACTACATGACAGAACACTACCCTCAGAGCACAAATGTGGCTGATTACATTTCTGCTATTGTGGTTATTCCCTGAGAAAAAGAGTTTTCTTGGCTCTACCAGAGCATGTTAAGGCACTATCTGGCCAAAATTATCGACTGCCTGATGGGTCATACAGTCCTGGAAGGGCCTGGCTGCAGTTTGCAGAGCAGCTGACCTATTTACTCTGATCCAACTAAGTCTATCTCGAAAGGAACCCTTAGGGTTTACAGTGTCAACAGTCCTGTGCTGTTTGTTTTTCTGCTCAACCCACTACTTACTTAACAGAAGCAAAATAAGATCAAAAGGGGACTTAGTTAATTCGCATCAAATTTTGTCACACAGCATAAAAAAGGAGGGGAATTTTAGCAATATTGTCAGAGCCACGTACAGCCAGTGGGAATTGCGATTCCTGCGCAGGCAGTGAGTGCCCACGATGCCATTTGAGCCATTACATTTCCTTCCTTCAAACCCCAATCCCAGAATTGCAACACAGCTGATGTAAAAAGCAGAAAAGCATCAGCACTGTTGGATGCTCTAAAGAATCAGAGATTAACAGACACTTAACCAGTTGAGAGTCACCTTGAGCTGAATAAAGCTCTTCTATTTAGATATTTCTAATAACAATAGAAACAGAGAAAGAAAATGAGTTTTCTCATCCTGAAATCTTGAGCTCTGAAGAAAAAAAAATAGCTCTACCTCAAGCTGGCTACAGTTTCTTATACATATACTATGAGAATAGATTCAGGTTTGTTAAAGATTCCATTTCATTTAGACAAATTCAGAACAGAATATGCCATACCACTTCAAACTTTCTAAACCTATTTCTTTTTAAAAATGCAGTTTAACAGAAAATAACACACCAGTGAGCGCCTCCAAACTGACCATTTCCAATCTTTAACAAATACATTTCCACTGTTTGAGTGCAAGAGGAACTTGGAGCAAATGGACGTTGTAATTTAGGTTTCTTTATTATTATCTATTTTATTTTCACAAGGATATGTTCAAGTCAGAGTTTGACCACTGCCTCTTTCCCTTACATCCTTAAGAACGAGGTTAGAATTAAAATTTCACTTCCAACTCATGTTTATACTTTATCCTCCTCATGTTTTGTAAATGGTAGAGATCTTCATGTACATTAATATTTGCAGCAGAAATATTTCAATATACACACCCAGCGAGTACTGGCAAGAACAACAACCTGTCAAAGCAGGGGAACAAAACTCTTCCTAAAAGCACAAGTGATCCCTCCCTGCTGTGAACTGGGAACCAAAAGAGGTCAAGCAACACATTATGGTCTAATAAAATATTCCCAAGAAATGATTTCCAAATAACAAATCCATAAATGGTTGAAAACAAAAACAAACAAACAAAAAAAGGAACTGAAACCAACACAACACAAATAAGAAATGAAAGAAAGCCACATGTCAATCGCGTCCTTTAGAAAGTGTCACAAAGAAGACAGAGCTAATACTGAAATTCCTAGAAACTTCTATTTATTAAGAGAAGGAATGACATGGATTGCTCAAGTCTCACAGGGATCTGCAAGGAAGGGGATTCTCACTGTACTTGCAGACAAGGGCATCACCACCAACACAAGTCCAATGCAAAGGAAAAGTGCAGGGGTTTTGAAGTGTTCCTTTATCATTTGCTGTTGCAAATGTGATAAAGAGGATTTCTATTGAGCCTTCAACCCAATAACCACATCTTGAGTTAACCCGCACTGGTCTGATGGCCTTGTGTAGTCATTTCAGCCCCCCAATTTATGCCTTCTGCAGATATTTCCCCTCGTCCTTTCCTATTTAACACTTCTTTTCTGGCTTGGAGCCAGCACTTTCAGTCCCCCATAAGGTTTACCAAACTTTATTAACTTTCCACGTTCCCTTTGGCAGTTTCCATCTTCACCTGCTTCACCACCTTTGGACTGTTAGAGATCCCCTATGCTTGTGCATCACCTCCCACAGGAGGGCCATGGGGTTCCAGTGTTCACCCCACTGAATTCCCTGCAATGGCAGCTGATTCCCAAGTAAATCCAGCCCCAAACAACCAAACATGATGCCACATAAGGTCTGTGCATAGTTATTAGGTTGCATGAAGTAGCCCCTTTTTTCATTGTTTTTTTATTGTTGCCTTTTTTTTTTTTTTTTCTCTAAGGGATGTTTTATCTCTGAGAAAAAAAGGGAAGATCAAATAAGAGTCCCAGAAACCAAGGGATTTGAATCCACAGTCCCATTGACAACAGACAAAGTGGAAGTCCAGACCTTTCGGGCATTTAAATGTCCTTTGATGCTTCATAAATCTACTGATCTGGTGTTGCTCTATAAACTTGCTCAGAAGTTCAAAGTTTCTGCAAGTCTTCCTTCTTAAAAGGCCCTTCTGAGCAATGAAAGGAAACAATATCACATCCTTTATGCCATCAGCAACAAAGCGTAGACGTCAAATACGAGCCAACACTGAAAAACCATTCATGAAAAATCCCCAAATAAATAAAAATCCATCACCACTACGAAAAACTGTCATTTGGAAGTTGAAATAAAACACAGTTTTGTTGGGTAAATTATTCTCTGATTATTCCTCTCATATTAAGGCAGATTTTTAGAAATGAGTTGCTGCACTTTTTTAGGATTAGAGCAAAGCAGAATATGTTAAAATTGTACCTGAGTGAGAGCATATGAGAGCATATATTGTCTTTCAGAGAATGGTTTTTTCACTATTGACCCCCACCAGGCAACTGCCTTCCTTTCTATTTTGTATCATGTGGATTTTTATTGTCCTAAATATCACATAGCATCACTGGCTTTCTCAGATCACAGAATTCTGAAGACACCTACAGATTTCAGCAGCAAACCTGTGTCCAGTTCTGAGCAATATTTGTGCTTTGTGATGCTGAGTTGCAGCTCAAGCTCTGGGTAGTTATTGCTTTGCTTATTTCCATACAGACCTGTGAGTTTGTACAATTAAAAAAGGTGAATCAGAACCAACATTTTTCTTACCAAAAGTCCCTGTCAAGAAGCAAAGAGCAAAAGCACCCAGGCTGGCACTTAGGATGTCACACCTGCATTAATGTCCTGCCAAGACCACTAAGGGACACACGGAAGCTCATATTTCAGTGAAAACCTGGTAATATGACTACAATTTATTTATTTTGCATACTCCCTTGCCATGTGGAGGCAATAGGTGTTAGATACAAAGATTTCTTGGTGAGAGTTGAAGGCTTGGCTGCAAAACACCTTCAGAGCTCCCAGCCAAGTCAGTGCCCCACAAAACCAGCTTTCCAGGAGTGTCTGGGAATGTACTTCAGCACAGTTCCTTTCTAACCCTGTCCCAAGCCCTGGCTGCAAGGTGAGCCTTAAAAAGAGAATTAGCAGAGCCTGCACAAGCTCTTTTCCTGATCTGCACAGATGCCCTGCTTTACCTCCCCGTTTTGAAGAGTTTGAAGGCTCCTCAGCCTAATGAGCATTAAACTCTCAGGGGTATTTCTGTCTGTGAGCTCACAAGGTTCACTCCTCCTTTAATCCTGGTGCCTCATTAGTTCCTCCTGGAAAGCAGAGGCCAAAGTATTGAGTTCTGTGCACACAAGTGTGAGCAACAAGAGACGTGGCAAAAGAGAGGGTGAGGTGCTGTCACTGAGACACCAACAGCCCCATACACAGACAACTGGTTATGCACCAGTTAAACCACTTGTGACCTATTTCAGGGTACGCACCTAATGAGTGATAGCAGAGGTGTGAAATGGGGTGGATTCCTGGGGTTCATCAGTGCAGCTCCCATTAGTCTTAATGACTTAACATCAACAATTGTCCTCTCGCAGCAGGAACACGCAAAGCACCTTTAAACACTCGTTATCCTCAAAATTTGGTTTTAGCTTGTTTTGTTAATTTCAAACGTATCTAATATATTCATCCTAATATCGGATCCTCGGGCAAGAGCTTGTTGGATGAAATGGATACACAGAGCCTGTGTTTAAAAAAAAAAGTGACTTCATCCTTGCTTTTATGGGCCCACTCGATTCAAAGGAATAGCCCCTGGAAATAGTAACTGCTGTGATATGCTTATGGCTCCATTTACAGACTTTCTTATAGGTTCATAAATGGAGACTAGGAGGAGGAGGGAAAGGAATAAAATTTAATAACTGAATAAAAATGTAAATAAAGATTTGCCTAAAATTACTTGTCCAAGAAATAATTCTCCCTCCCCCTTAAGCTAATACTTTGATAAGCTCTGAACAGTGATCCTGATTTGGAGCGTGACCTTTGAAAATGCTCTCCAGCTTGATTAAAGATGTATTAAATTTGTTTAAATAAACCTCGTTGTAATGGCACATCATTTGTAAGAAGCTATTAGGGGGCTGGAAACTGTGCTGCTGTATTTGCATGAAAATGTGCCCTGCTCGAATTGAGGATCTCTCCTGAATTAACTGCAAAGGAAAAGCGACACTTTCATAATTTTTTTTGACAAAAGAGGAAAAAAAAATAAACCCACAACTTACAAAACTTTATGCTGAGCTCTATGAGAAAGGAGGTAACTGCATATTAAAGCAGCGCTATGTGCATAACATACACTTCCCCAAACCACTCTTCCCTGGGTTTTGTCTTAAATTTTGGGTGTACATTTCTTTTTTGCCTGGTTTCCTTTTTCCTTAAAAAATGTCACTGGAAAGAAAAAAAAAAAAACAAAATATGTTTTCCAGTATGTTTTTTCAGCCGATTGAGAGAAAGCCCATCCTATGTTAGCAGCAGAAAGGAACAGTAACACAGAAACTTAAGAGACTGGCTGACATTGATAATAAGTTTCTGCTTTCTGTGGGGTTTCAGGCAGTCAGATTTTGCAGCCATTGAGGAAAGGGAAAATGTAACCCTGGATATCATGGAATTTATGTGATTAAGCAGAAAGGTGGATAAATAGATAGATAGATCCCATTCCTGCTTGAAGCATATAGATTGCCAAATGTACTTTAATTTCTTCCAATAGCTCCCAACTGAGTGAGTAACTGCTACGCTAATGAAAAAGTCTCTCTCCCTTAAATCAAATTTTAAATTAAAACCTTTCCCATTTCCCAGCTAAAGCCAGGACTCTAGGATATGTATGTGTACTCGGGGGCTTGGAGTGTTTCTTTGTGCTCCCTGTTCCTCACCACCTATTTCACATGTCAAGCCTCCACAGCCGTCCTGGCGCTCGTGCCCTTCATCAGACTTTCAATAACAGGGACAACACAGATCATCTGCACGGTGCTGGGAGTGCCCTGAGTGCTCAGGATCCTCTGTGCCCCTTCAATCCCCACCCCAAAACCCAAACGTACCCTGCAGAGCAGCAGGACTTCTGAAATGGTACATTACAGACTTTAATTTTCCTCCTTCTTCTTGTTTCATCTTAAACTCTCCTCCAAACCCACAAAGGCACAAACGTGCAGAGTCACAAGAGCTTCAGTAAATCAGAGTCAGCAGCACCATGTGATGCAAGAGGCTGCTGGTATGGGAAGTTTGCAGAGCAGGGAATGTAGAATAACGTTCAAAGAAAGAGACTTTGAATAATTGTCTTTGTGTTTGTGGGCCATTCCTGCCATTCTTTTCCCCAGCTGTAAGCAAAATCTATAAACAATGTAAATTTCAGCTTTGCAAAATCAGTGTAATAAGATGTGTATAATAATCTAGCAGTAGATCATTCGTTGTTACCAACTATCAAGCACATGCACTCTCAGGTGACATCAGCTTTGTGGTGTGTGCCAGGTGAGCTGGGACATAACAATCCAGATTCTGTTGAGCAGGAACTCATGCAATTGGCACAGACCTTTTAGTGTTTGAATAAAAGCTTTACCAAATGTATATTGAACCAGAACTGAAGAAAGATGAAATATTAGGAACAAAACCTGCCAACCCAGAGTGTAGAACAATCACAGTTTCGTTACTCAGAAAGGGAAAGGCAGTAACTGAGAAAGAGACTAAAAATCTCCTTTTACTGAATGGTACTGAAAGGATGTATCCAGAAATATCCCATTTAGTAGCTGGTTTTGGTGCTGAAAATATTATGCGGTAGCTACATTTTCCAGGCCAGTTCTAGACTGTGGATTATTTTTCCTTCTAACTATTTTCCTAAAACAAAGTAAGAAGTATCACCTATGTTATGCTTTGGTTTACTTCTGCCACATTCCTGTGTATTTACTTTCTGCACTAAGCTGTCATGACCTTATAAATCTGTCTGCACATGGGACTTGTGTTAATCACCCATCTCTGAACTCTTCAAACTCCTGTTAAACACAACTCTGGTGCTCGTGGGTGGATCCTCAAGCAGATGGAAGGACTTTTGCAAGTAGCAAAGGCCAACTCAACTTACTTTGCATAGGAAATCCGTGCACAACATTTTTTCCACTTTTCCATCCTGGCTTCCTTGTACCATGTATTGCTTAATGACTTGCTAAGAATTAGCAAGAACAAGTTGCTCTCCTTTTACTGAAACCACCCCACAGTATAGCCAGGAATACGAGGCAGGAGAGAAATCTTGCTTTCCAGATTATTTATAATCTGGTTTCTAACTGAACACCAGAACAAAACACACAGGTGTTTTCAGGAGACAAGATGCAAATCCTGCCCCTGCCCAATGGGTACCCAGACGTGCAGGGCACAGGCAGCTTCCCACATCTTCCATGAGCCCTTTGCTCATCAAGGCACAGTGACCAAATCCATTGTGAATTTCCTCCTAGACCTGGATGGTCACGACTGCCCCTGAGAAAGGGAACTGAGATGGAAAACTTCCTCAGGAAGGAGGACAATTTAGAGATCCACACAGCAGAACCTTCAGGCATCACAGTTGTTAATCTACATCCCTGCCTTGGATGAGTCATCTTTTATTTTGGGGACTGACCACCCCATCTCAATGGGAGCACAGAGATCTATAAAAGAATTGGTCTGCTTGGCAGGAGCAAGCTGCAGCCATGGAGGAACCCGCTTTCCTTAAAGTCTGTACCATCTTCCCACGTTAAACAACCTCTGACATGTTCTCTCCTCCCTATTTGGTTTTAATTTACCATTCTAAATTGAGATCCTAGTGCAGGTGGAAGCAGCCCAGCTCTGGGCTAATTGGTTCATCATGCACGTTAGGATAATGTTCATTCTGGATTTCGATTAGGTCAGTGTGGAGACTGCCTTGGTCAGAGTCTGTAATGATCTGCTTATTAACTCTGGTGCAGGGTCCTTGACTGTACTCATGTTATTAGAGACTGCAGCTGCCTTCAGTTCTGTGAACCATGGACTTTTATTGGACTGTCTAATGTCCTGTGCTGGCCTAAGTGCTTTGTTTCTGTCCTGGCTGGCGCCAGGATTTTGTTTGTTCCTTTAACATACCTCCAGCCACGCTGAAATGGTGCGTGTTATTCTGCTGGCTTTTATTCCACTTCCACCAGTATCCATTAAATGCTGTGTGCCATTAGGGAGGGTGGGCACTGAATAGATAATCTGTTTATAGGTTTTCTTCTATGCAATCTTCTAGCTTTCATTTATTTTTAATTTAGGCTCCAAAAACTTTTATAAGGACTTGCCCAAATTTAGAAAAGAACAGACCACTAGTGGCTTACAGAACACAGAAACACAGTTGTGACAAGGAGCAAACCTCCTTGTTTGTTTTGCAACAACAGGTAGTCTGCTCTTGGGATATTTTGGCAAATCCAGGTTCAGTTTTAACAGCTTTCCATATCTGAGCACACTATTAGCACTTGCAGGATTTCCTCAGTTAAAACAGTCCCAGAAAAAGATATTTTCTTGCTTAACTGATGCAGAGATTCTTCTTAATGCTCTTATTACAATCAGATTTGATTACTGCAATGCATTTTTCTGCTCATCTTCCTCTTGTTAAGTGTTAGTTCCTTTCAGTGGTTCAGCAAAACTTCTGCCACTGCCTAAAACTGCTGACAGTAAAATCCTGTTTTCTAGTACATGCATTATTCTTTGCACTGCTTCCCTGTTTGCTGATATGAAATCCTTCTTTTCAAAGTTTGATTTTTAAGAATGAAACTCTCTGCTGGGTACACAGGCAGGATCTTCTGAGATGGGTGGGAATGTCCCAGAGATATTGGGTAACTTCAGGGCCATGAGAAAGTGAAGAAGGGGTGTTCCATCACTGGGAAAGCAAGTCTTGATGAGAGGTGAAAGGTTCCTGTATGTGTGGAAGGAGTGAAGCATAACTCCAAGAAGTGAAAGAAATTATAATTTCCCTAAGAAAAATGGTTTTGTTAAATAATTCCCCCGAAAAAATAGTTCTAAGGTGGGCAGTCTCCCTAAGGGTGCTGTGTCAGGATTTTGAATCAAGATCTCTTGGTCTTCTGACATATCCCTGATTTTCTTAGTTTTTTCTATCCCCATCAGTTCCCCTCCTGTTTCATTCGGGGGGGGGGGGGGGGGGGGGGGGT
>JAWWMP010000171.1:2446587-2491603 GCA_035047865.1 Dendrocincla tyrannina | reverse complement strand
ACCTCCCACTATCCCAGGTTGCTCCAAGCCCTGTCCAGCCTGGCCTTGGACACTTCCAGGGAAACTAAAAGCAGTTCCTCATGTCCTGCCTGTTCAAATCCAACACGCAAACAGGCATCACCACAGGCCACGTAGCTGATACTTACAGAAGCAGAGGTTTATATAATGCTCCAGAATATCTGCTAGATATAGATATAAATATAAATAAGCACCACTGATACAATTGCACTGTGGGACCATTTTGTGATGAGTAGGGTTATAATGCATCTGCAAAATCAATTTTTCTATCTTGATTTAAAAGTCGAGCCCAAAGCAATTTTTGTTGCTTTGAAATTTTTATTTTTCTTTATTAGCTCTTCCCAGCAGTTGAAAAAACCCCTAGAAATGTACTTATTTAAACCTGCCTTTTGTGTTTGTCTCTGCAAAAGAAAAGTTAGCGCTGAATGTTGCCCTTGCCTTTGAACTGCACTTCTGGGGAGGAAATTCGGTCCCTTCCATTTGAGAAATGAAATTTGTTAAGTGCCTGGGCCACAAAGCAGCAATAAGACTGTTGGCAATTTGAAAGACCAAATTAAAAAGGAAAAAAAAAAAAATAAAAAGCAAACAGCTGAGACACCGAGTCTAAAAATTATCTGTGACACACACGTAGTAAAATGTTGCTACAAATTCTCCAAAGGATTTTTAATTATTACAGATTGTATTAATTAGGTAATTATGCAATAGATTGTTTTGGAACCATTCCCATCTATTATGTATGCAATATTATGTATACATGTTTAAAGGCTGTCCTGCTTGGTAAACCTCAGCCCCAGCTCAGTAGTCAGAGGGGATACAGGGGTGCAATAAAGCACATTTTTTGCCATGTTAGATACCTTGAAAGCAACATAACAAGTGTCCTAAAGGAACTGCAGTACAGAATTTTTTTAGAAAGCTACAAAAATATTATCTTTAAGCAATAATGAGCCATGTACAGAGGATCTGAGGATTAATGACCATCTGGGAGTGGGTGATGGCTCAAAGCTCAGCTCAGGGCCGTTAACTGTAACTCACCATTAAAAGGGTGTTTGTACCTTTATAACATGGCACAGAGAAGAGCTCCTGGGCAGTTCAATGTTCACCTGGTTGTTTCAAGCTACAGTATATACTTATTACCACAGTCTGGGCTAAAATGCCTGGGCTGGGACCTGGAAAATGTTCATGGAGGATAAAAAGAGAATTTGGCAACCACGTTTTTTCTATTTTCCCCACTCCTGCCACCTTCCATTTTGTGATCTCCCATTTGAATCATGAGTCGTGGTACCACAGGATGGTTTGGGTTGGAAGAGACCTTAAAGGTCACACAGTTCCACCCTCTGCCACGGGCAGGGACACTTTCCACCAGCCCACGTTGCCCCAAGCCCTGTCCTTAACATACTGCGCATCTTTTCATATCTTGTAGAGGAAATGGCCCTTATTTCAATCCTGTAATCATGAAGTTAATTTTGCCTTTTCTGGACTAATTAAGAGCTGCAGAAACTCATTTAAGAACGATGACTACTTGGGTTGCTCTCAAGATCATTATAAGTTTTGTTTACTTGTTGCCCAGAGAAGCTGTGGCTGTCCCATCCCTGCAAGTGTCCAAGGTCAGGAGGGGAATAAAAAAAAAACAGAAAGAAAAAAAAAAAAGAAAATCTGCCTTAAAAGAACCAAAGCAAACTGGAAAAAAAATATTTAGCAAGACAAAAACTCTGGAGGGGGGGGGGAAATAGCCTAGTTTTCACCAGAAGAGGTCTGGTGAATACTCTTCTACTCCTTTCCATGTCCCCTTTGCCGCAAGGGAGGTCTGGTGGGACAGCAACCTGAAGCACCCATGGGCTACCCAAAGTAGCAGTCCCATGTTCCTAAACCAACTATAAAAGCAGGTTTTAATTGACTTTAATCAACAATGATTAAGACCAAGAGGATACTCCATCCACTCCTTCAGGCTGCTTGCCTGGGAGGGACATGGAGGGAGCAGAGTCCTGCTGGTGGGAAGGGGGTGGCCAAGAGGGCTGTGGAGGGACCCTGGAACCCTGCAGGGAGGCTCAGATGGATATGGAAACCTAATAGGAACTGAAAGCACTAATTGAGCCTGGAGAAGAGAGCTAGAGGGTTTCCCATGGCATTTGGGAGGGAATAAAAGAACTCAGAAGATTACAGAAAAAGCAGCTACTTTGGGAACATTTTGAATACTTTTATTAAAAAAAATAACTTAAAATAATATGTGGATGAGGGGAGACCACAAGTTCCACTAGTCCTGTAAAATCCCATTTCTCACCATAACACTCTTTTCTACCCCAGCCATCAGGTGATATAATCTCTTTACCACCTTAGTACTTCTTCCCAAGAACACTTACTGATCTCTCATCAGTTCCCTTTAACCCCATTAACATTGTTTTAACTCACTTTCATCCCCTGCACCATCTAAACTAGATATCCCCTTCAACTCAGGAGCCCTGTAAACCCTGTGTACAATGTCAGTTCGTGCTTCCAATACTGAAACTTGCTTGCCAAGTTTTCAAATGCATTAAATCCTTAAATACACAAAATAGAAAACCCTCACCACCTTAGATTTCTAGCCAGCACTTTCTATTTTCACTCATTTTCTGATACACTGTTCATGAAAGTGGAATTCTGGTCTTCCCCCTCCTTCCTTTTGGCATGTTTGAACATTTTAAATTGTTCCTCCAGTAGCCCACTAAATGATTTGGTTCTACTTCACCCACATTGCTTCATTTCTTGTATCACTGCTTGTCCTTTGATTACAATTGCAAATGGAAAATGTTTGAAAGCTGGTTTTGTTCTGAGAACAGCTAAAAGCAAAGTGAGTTAGTGGATTAGCCTATTTGGCAAGCGAGACCCCAGATCAGAGGGTACTGCAATAAATTTAACATTCACATGCTAAAGCTCCAAGTCCACCCAGCACAATCAACACCTGTTACAGTGTCTGATTTAAAGATAGTTGCCTCCTTTGCCCAAAATTGTTAACACCTAAATAAATGGAGCTATTCCAGTTTATCAGAACGTTTTCTCAGACCAGCTCTCATGAAACCAATGGGCTGTTACCCCACTGCAGGGTTAGGGGACAGGTTTGAAATCAAAAAAAGGTATGGAAGTTACTTTATCACTGTGTCATGCTTTGAAACTGGTTTTGAACATGTTTTCCCAGTGCCCACAGCAGCACCAACAAGGTGTTGGAGGCTTCCCCTCTCTCTTCAACCCACCTTTTTCTTTCAACTACCTCAAAATTCAGATTAAATGAGAGTCCCAGACCAGGCTTCTTTTTCTGCTGCTGGTAGCACAGATTCCCTAGAGGGTTTGGACAGTCTCTAAGATGCACTTGTGGGTGTCCTGAGCCTGGGGACACCTGGTGACGCCCTGCTGTCACCAGCACAAGGCCATACAGACCAATGGTCCCTCTGGAGCACTGGGCAGGTGATCTCAGGTGGGTGCACAGTGAGCTGCCCCCACAGCAGAGCCATGAATCCTGCCTACCAGAAAATGATGATCCCAAATTCCTATTAGGAAGAGAAGCTGATCTTCTTCCCAACCAGATGGCCTGGAGTGAAACAAACACAATCAACTGGGTTGGAAAAGACCTCTGAGATCATCAAGTCCAACCTTTGACCTAGCACCATCTTCTCTACCAGACCACGGCACTCAGTGCCACATCCAGTGTCTTCTTAAATACCTCTAGGGATGGTGACTCCACCACCTCCCTGGGCAGCCCATTCCAGTGCCCAAAACATGAGCTATATGTGGGCACTTGGAAGAGCCTGTGATGTGGCACCACTTTATATGTGATATTATTATCCTTACCAGACACATCTGGGGCACTTTAAGAGATCACAAAATATTCTGAGTTGGAAGGGCCCCGCAAGGATCATCAAGTTCACCTCCTAAGCCAGCAACCCGTCAGGGATTGAACTCATGACCTTGGTGCTTTTAGCACCACGCTCCAGCCAACTGAGCCAATCTCAGGGGGAATGCAACACTCTTGTTACCTATTCCTCGCATCCTAAGCCCAAAGCAGAGAGATGATGGGTTTCACCTCAGCAACAGCACTGCCTTATGAAGAAGGGTTGGGCAGCTGATGATGAACCCCAGGAGGGGGCTTCAGGGCAACAGGGGACACTCCAGCCCTGCTCAAGAGCTATTCCCATTCTTTTCCGCTTGTGAAACAGCTGTTTCCAGGCCTGCAAACCTCAGAGGAATCCCACTGTACGCAGAATGAAGATATGGGCAACCAGTAAGTCACAGACACCTTGTCCCTCCATAAGGCACTGGTGCCCCTGAGCTCAGAGAGCTCAAGGCTGGGGCCTGGCATGACAGGACTTTTCCCAGCACCAGGCCCACTCTATTGGTGCAGAAGCAGCACATCTGTCATCTCTTACCCCTGCATAAAGCAGTGGCTCCTGCCAATTTCCTACCACCCTTTGAAATGCATCCATTTCTCTGGGGTTTTTCCTACAGTGTTTAAAAACATGGCACATCACCAAAAAACCTACCAGCGTGCTGCTTCTGCCGCATGTTTTGTCAGTGGATCAAAACATTTTAGAATTGAAGACACAAAGTGCAACTTCTCTGATCCAGCATGGGAGGAGACACACTCAGAAGAGAACGATGTACTCTCATGACTTGGTTGGAACAACCTGATCTTTAAGTTTCCTTACAACCCAAACCATCTTAGGATTCTACAGTCACCAAGTGCAACATTATGTCCTACATCACAAGACATGTTGTACCAGGCACAAGGTATGTTTCGGACATGACATGCAACCTCCTCTCTGCTACCCTCCAAAAACCAAGGAAGAGAAATAGAATGTTTTGTCCAGGACCTGTTTTTGCAGACTGTGCACCAGGAGAGGAAGTTGATCCTCAAACATCAATACCTCCATAGAAAGATGGGTTAAAATGGAGAAAAAAATACCAGATTTACATCCATTGCATGAACATTCTATATCTAAAATCCACTTGTATGTACACACCAAAGCAAGAGGTCTGTCGTTATTAATTTCATGGTTGCAGAATTGAAATAAGGGCTGTTGCATAAAAGATCCAAAACACCCAGAGCTTTTGCTCTACGAGATATAAAAATATATGAAGTATGTCATGGTCAGGTTGGACAAGGCTCTGAGCAACCCGGTCTAGTGAAAAGTGACTAGGTTGGACTAGATGAGCTTCAAAAGTCCCTTCCAACCCAAACCATTCTTTTCAGGGACAATCAGCAGTGGGGTGGATAATTAAATACCAGGCAGCTTAACCCTACTAAAACAAATATGGTGCATAAATACCTGGCTGTGCTGATAACCCTCAAGAACTGCAGCAAACAGCCATAAATAAGAGTAGAGAGGGACTCTTTGGTATGTGCAGTGACGACTTTCCTATGAATTTCAAGAGTGATATCAGTTTAGGGTGCAAATATATGAATGTTAAGGTCCAATAGCAATGATAGCAATGAAAAAAGTGTTTCTCCTTTTACCTGAGAGCAGGTGCATTTTAGCAGAAAACATTCATTTAAACAAAGTTTGTATAAAATTCATATTTCTCTCTCATACCTTAATAATTTTTGTAATAAATAAACTGGGGCTGTACATGCACCATTAATAAACCTTTAGAATCATAAAAAGGAAGAAGAAAGTTAAGCTAGGATGGCTAATTAAAATTAGTTTGTTGCAAGTTTAATCAATTAGCCCAGAGTTTTCAAGGCAATATTGCTGCTATTCACGCTCAGTGGAGACACTTTCAGGCAGCCCTTTATTGCAACATCTCTGTTCAGATGACCTTTACTTCATAAAGCACTGAGCTAAACATTTTATACGCAGGGCAAAATCTGTTTATTGAAGGATGCCGGGGGACTGTCTTTAGGAATGTGATTTGGCCTCACTTGGGTAATTTACCAAAGACAGAAGAAAGTTGCAAACCTATTTGTAGCCTCCATCTGAAAGCCATGCCATTTCTTTGTAATGCTCCCTCATCTCAAGATTTCAGCTGTGGTTCTGCAAATAAACCTCCTCCCAGACAGATGCCAGAGTGATTGTCCTGGTAAACCAAAAAGAAAAGAAAGAAAACCCACCACAAAACACAGGACAAACAAACAAACATCCTTGCACACGCAGCAGATGCTTTCTCAATAACTTAATTTGACTTTTGGGTAACACAGACATGATTTCAGGGAATAATATTTTCCAGACAGAACTTATTTATTAAGCAGTTTGTGGTCAGGCATCAATTAACCAAAGTAGGCAGCACATCTTTGGGAGGCATTAGTTTCCCAATTTCCAGAGGGGCAGAGATAAAGGCATTAACAGCACCACGAGCTCCCTAATTCTGAGGTTGGTCCCCTCTGTGAGGACCCACCCCGGCGCTTGTGAAAGCCCAGCTGTTGAAATAACACCTGACATTTCCCCCTGAACTCCTGCAGCATTTGCTGATTCATTGCCCACACAGAGGAAAAAGCACATTTACAGCTAACAACAGTGCCCTGCCTGCCTGAGTGATGGGAAACAGATTTCTGGGCTCGCTGTGGAAATCCCAGCTTTTTTTTTTTTTTACTTTTGCTTACTTGCAGTCCAGTTATGAATTTGGCTTTTCTGCAGTGAATGGGATGAGCAAATCCAAACTGTAGTTAAAATGAGGAAGAAGTATGTAAATACAAAGACAGTGTGGGTTCATCCTACTGTATTGCTATTTTTTGCCTTGAATGGAGTTGTGTCAGGGTTAGGGTGGATCTCAGGGAAAGGTTTTCCTCCAAAGCGTGGTGGGCACTGACCAGGCTTCTCAGAGCAGTGGGCACAGCCCCAAGGCTGTCAAAACTCCAGGAGTGTTTGGGTGATGCTTTCAGGGACAAGGGGCGGGGGCGGATTTTTGGGGTCTCTGCAGGGCCAGGAGTTGAATTTCATGGTCCTCGTGGGTTATTTCCAACTCAGGACATTCTGTGACTTTGCTCTACACTGTATTTTCCAGTGAGCTTTCCACGGGCACTTCATCTCACTACACAGCACAACCACCAAATCCTGAACCTACATAAAGTTACCCCATACAATACTGAGGAATAGGTGATGAGATGGGAAAAGAGCTCCTGCCATACCCACGGTATGACCCTGGTCTCAGAAGCCAACTAAGGTCAAGCTGTGCTCAAGCAATGGGCTTTTGAGGAAAAGCTTTTTGGCCGAGTAGGACACAGCTGGCAAGGTCTCCCCATGAATGCCCTGGATGGGTGCTGATGGGAAGAGCTGTAAAGTGAGGATACTACAGGACATTATGATGCCTAAAAGCCTCCAGGTGCATTTTTCCATAATCCCATGAGACATGGATTTCCCCCAGAGTCAGCCCTGAGGTTACTCTTATCCTGGCAGTCGGTTTTCTAAGTTAAGCTGAAGAGGAAACCAGAGAACAATTGAAAAAAAAAAAGAATAGTAAAACTCCAGTTCCTGTCTCTGAGGTGCAAACAGGACTCAGGTTGGGCAGAGAAGATGTGGTTGGCCCATTCCTGGAAGCCTCCAAGGCCAGGTTAGATGGGGCTTGGGGCAACCTGGTCTAGTGGAAGGTGTCCCTGCCCATGGCAGGGGCTTGGAATGAGATGAGCTTTAAGGCTCCTTTCCAACCCAAAGCATTCTGTGATTCCAGGATTTCCTATCAGAAAACCAGAGTATAGTTATGATTCCATTATCTATATTGAACTATGACTGGGTGTTGAAGCTGATTTTAATCATTAAAGTATCCTCCAAGCCGTACTCTGTTTACTTTTCTCTTTGACAGAGAGGTGTTCAAGCCAAACTTTGTGCTTAATCAGAGCATCTTATATTACATATAATGTACACTTTTTACAAATTGTGCATCTTCTCTTAAAAATGTTCTTGCATAGGCAAGTCATTCAGAAATTCAGAGCTAATTCTGGTGTCCTAATGGTCAAGAACAGCATAGTCATATTTGCCTATTCCTGTAAATAATACATTCCCATAATCTATCAACTAATATATACACTTTCAGGAATGGAAAGTTATGTAAAATGCTATTAAAAGACTACTTGTATTAAAAAGAAAATTAATTCTGTACCTCAGCATAAAGCTCTCTGTATGAACAGAAATCCCAGCAAAAAGAAGAACTTTATTTAATGCAGTTAATAATTTCTTGACCATTCCTTTAAGTTTCAAGGCTTGAAAATAACCAACCTTATATTAACATTTGCCTATAGTGATAAATATATTTATTTTGCAAGTCATAAAAGTGAAAGTACGAGCAATATCCTGAAAAAAATATTTAAAGGCAGTTGTGATTATTCCTAGAAAGTAAACCAGACTTTCATAAATTCTCAGCTAGACGCTGCCAAACCAAATTGTATCAGTTTCTCTCATCCAAACTTGCTATTTGCCTTCCTTTCCTCCTCTGTGTTTTTGCTGAGACTGTGAAATTAGCTGTGCTTATTCAGACTTGTATTCCAAAAGACAAGGGCTGGGAAGAGGAAAAACTCCCTATATTTATCAAATCCTATAGCATCAGATAGGAGAAATTCCCAGAATTCACTGAGAGATAAAATTCATTCAGTTGTATTTCATGTAAAGTCCTGTCTGGCCTTTGAAGTTTCAGATTAGTGGCACAGGACAAAAGTGTGTCAGCAGCTTTTCCATAAGCTGTGAGAGGGCTTTTTTTTGGGTGACTAAGAAACTTGCTTTTTTTAAAGTGACCCAAGTTATATACACACACACTTATATATAAAGTGTCATGAGTTATTTTGGTGATTTTGGACCAGCATCACATAAATAAAACTTAAATGCATGAAAGTCAATATTTTCCTTTTTTTACTTCTCAGCCTTTTCCATCAATTGCACTAAATAATGAGAATTTGGTGGTTGTTATTACAACCCTACAACTTCAATTACCTTCATTCCAGACATTTTCAAGCCAAAAAGAATTAACTTGAAAGAAAAATGTCCTAACAAGGTGTTGAAGTTGGTCCCTGTCTTGCAGCAGGTCCTCACACTCCTGGCCCCATGGAAGTTAATTCTCCCTGCTGTCAAGGCTCCAGGATTTTTTCTTTATCCAGTGAGAACCAAATATGCTCAGGATTAAGACACACAAGTGGAAATTCAGCTGAAGGCACTGGATGAATTCTGCATGTTCACTGGGCACATAAATGTCCCCCAGGGCCAAAACCAGAGTCAATCTTGTTTGTTCAGTGCCAAGAGCAGTTCAGAACACCAAATGCAGGTGTCTGGCTTAGGTGGGTATGGACCTGATGATCTTAGAGGTCCTTTCCAACCTTAGTGATTTCATTAAATGTTTTCTCAACTCCATGCATTGTATTGACTAGATCTCACTGCTACAGAAGGGTCTTGCACACCGAAGTCATAGGAGATATCCTGGTCTGGATCATAATCCATCTACTAGTTTTCCAAAAAATAAATCCCAACTGCAATACAAATTTAGAAAAGAAAAATCCAAAGCTCTATAAAATTAGAGAATGCAAGTTTTAAGTTAAAAAACAAATAATGCATTTAAATTGTTTCCATATTACCCTAAATCAACATTCCAACTGTGAGAGTGTTACTGAATTCCTTCCCACAATTTCTTGATGGTTGGAAGCTCTTGCATTAATTTCCATAACTTTTCAATAAGACCCCAAGTCCAACATTTTCTAATCTAGTAACGTGGATTCAGACTCTTAAGTGTATACATAAGCATGAAAGTAAATGTAAGACAATTTTAAGTGTAAGATAAGGTCTGTCTGTAACACGTGGGGATTTCCATAGCCAGGTCCTGTCTACTCTTCCAGGTTTCTCCTAACTAGTTTTTCCTAACTCATCCCACTATCTCTCTTGCAGAGGAAAAAGGAGACTAAAAACTCCAGCATCTCTATTTCATAGAAATTTCCAGCCCACTGGTTTAACAGTTCTTTATCAAGGGTTCATTCAAGGTCATCTCCATGTTGTTGCTCTTCCCCATGTGGAGTTGCTCAGTCTGTCCTCTGCTCCCAACTTTTTCTTTGAGATAATGTATGTTCGCTCATCTTCTTACTTTCCAGCTCATTATGTTTTCATTCCTGTTCTCCGTCTCGAGGAGTCTGACACATCTGAACCCCTTGGGAAATACATCCTTCATGTTTGAAGCTCTCCAGGTGTTCATTTTATCTGAGACAATAGAAGCTCAGAAGTCATAGGAGAACTAGATCTCTGTCCATTCTTTGACATATTTACCCACAGTGGTCGGGGTGGTAACTTTAACCCATAGAATTCAAAGGAGTTAAGTAATTGAAAACTGCAAACCAAGTTCTTCCACCTCTTCTCTCCTCCTTCAACACCAATTTTAGTGTGACACAGTGAACAAAGGCCTAATTTTCAAGGGTGTTAAACAGAAACTGCATTGACATTTAAGGATATTTCAGTTACCACTTTGACATCTAAATAAGTAGTGAGATTCGCAGCCGTGCTCAGAGCAATCGGAGCAGCAGAAGGCTGAGAACATTTGGAAAGCCATCCCCGAAACTCATAAAAATTAGCAAGAACTAATTATAAGTAACTTCACTAAGCTCCATGCTTAGACATTTCAAATGACATCAGGGCTCAGCAAGAGTCTGGAATTTTTCAAGAGCACCCAAAAAATTAACTGCTCATCTAAAATGGATCCAACTTTTTCTGGTTCCTAAGCCATTTTTCTGACTCACACAGTTACAAATTTGGGGTTTGTGGTGGTTACAGACATTTCCACCACGGTGCTCCAGATCATTGTCTCTTCATTGATTAAAAAGGTTTTACATGCAATTTACTGCTCTGCTTCTGGCTCAAACCAAAGGGTGGATGAAGGATGTTGTGAAGAGAACATCCCAAATATGCAGCAGCACTACTTATAAAAAATCAATGAAACTTTGATGCTGTGGATATTTCCACAATTTTGGTAACTAAAGCATATCCAGAGAATCTGCACGCATGGTCTTATAATTGCCCCGGTTATAGCGGGGTCTTATCATCTTTATTTCTATGCCCACAGTGACCCAGTCAACTTTCACCAGGTACGTGCTGGAAAGCTGATGCCCTGCTATTTTCCTTGCTTATTTTTGACCCTTCTTTATTTTCACATTTAAATCTTGTCACTTCAGCCCAATGTATAAAGAAATCTGCCTGAAAGTAAGTGCTCAGATTTATCATTCAGTTTTATTGACTGTGTACCTGAAAACCTACAACCTTCTGTGACCGGAAAGTAGATGAATGAACCAGCTGAAGGGAGGGAAAAAAAAGATGAATAAATGGCAACACATGATTCTCCACAGCAGTCTGACCTGAGCATCCCGAGGGAGAATCATTTTGTTAGGAATGACTACAGCATGTTTGGGAAACGGTGCACTGTCAATATAATCTTTACAATTACAGTCATATGATCGGTACATCTGGAAAATAACAGTCAAGTGATTAGTCTGAACTTTGCCTGGATCAGGCAATTTTTACACGGCTCTGTCAAATGTCAGCCCTCCTTCTCCCTCACCAATTTCAGAAATGTTGCACCATGATTTCAAGCAGTGAATCATCCTTCCCTGTGCCAACCATCTGGTTTGTCTGCCCCCTCAGTGTCTGAAATTAGATGACGGAGGGCAGGGCAGGCTTTCTAGAGTGGCCATTAATGGTACTGGAGGAGGGGCTCTGGCGACAGATTTTCCATCTGAAATCATGGACTGTTAAAAACTGGCAAGGACTGGAGAGGAGTGAGTAGAAAAATAATGTGAGGAAGAAGAATTAATAAAAGATCAGAGAGAAAAAACAGAAAAGAGAAAAGGAAACAGAGCAGAGACAAGTAGAGGAAATGATATGAAGGAAAGGAAAACAATTTTGGAAAAAGAAGAAAAATCCCACAAATTCCTCTACACTTCTGCTGCTGGATTGTTATTCATTTGCTCTATTTAGTGATGAAAAAAAGTCTTGCAGTGCCCACTAAAATTTCCAGCAGTCCTGGAAGAGGAAGCAGGAAGAGCAGAGGAAAAAAGTGCTGAGCATCATAAAAGAAAGGAGACAACTCCCAAGGGTTACACTCTGACTCAGGTATCTGCAAAGAGCAGGGATTAAGAATACAGGACCCTGGGAGTGCAAACAACAAGGCAGTGGTTGAAGAACTCCTGCAGACACTGCATTTCACTGCTCGTGTCCTACAAACTCCATTTCATTCCAACACATTGCTGAGAACCCTCATAGGACAGCTCTAGACTCGCTTTGGGCAGTCCCCATCCGCAGGAACATTTGGATGGGGAAAATAAATCATGACTATTGGAGCAAGACCACCCTTTTTAAAAAAAATGAATTCCAAATTTAAGAAAAGATAAAAATCATTGTTTTGGGGAATAATGATACAAAATAGAAACAAGGCACTAAACAAACATGCAAAATCCATCTTTCCTTCCTGTCTTTTTTTTAACTCCCATCTAGTGCTGTCCTACATCACCCCAGGAGTATTGTAATAGTTAACACAATGCAGGGGCATTGACTACACCGAGTATCTCTGGTCCATCTTTCATCAGCACAAGCAGACAATGTCCCTCAGCATAAAGGAAGGCTTAGGAATTGCATATGAATGAAGAGTTACATCAACAAATTGGTCCTCTGCTTCAGATTAGGAAATAGTGCCTGAGAAGTGTGCTGTGCTTTTTTTGTAGTTATCAAAAATACAATAGAAATCTAAGTTTATAAAGGTAAAAGCATTTCTCTGAATATTAACTAGTTTTCTGAAGCAGACTTGTTGGGAAATCCTATTTAGTACTGTCCTGAAATAACTAATTAGCTCCCAAAAAAGTAAATGGCAGCATTTGATCTGTGGTTAGAACATTCCACATTAAAAAAAAAATTATTATTTCAATCATACATAAGGAAGGAGTTCCCTGAATTGTATTGCCTGGCTACCACAGGGTGAAGTTCTGTTGAATTTGGTTAAAAATAAGTAAATCACTGACTTTGTCAGAAGTTTCAGTTTAGTATCATACACAGGTCAATGTTTAATGTTGCTGCTACTGAACAACACATAAATTAATGCTTCTGTCTGATAGCATCCTCAAAACATTTGTTAATATCTGTATTTTGACAGATTAAAAAAATAACAACTTCTTTGCATAATATCCATAACTTTCTGGGGTGGTTATCATTAAAAATAACTTTTTAAATGTTTATATCCATGATAGGAATTTTTTTAATTCTACTTGTACACTGTATTTAAAAAGGTTTCAAAGAAAAAAAATAAGAATGCCCCAAATATTAATTTATAAGTATAAATAAGTGAAGCAACACATTAATTTATTCTTTTGGGGGAAGCAGGATAAAAACTATAAGAATAGATTATTAAAAGGACTTCAACTTTTTCCTTGCATTCAGTTTTAGAATATGAAAGTGGATTATTTATCACCAAAAGTAAACTCTGGTGAGCAGCTCCAATTATGAAACAAACCCCCCCAAAAAACCCCAAACTATTTTATTCCACGTGACAGACAGGACTTACAGGTTTGCAAACAGTAACGGACCAAATTTTTAAGTGATCATCAAGTTGTGCTCTGATTTTGCATCCACGATTTTGCACCTGCAACTCAAGCACAAAATTGTGGGCACACTCAATTGTCAGAGCATCTCACTGGTTGATTGTACCATCAAATGAAGGAGAACTGGGCATGCCTGGCTCTTTTCTGCTGCACCCATCGTGGCATTCTAAGGCAAAATTAAATTGTTTTTAAAATAAAATGGGGTTTATTTCCGAACAAAGTTCCCAGTTTACTTCCTGCATTTAATGGCACATTAATGGCTGCGAGGGGCAAAGAGCCTCCTGTGTGAGTGAACCTGCAATGAGATTATTTTGAAAAACAAACTTATTTTGGAATTGCAGTCATAGGATGTGTTTTCCCTCTTTAAACCCCAAGCTGGTTTCCTGATTTTTCACTTTTCTATTGAGATCGTGCTGTCCTTTCCCTCCTCAAAGTTCACAGTGAAGGTGAGTAAATACAAATAGCTCTTTGGTGAGTTTTTTAGTTTCCTTCTGAGAGACAATGCAGGAAATCTGTTTAATGTGCATTTTTAAAACCAATGTACACCTGACCATCACTGTGGCTCACCCCTGGGTACCTGTTTATTCAGTGCTAGGTGTTTTTTCCTGATCACAACCCCAAAGATGCACCTTCACAAACAGAATGAAGTTTGCCATCACTTTAGTGTGACATCAGTCTGCAGATCCATCTCTCTGTCACCATTTTTACTTTATGACAGCTTTCAGGGCAAGCTATTACTACTCACAGCAGTAGATCTGATAGAGAAAAATAATATTTTCATAATTCATGCATGGTGACTTTCCTACTCTTCCAGAGGAGCAGAAGTGTCTCTTATTTTTATCCCAGTGCTGTTACCTTGTGGCAGATATTCTTAGCCATTAGGAGCAGCAACAGGCTGCCATTCATAGGAGAGTGGACCTCTTTGAAGCCTCTTTGCCATCCCCATCTGTTTGCCTGCTTGTAGTTTTGGGGACATTTCAGTTCTTCTTGCTTCCATTTGCTACGATACTTCTACACCTCCCTATAGCTCCTGCAGTTTCATTTCTTCAGGACCCCGTGCTGCTTTTCAAGTGTCCCTTCCTTTTGTTCCCATCCAAAAGGAAGAAATACTTGAAGTTCTTACAGCCTCATGAGCTGACATTTTGGTGACAACAGCCCCCTTGTGCATTCATAAAGTTTCCCCTAATTCTGTTGGTCACTCCAGTAGTTCATAAATTATAAGAATAGTTTGGGTTGGAAGGGGCCTTCAAGACCATCTCATTCCACCCCCTGCCATGGGCAGGGACACCTTCCACTAGCCCAGGTTGCTCCAAGCCCTGTCCAACCTGGCCTTGGACATTTCCAGGGATGAATTCTTCATAAGTGAGGTTTGATTGCTTGCTCAATGCCTCTTCCACTGGTGCTGCTACAGCTCATTAAGGCCAACCCTTAACTAGGGTGTACAGAAAATGTTTACTTCATTTCTATGGAGCAGGAAAGAGAAAAATAAAACTAAAGAGAAAGCTGACAGACTGCTTGGATCAGTTGGACCATCAAGAGATTATGGCACTATGGGAAGTGACACTGGCTTAGGAGAGAGTCATCAATGCTACCTAAACTTCATTGAGGTGGCCTCTAGACCTTCATGTACAACCCCACCCTCTTCTGGCTTGAACTGAATATGATGTATCATATGATTCATATTAATAAGAAAATAAATCTCTTTCCACCCAAAAAGATCAAATAGCTTATAAAAACTATTGCAGATCCTTTTTATTATTATTTTGTAAGACTGATGAATTTTCCCTATTTCTAATATTAGCCAGAAGTCTTAGCTAGATGAGTAAACTGTAAACGTTTCCCACAATTAAAATTAGTCCAACAAAACAGTAAATAACCTCAAAATCTTGTTCTGTTCTTCTAAAGACTGAAAATAAAGAAAATTCTTTCCTTTCTAGTCCTCCTTTCAATCTCTGGTGGGTGAGACTCCCCATGTTTGTAGTTAGGCAGCTGGCTAAAAATCACAATAAAAGCAAATGTTGTAAGTACAAAGCACAGAAAAGCCCAAGTCTTCCTTTAATGCTTTACTAGCACTTCACTAATAGGCCCATGGGGTGCAGTCAGTCAATAATAACCCAATAAAATCAATAACGATAAACAAGAGTCAGTGTTCTAATAAAAATAGAATTTTTAAAATGCAAACCAGCTGTTCCAGTGTTATGTACAAACATGGGCCTGGTGTGAGGGTTCACTCCAGTTCCAAATATCCATGTTCAGCTGCCAGTCCCACATGCAGTTCCCTTGGAGGAGGATGAAGTGATGGACAACACACAAGCACCATTTATTGCCAAGGTGAACACACACATTTATTGCCT
This sequence comes from Dendrocincla tyrannina, assembly GCA_035047865.1. Lineage (NCBI taxonomy): Eukaryota > Metazoa > Chordata > Aves > Passeriformes > Dendrocolaptidae > Dendrocincla > Dendrocincla tyrannina. The sequence continues at coordinate 2,475,724 of JAWWMP010000171.1, read as the reverse complement.
ACTTTCATCTCTGATTTTATTGGTACTCTTCAAGTTGGCTTTCCTTTTCACATATTTACTTCACATGCTTTATTTGACACAAAAACTGGGAAGATTTTTCTCTAGTATTTTCCAAGCAGAATAGAAAACTTTATCTTGGGTCAACTATGAAACACCTTCACTGGGTTAAATTTGGACCATTTCTATAAAACTACACAGGCAATAAATTCACTATTTCTGTCCCCAAAAAAGTGGCCACAAACCATGGAAAGTTATCATGGAGGGTGGAAGAGATGAGGAGGACAGAACTGAGGAATCAGAGGAAATATCTTGGCTGTCACATAGCTAAGAAAGAACAGCTTTTATTAGATGACTTTGGTCTGATAATGTCACTGTTGCTTCTCAACTCCACAAACATCTAAAAATGGAAGTCTTTGAAATTGCAGGGAAAAAATAGCAATGTGTATCTCAAAAATAAGTCATAAGTTACTCTGCACTCCCTAGAGGAAGAGAACTAATTATTTCCAATCTTGTCCATCAACTATGGCCATGCTACAGGAAGGTTTAAAACTGAAGGCTCAGTCCCTTTCTTACAAAAATAAAAAATAAACCCCACAATTTATACCGCTCTTAAGACCACTGAAATATGTTAGGAAGATTAACTAGAACTTAGTGAGTGTAAAACAAAACTGAACTTTTAGTCCTTTAAGGTGTAGAGTTTGATTCCCTTTTAAAAGGGACAAAACTGAAGCACAGCAACTGCTCTCATGGACACAGAAATGTTCCAGTATGTTTATACATCAAAGAGAAGAGAGTGAAGAGCAGGGATATACTCGTAGCAAAGGGATAGTGAGCTAAATGGCTTTCATCCATCCATCTTTTCGTCTAAATGGTTGCAAGATCATTTCTGCACCCCACTTTTTTTCCTGAGCAGTTTGGCCAGTGCCCAGGTAAAGTCTGAGCAGGAACTGCTACTCAGAGGTCCTACCAAGGAGCTGCAAAGCCTGGTACCAGATTGCCACTCACCCTCTTATCAAAACTAAAGCTGAAAGCAGATGAAGATGAGTTTAGTTCAAGTACATTCACACAGATGAGAAAGGATATCATAAAAACTACAGCTTCTGAGAAACATCTCTGGCCAAAGATAATTTTCAACAATTACACCATAGCTGGGTAGCCTGATGGAGGATAAACTGAGAGAAGACTATCCATAAAATAGATTTGGCTCTCCTTTACACTCCAGACCCACCCCTCTGATGGCATTAAGGATGTTCCCTATCTTTTTTTCTATCTACTCTTAGACGTATTTTCTTAACTGGGTGATGAAATTTATCTTATACTATACAGCTCCTTCTGAATGCTCTCTGACAAACCCCATCAAAAAGTGCTATGTTATGCTCCAATCACATGTGGAGTAATGGTTTACTCATTTTCTGCATGAAAAGATGGGCACAGTACTTTGCAGAAACCATCAAACCTCTCATTTCGTGTGCTCTTTCTACAGTGCTCCTTTTGCCAACATCATTAATTGCACACGACTCTGCCGCATATACTAAGAAACACAGGCCTGGCCAAAAGCAGTTCCTGGCACCATTGCCATTCTGATATATGCATTTCAGCTTAACAATATTATCAACACATGGTTTGGAATCTTACTCCAAAAAAAAAAAAAAAGAAAAGAAATGTTTCACCATCTCCATTACAAGTGAAGAAAAGTTCTCTAAGTCGAGGTATTATTTAAGAGAGAGCAGAGAACACCTTATTAGCAACAACTGAGAGGCCACAGCTTATCCTTTTGGCTGGGGTAGAGTGGTACAAGCTTTCTAATATCCTTCAAGACAACCATTATTTTACCACAGAGACACAAGGCTGTGCTTTGTGTAGGTTTTTATGAGAGAGAGGTGTGGGCACCCAATCAGAGGGAGAGGCACAGTTACGTGCTCGCGAAATGAATTACACCGACGGCTGTTATAAATCTTTAACATAGCTCAGGAGATCAATTAAGATGTTCAAGCAGCTACAAAAAGGATGATTGAGGCAAATGGTAACATCAGGATGACCATATGGTAAGGGAATGCTAGAGCTGTGTGGACATAAAACGTGAGCCATCGGAGTGCCACCACTGACAAAACAGCGAGTGGGAGAGGGACAAGGCAGGGAGAGAAATACCAGAAGGAGAAAAGAACAGGATGGGAACTGTCCAGCCTGGAGGAGACTGAGGGGAGACCTCATTGCAGTTCCAGCTTCCTAGGAAGGGGCAGGCTCTGATCTCTGCTCTGTGGGACAGGGACAGCACCCAGGGAAGGGCTGGAGCTGTGTCAGGGCAGGGTTAGGTTGGATCCCAGGCTCCCCAGGGCAGTGGGCACGGCCCCAAGGCTGCCAGAGCTCCAGGAGGGTTTGGGTGATCCTCTGGGGCACGGGGAGTGACTCTTGGGGATGGTCCTGTGCACAGCCAGGAGCTGGACTGGATGATCCTTGTGAGTCCCTTTCAACTCAGCACATTCCGTGACTCTGTGATGGGCACTTACAGGGAAGCAGAAGAGGGAGTCTTCCTCAGGAACTGTAGTGAGAGGACAAGGGGGAATGGGTACAAATTGAAAGAGGAGAAATTAAAGTTAAATACATGGAAGACATTTTTCATTGTAAGGTTGGTGAGAAGCTAGCACAGGTTGCCCAGGGAGGTTGTGGACACCCCAACTCTGGCTGTGTCCAAAGCCAGCTTGGATAAGGCTTTGAGCAACCTGGCCTAGAGGGAGTTGTCACTGCTCATGGCAGGGGGACCTGGGACTAGGTGATTGTTATGGTCCACCCCAAACCCTTAACATTCTGTGATTCTATAATGCACATGCAGGATTTAATAATATGAGACTCCAAGAAGGGCAAGGTGCTCTATTCCTACAAGTCCCAGGTGCAAGGTGTTGGTGCAGACCTGATGATCCCAACTCCCACTGGTGTGGATGAAGAACATGTGGTCCAGTCCCAAACACCACATGGCAAACAGCTGAATGTTCAAAATAATTCTATTTACTATGAGATGATCAGCTGTAAACAGCAGTGATTTTATCTTTTCCCTGGCATGCAGGGATGGCACAAATTAATTGACTGTTCCTTTTCGAGATCTCTGGTAGTTTCTGTGGAGATTGTTCATTGGGCTGTGTTACCAGGAGCCATCATCTCTGCAGGACACAACAGCCCATGGACAACTTGCTTCACATGCAGTGGTGTGATTATAAGGTGCTAACAGCACCATTAAGTCATATCACTGCTACACTGAGGTTAAAAAGCTTTCATTTCCTAAGGTTGTTCAAACTGCTGAAGTGCAATGGACAATTTAGCCTAACCTTGCACAGCAGCCCTAAATCCATACTGGCTAATGAAGGCAGCAGCACACGATGGAAAACATCCTCAGCACCTGATTAGGAAGAGGAAACAGTGCAGAACCACCCTTAGCAGAGCCCTATTCCTCCTCTGAACAAGGGAATTTAAAGAGTTAAAGTATTAGACAGCTATCTTAAAAATATAGAAAATAACTTCATCTTTAGTTCCAAAGTATTAGACAGTTATCTTAAGAACATTGAAAATAACTTCATCTTTAGTTCCACTACATTCTAATCTGAGAATTAAGTTCACTTCATTTTATGATTATGTTAATTTCCCTCCCACACTTATTCTAAGTATTGACCCTAAATAATAATAATTAAAATATTTCTATCACAACATTTAGTAAGGACGGGATTGTTTCACCCTCTTTGGCACCAGAAAAATTAACAGAAAATATATTATTGACATTAGACCATACTTAACAACAATTGTCCTCAAGTATCAAAATCTCAATATGATTCAATGTTTTCCAGTGTTTATTTTATCCACTTTTGGATTTGGTTCTTTCCTCTTACTGAGGGCACATTGTGCATTAAAGTCCAGAAATTTAGTCATTTTCCATGGTAAAAAACAAGAATATCTCGATGCAAAAATTAACAAATTTACAAGATAAGAGTACTCTCTACCACTACACGATACTTTTTAAAAAGGAGGGGAAAATCTAATTAAGGTTTTTCCTTTCAATTCTGGCTTGCACAGTGACTGGAGACAAAACTGGTGAAAGATGAAGTTGTCAAGGTGAAAGAGAGTATTAAGACATTTTGAAAATTAACTTCTAGGTATAGAAAAGTCACTAGAAAGATTTTTATTGATTAAGTTTTATTCTTTTTTATTTTCTGTGCATGTTCTGTTCTACCAAGAGAGATGGATGGAAGAGCTTTACACGATTTTCAGTCAGATGAGATTTATGTGGGGACCTGCTCAAAGTTGAACAAAAGACCCAACTAACTCTCATTTGATGTACCAGGACACTCAGGAGGACAGCTCAGATTCTGTGTCACGCCTTCAGAGGTGGACAAAGAGTGGATTTAGATTAGATATAAGGAAGAAATCCTTCCCCATGAGGGTGGGCAGGCTCTGGCACAGGTTGGGCAGAGAAGCTGTGGCTGCCCCTGGATCCCTGGAAATGTCCAAGGCCAGGTTGGATGGGGCTTGGAGCACCCTGGGCTGGTGGAAGGTGTCCCTGCCTATGCCATGGGGTGGGCACAAGATGGGCTTTAAGGTGTCTTCCAACACAAACCACTCTGTGATAACTGTATATGGTTCAATCACAGGCCAAATGCATCTCAACCCTCAGAGCCTAAAAACCAAACCTGTCCATTCTCTCATGAAGAAATACCCTGTTAAAGGTTCAGGACCACCCGCTTTGGACGTCTTATCACAAAGGAACCAGAGAGTTTTGGCTACCCCTATGACTTGGGCACAGAGCCCTGATGGCAGCTGTCCTACTCCTCCCTTCGAGAGAGAAAAAGCTGAATTTCTGCCTCTAGTGGAGGGAGAAGCAAATAAGTGGGGGAAATAGCATCCCCTGAGTGATTGCCAAGAATTCCCACAAAAATAAACACAGTCTGGTGGTTATGTTCTTAACAGCTGTGTTAATGGGGTTAAAGAAACCTTAAAGAAACTGTCTTTTTTTTAAATGAGTTCTGTTCTTAAAAACCTGATACGGTACAAGTTTTGCTTTTAAACCCAGCGTGGAGTTGCAATGTGCCACTCCAGCAGCCATGGCAATTCCTGAGGGAATGTGTACAAGCCGAGTGAGCCATGGACTGCAGGCAGGACAATGATTGTGGAAAGTCTCAGCATCTTCTCACCAAGAGCTTGGGGCAAGAAAAGTGCTCTGGTATAGCAGCTATATCTGGTACCTCTTCATAGTCTTTCCTTATACACCTTGGTTTCAATATATAAAGTCAGAGAGCTTTCCTAACCATAACAGACATTCCTTCTATTAAAAACTCCAAACAAACAAAAAAACCCTAACAAAAACTAAAATAACATAGAACAATGAAAATATTTTTGCTCTTAGGTTTTGTTTCTCTTGTACAAAGAGCTCAAGGGATGAAATTGAGGATAAAGGATTAACACCTCTCATCCTGTCCTTTCTCAAGCTAGGCAACATTAATATAACTATTTTTCTGGAAATAAGGCAAGGCAGGGGAATGTTATGGAAGGCACCAAGGCAAATGAAAAACAACTCTGGATTGCAGTCTGTCAGTACTTCACAGTCATTACAACATTAGCTCTTACTTTCTCAACTTATTTGTTGGTATTTCAGTAGCACTGAGGTTCCACTGGCATAAACTCTGTATCCATTGTGATATCGTTTTTGTTATTGAATCCACTGCATTTCTGAAGAGAGGTAAAACAGCATTTACTGAGTAAAATTGTGTCCTTGGCATTGATAAGTTAGTGCAGAGCCTTAATGCAACCTCCTTCACTGCCTTCAGGATGTGCTTTGGACGTGCTGGGATCCAACCTGTGCCAGAGCTTCACCAACCTCACAGCTCAGAATTCCCTTCTAATCTCTCATCAGAACCTACCCTCTTTCAGTCTGAATCCATTCCCCCTTGCCCTCTCACTCCATGCCCTTGTAAGCAGTGTTTCTCCAGCTTTCTCACAGGTCCCTTTCAGGCACTGGAAGGCAGCAATTGGGTCACTATGAACTCCTCTCTTTGCCAGGATGAACAAACCCAGTTCTCTGAGCTTTCCCAAGGGTAGTTGTGGGGTCTCCAATTCACAGCTGCCCCAGCACACCTGATTCCATCAGGCACAGAGCAAAAGACTGCAGGTATTGCAGAATAATCACCACCAACTGCTGGGTGACACCAGGGCAAGACCTTTCCTTTGCCAGGCAGAAGAAGATAATAGACAAAGAGACAGACACGATCCTACTCCAACTTGTGGGTGCATTCACGGCCATGTAAGAACTAGAATAATCTCCTTCCCAGCTCGGTCGTATTAGGAAAGCTAAAGGTGAGGTTTAGACCTCTTCAGACACATCCTTTGACTTCTACTCCATGCACATGAGATGCCCTCGGGGATATGTTGTTGCAGCTGTGCCTGATCCCACCTTTGAACATGCTTTCCCTTGTTGCCCTGAAACTGCCTGAAAGCAACTTCTTGTAATTCTTTAATTAGGGGTGATTGCCACTGCAGAGTGTGGCCTTGGGAAATAAGTCACTTTTATATTCTCACCTGGCACACCACATTGCCATCATCCCAAGCGTGGAGCTCCATCCAACACGGTCCTGCTGGCAGGGGAAAGGCTGGAGAGGCAGCAGGAGACCCCAAACTGACCATGTCCCAGGTCCTGCAACAACCAGAGGGCACCCAGAAGGGATCAGGTCCCTCTATGCTTGCTCTGCTCTACACCCTGCAAGTGTTTCAGCCGAAAGCACAGGTGGTGACAGAGGTGGGCAATAGCTCAGCCATACCCTACTTTGCTCAGGAAAAAAAAGAACATGCAGACTTTGCAAGTGTGAACTTGTCTGTAAGTAAATGCACACAAACTGAAAATTATATTCTACAAAGCAAGAAACCCGTCAGCTTTAGAGTTTCTAAACAACCTCTCCACTTTCAGTAACTTCTCGTATTGGGTGTTTTCTTACAGTTTGAACATGAAATTCAACACAAAACTATTTTTTCTGTCCTAAATTTGGTAGAAAATTGTGAAGCGACGTGACTATTACATCTTTTTGGTGGACAAAATTTGGAACCAACTGTGAAGCAAATAAGGACGGTTCTGCCAAAGAGTCTCCCCTGGCTCCCAGGACTGGATCCCAATGATCCCCCACTGCCCTCCCATCACCTGGGCGTGGATACAGAACCATACACAACCTGATGCAAGAGCAATTTGGGGTGGGAAATGAGCAGGACACCTACACAAGGACAGCAAATGCTGTGCCAAATGCATCAAGATTTGAAGACAGGTTTGCTATAACACCTTCACTACCCACATGCAAAATCAAGTTGATGTGAAGAGTCAAAGGAAAAGGGAGACCCCAACACTGGGCAGGAGACAGTTTAGTCAAGACAGAAGGTAGTCTTCAGTGTTCAAAGAGCTGTACTTTGGCCCCTTCTTCTCATACCAGATGGATTTTCTGGCTGAGACTTATCTGTAATTTTCCTCATAGCTACTTTACAAAGGGAACAGAGCAAAGAAACCACTTGGATCTGGTTTCTCTAGAATAGGAGAAACTCAGTGCTGTTTTGGACCTCCTCAGTCACAGGAGGCCCCTTACTCCATACCTCCCAGTTCATGCGTTTGTTGCACCTCCTTGATCACAATCCAGTTTTTGCACTCTCCACTTGACTCTAAATTCCACAAAAGAGCTTGGTTAGGTTCAAAAGCGGAGCTCAGGAAAGCTTCAGAGAATCTCCTGAGTCTCTTCAACATATATGCTAGGAAATCCACATGTTCCAGGGCTTCATGAGCAGAGCATGGGAATACCAGCTTGCCCAAGAGCTGGAAGTGATCCAGCAACCCAAACATCATCAAACTGGGGATGCTGGGAAGAGACTCTAGATCCAGGTTTTTCATCTGGCCTCATCCCAGTGAGATTCTGGCACAGACCCAACCATGCCAAAAAGCTCTGGTGTCCTAATCCGCTTTAAGGCCCTCACATACAGCTCTATTCCACACATCCCAAATCCTCTTTTCTCTTCAGCAGACAAAACCCCCGATTTTCATACATTCCAGAAATGCTTTATGTTTGATCCTAAAAGCAATGATTACTCCACTGTCATTTTTTATTTTTTTTTGGTGTCAGTGTCACGTGGACAACCTTTTCACCTGATTGTCATGTAGAAACCCAACAGGGTACCAGTGTTACACAGCTTGCTTCCAGCAAACAGAGCTTCCTGCAATAAAATATAACAAGCCCAAATTTCTGCACTTTTTGGGTCTTTAAGGATGAATTCCAATTTGATGGGTTTCAGAAAAAAAAGTGTGTAGGGGTTGCTTGTGTAGAGGAACCTCCTACAGCCTGGTCCAAAGACAGAGAAAACTGGAGTGAGAATTATTAATAAAAATCCATGTGCCTCATAAAAATAGCTGTCATATAATTTTTCTACCAAGTTTTAACTAAAAAAAATTTAAATCTTGTTAGAAATCCATGAAAATGATTCTTTACTCTTGCTGCCCGTTTGCTGGCCAGCAAGGCTCCCATTTGCCATGTTTTCACTCAAGTACTGTAGTTTTCATTCTTTTCCTTCAAAGACTCCAAGAATCCCACTTTATGTGAATTTTAATACCACACTTTAGTAAAGCCAATTTAGTCAGAACACTGAATCCACCAAATTGTTTTTGGAAACTCTTGGAAAACTCTCGCACTACTGAAAGAAACATTAAAAAAAAAGTGACTCCTTAAAATTAAAAGGAAACCCCCTACACATATGCCCATCCTGACTCATTCCCTACTACTGCAGACTTTAAGGAGAGTGTACTACTGTAAACCAAGCACATCCTCACTTTTGAAGCCTTTTTCAATCTACACAGAAATACTATTTATCCCTCCTCCATGCCTTATCTTTTATAACTTCCATCTTTGACTGATGTTTCCCAGCAGCCTCCCCCTCAAACACTGAGTCTACTCCTTAGTGAAAAGCTTCCTTAAAATACAGAGGTAGAAAATTACCTTTATTATGTCATTGAGGAAGGGACATGAGAAATAAGGGAGTTTGGAAAGACACTCTCAAGCCAGAGAGATGTTCATCTGTGACACAAAGCATGTAAACATGTCATCTTCAAGTTGTGAATAAGGCATGAATGCAGTTGAATGACACACGCAACATTTGGAAAGCCCAAAAATCTTACAGGGTTCTTGTCATTTCCATCCCACCACAGAGGTTACAGGCAGTGGGACCACAGCAAACCCCAAAACCGCAGCCATGACCTCCAAAATTTGTATGTCTCTTTTACTCCACTTCCAGCTCCTGTGTGGCCAGCCCAGCCCAGAATTCTCACGATCCATGAGCCCCACAGTGTGTCCCATCCCAGAGAGGGCCACCCCACAGTCACCCACGGTCCCAGCAGGGGCAGTTATCCCAGCTTGCCTTTAAAGATTAAATCCTATCTCCCAGATTTGCTTTCCACACACACAAAATACTACATTTTGCACTGCTTTGAGGATCAACTCCTTCCAAGATTTAAAAAAAAAAAATAAATAAAAATAAAGTATGCAATGATTACAAGCACTGATTTTTTATCCATGGGAAAACTGCAAGTGCCCAGAGATAGGAGCATGGGTGCATCAGCGAACTCCCCGAGCTGGAGCTGCTTTCTAGAGTTATTGCAAAACTCAGTTTCAGATTAGTTTGCAAGAAGACCACAAACTTTAATTAGTGCAGTAAGAGGGGAGCGGGTGAACAAGCCCAAAGCCTCCTTCTGAATAATTATCTATTTGTTTATCATTAGAGCTTCCTCAGGCTAATTATTTGCTTAAGAAAATACCTTTAAAAATCCACTCATAAACCCCCCCAAAAAACCCCCATCCGTTTGTTTTTCCAGCGTGGGGTTTACACTTTTTAAGTTTCAGCAACATAACGTACCAGATATTTCATGTTACAGATGGTTGTGGGGAACCAGAAATACTTGAGGGAGGAAGGCCAGGCTGTACATTTTGTATCTCTTAGTGAGAGTTAATGCCTTTTCAGCAAGAAATTCAGCAGAGCCGTGCTGGCTCACGAGCACTTCTCCAAACCTGAATGAAGATGCTGCTCCAAAGGCCCTGTTACTTGTGCTGGAGTGAACACTAAGGGTGTGCTGGAAGTTGCACTTGTAGCTCCAAAACAGAGTCTAAAACTTTATAGTTTTATTTCAAAGTTTGGTGGCACCAAGGACCCTCTTGGGATGCACCCAGAGCTGCTCCTCGCATCCTCTCCCCGCCCGGCTTTTGCACAGGTACCAGGTCTCTTCCCCTCGTTCCCACTCTCCCTTTTTCGTGCCAACAATTAATTGTGACAAGTATTTCAATTAGCACTGCAGGCCTGTGATGGGTGACCCTCGTGCCTTCGGAACACGGCTCCAGGAGGAGCCACCGCAACCCTCGGCGCGGGTTCCAAAGGGTTAATCCTCCGGCGAATTCCTCAGATGTGTAATTTAATACTTCATAACTGCTGAAAATTGGAGCCCACATAATTTATTTTCTTTGGTCTGGGCACATTTGCCTCATGCTTGGCTGTGGCTGACTTCAGAGAGAGACACACCTAAAGCCCTCAAGTGTCCCAAGTGGCCCATGTCAGTTATGCAGAGATTGTGGTGCTTGGAGGCAGCCCAAGGATTAGGTGTTCCCGAGAAGGTTTTTTTGGCTCTCCCAAGCCCACGGATGTCATGGGAATAAGGCCGAGCTCCTCCTGCCGCCGGGAAGGCCACATATCCACGGGGGATCCGACCACTGCGAGACAGGCTGTGCACAAAGGTACACATTAAAATAAACACAACATGCGACCAAAGAGCACGCAGGGAGGGAAGGAGGAATTGCTGAGTGCAGAGAGACGGTGGAACAATTGCTTCATTGTGGAGCCAGAGCGAGGAATCGCAGATCCGAGCTCCACCTACAGTCCCCTTCGCAGAGCTGACTCCAGCCGCGGCTTCCCTGCTCCTGGAGTCTTCTTTTTTACTTAATATTTCTATATAAGTTTTTTTTTAATAGTTATTTTCACTGCCTAAGTGATTCTGCGTTTCCCCTTATATGTGGCCAAAGCTATTGCATTGTCCCAGTACTTTTAAGGTTAGTTTTCTCTCTGTATTTTGAAAGTAAATAGCTTAGTTTTTTCCTGGAATTTATTTCAGGATTCTGTCCCTATCGCTGGCTTTCATTTGCACCAGCTTCATATTGTCTGACAGTATTTCACATTTTTATTGCAGTTTGATTGCAGGGCAGTAGTTTCAACATTCCAGGAAAAAATAATATATATATATAGGTTTGTCTAAATTGTACTCTCACCCTTCCTAAAAAAAAATAAAAATCAAATCAAGCTTCAAACACGATTGGGATTGTAACTTTTCAGAGGAGTGCCCAGTCCCTGAAAGCATCAAGTAAAATCATTCCTATTTTCTACTTAATATATACAAAAAGTCTTAGACACTAATTCAAGCTTTGATGCTGGAGACATACCACAGTGTATCCCCTGCAGAAGAGATGTGTTTGAAGCAGAGGATCAGGTCACATGGCAGGGCTGCATGCCCAGGTAACCACACCTGAAGCCTGGCCATCAGCCTGGGTCACCCTTATGACCTCACCACACTCTGATGGAGCTCCAGGAGCTCCAGGGCCAAGGTCATGCTCAGGTCATGCCCTGTGCCATCTCCCACAGTGGGTTCCCAACCAGGTGGCCTCTTCTTTTTCATTTCCTGGGATGCAGCTCCCCGGCCCACATTACAACCCTTCCTGAGAAAGGCTGGACACAGCAACCATTGGCCTTCCAAAGGTCATTTGGGCAGGTCACCAGCTATGAGGCTGGTCTCCCACACCATCCATAAGGAGATAATGCCACCAATCATATAAACAGGACACAGCTACAGCCAAAACTCATCTCCCCAAGACATAGAAAGGATTAAAAGGTGTTCAGCTTCATAGTTGGACTCGACCTTGGAGGTCTTTTTCAACCTAAATATCTCATACACCTTATATGTGCACCTTGTACAAGAAACTCTGCAAGGCTACTGGGTGTTTAAGTGACAAATGAAACAAACAAACAAAAAAGAATAAATAGGTATTTTGAGCATATTATGTTCCCTTCTGTTAACTCAGGCTCCCAAAAATCTTCTGTGCCTGATCAAAACCGTGACCTCCATTTAGCATCCAGTCACCACCCAGACAGCGGCAGCACCAAGACTGTTAGGAGGTGGAATCTCTCTTCCCTTAAAGAAATTCCAACATCTGAATTCCTATTAAAATAATGCTGTTTGGAAAGACAAAAGTTAGGAGGTACACCAAATCTCAGAAGGAGCAAAGGAAGCGAGGGACACACAAAAGGAAGATTTCACCTTGACTGAGAAAAAGCTAGACTACCATGAATTTGTAAAAGGGTTTGTGTGCTATGACAATCTAGTAAGATAAATCAAGGCACTGGAGCATCTGTCTTATGAGGAAAGGCTGAGGGAGCTGGGCCTGTTCAGCCTGGAGAAGAGACACTGAGAGGGGACCTCAATGTCCATCTGGGTCAGGGGTACTCAGTAATGGGACAAGAAACAATAGGGGGAAACTTGTGCACAGGAAATTCCACCTGAACACGAGGAAAAACTTTCCTGACACTGACCAAACACTGAACAGATTGCCCAGAGCGGCTGTGGAGTCTCCCTCACTGGGGATGTTCCAGAACCACCAGGACACAGTCCTGTGCCCTGGGATGGCCCTGCTTGAGCAGGGGGGTGGGACCAGATGATCCACTGTGGTCCCTTCCACCCTGGCCCATTCTGTGACTCTGAAGAACCCTCTTAAACACTCCACATATGAGAAACAGCTGACAAAGAATTGAAAAACTCTCCAGCCCTTATAAGAATTTTTAATGAACATTACCATCATTATCATCTCCCTACATGGCCCAACATGTCCAACATTTACATAACTCCCAAATGGCAGTACTTTTCCCATTCTTACATCCAAGGTGAGAAAGCCAAGTAGAAGAAATCGAGTGACTTGGATGCCAAAAGGAACGTTAGAAATAGAATACACTGTTCCACCTCCTGTGCAGCACTTCCTCAACAGTTCCTTCTCCCTGTACCCTTTTACGAGGCAGATATTTGACCTGTTACACCATGATGCATAAAATAATAATAAGTAATGAGTGGGTGGGTGATCTCACCAGTGTCTTTAAGCCTCCTGCAATGTGTGGGTTACAAGGTTTGAATCACACACAAGTAGCACCAAATTTGCCTGCTGCTTCAAGGAAAGCGCAGGAGAAAAGAAGAGAAACTTCACCCAACTGGTGAAGAATAAAGGAAATTAAAAAAAACAACCCTGAAATAAGACCAAGACATGAGTAGAATAGAAGCTGTGATGAAGACAAAGCAAGAGTAACTACCTGCATAAAAGAAAAGAGCAGGACATATTAAGTCAAACTTCTGATAATTTTTATTCTTGGCACACGCTTCTCATTTAAAGATATATTGAATAATGCATATTTAATTTTATTTGGAAAAAAAAAAAAGAGCAGGTGGGACACTGATCCCTCCCATCACAGCCAACCAGAGCAACTCCACTACCCCAACTCCCACACCAACACAAACAAGACCAGAATCAAGTACGAAGATCATGTTACAAAGGAAGGGGGGAAAAAATAAAAAAAATCCTAAATTCATCCAAAAAAGCATCTGCCCCCAGGCTGAGCTTCTACCCCTGCACTATCCAGAGCTCTGAGCAGGGGGGAGTCTCAGGAGGTGGCTCTGCCATGAGACACCACGGCCAGGCCCTGCATTTATGAATGAAATTGCTGTTTTTTTCCAAATGTGAGATCCGAGCCCGTGGATGAATGCCACCTTTTCTTTTTTTTAAAACAAAACCCTTAGGAGAACGAGCACACTGCATTTCCTCAATTCAGTGCTGATATATCTGATTTCCCTCCAGGACAGACCAAACATTAAATAACACTGAACAGGCTGAGCACGGAGCTCAAATACTCACACTGAAAAGTTTTCATTCTCAGCTTATTTCCTAGTTTACAAAAGCTCTTATCAAAAAAGCTCTCTAAATTGGAATTAGTTAGTGATCCAGGTCTCTAAAGCCCAGGGACTGGAAGTGAAGATTTCTTAATTATACCAGCAGGGGCTTGATTTCTCTTCTTAGTGCAGCTGGGTAATGTTGTTAGGTTCTTGCAGAGCACTGTTTTTCACTGGCAGGGATAGCCCCTGGTTTACTTGGACAAAAATATAGAGCTCTTGGAAATGAAGTATCTTCATGTGTGTAACAGGGCACGTGCACTTCAACCACATACACAACCAACTCTTCAGCAGAGCCCAGGATCCTTTAAAGTTCACCAACTCCTTATCTGGGAATCTCATCACCAGTCTCTCTTTTCACTGATCTAAACTCTAATTCTTTTTTATTACTTTTCTTGCTCCCGACTGGCCTCCTCTTCTTCCTTGAAGGAACCAGCTGCAAAACCATCTACAGAAAAGGCTGCAGACCAGCCCCATAAGAAGCTTTTGGGATCGTGACCAGTGGTATCCCAAGAACTCCCATTAAAAATGTCCTTTCACAGCAACTGAACAACTGCACAAATCACTTCCCTCCTGTATTAAAAGGATGGACCCAACACAGAACAACAACCAAAACCAGCCTCCCACTTTATATAGAATAAAACATGGAAATTACCACAGGTTAAATATGCAGCTCTAAAATCCTTGAAATACTTTTAGAGAACAACTCATTGAATAAAACATTGTTTAAAATATAGCAACACGTGCCCACAGCTGCAGTGTAAGTGCATGGGAGTAAGGGGTGGGAAAATGAGGCATATTAGTTGATCTTCTTAAGGCTCCTGCACAGACTTAAAAAGTTGGGTTCAATCCCCAAGTAGGTCACTTTTTTTTTTCTCTCATTACAATACTTGATTCATTCTGGCAGTGCTTTCTGTGGATATATGAGCTCTGGACTCACAACAAGGTAGAGGTGCAACCATTAAAGCAACTATTTGAATCTCATCATTCAGTGCTTGCAGGTCACCTTCACAAGAGGAGGCTGATGGTCACCTTCAGCATCTATCTTTTTCCCCCCCCCCCCACAAACACAAAAAACCTCCTGCAGGACAAGCCAACTGTACATCACAAGGCAACTGATGCTCATGTGGGATGCTATTTTTAAAAAAGGCACTGAAATTTCTGCATCTTCACATTCAAGCTGCCTTATCAAAACTCCAACTTTCTTGCTGGGAAACTGTTCTCTCTTTGGTACCTTTTCTGCCAAAATCCAACTGTAACAACAAAAGTTTATAAACAATGAAAATTCCAGCTGCTTGACATCAGCCATGTGAAGCTTTCACTTCACACTGATACAAATATTTACCCTGAGCTCTGGCAAAGCTTTCCTTGCCCATGTCGCCCTTAATCATACATTTTTCCTTGATTGAGTTATGCTTTCCAGTACGTGATTTGCTCTGGTTTACTTTTTAACACATCCCAGAGGCTCCGTCAAACCCAGCTCTGTGCAGGCCCTGTCATTTGGTAGCTGCCAAACGTGCTGTGCAGAAGGACCTTGGCAAACAGCAAAACAGTGTCTTTTTCTAACTGCTCTAATAAATGTGTTTGTTCTTTTCTGACCACCATTTATTCCTTAGATCCCACATATCCATAAAGCAATGAGCCAAGAAAGTAAGCAGAAACACACTCATTTTCCCTTTAATCTACTCCCTTGAGGCAATACACTGACTTCTCTTACAGACACCTTATAGCTAAGAAGCTGCAAACTATCGATGACTCACTTTTTATTATTATTTATGAGACAGAAAGCTTATTGTCAGAGGGAGCAATAATAAAGAATCGCTTTGTTGCCGCTTTAATCCTTGCAAAACTAAATATACCAGAGTCAAAACAAATATAAGGCTACCTGAGCAAATAGGATCATCACAGGGTACTTTGACAGTTATAATTAAATATATTCTTCCAAAAGAAACAGAAATTGAAGGATTCCTCAGTTACACTCATATAAAGCCAAATATAACAAGGAGGGAGATCTCATCTACAATATCTGACGTGGAGAGGAAAAATATATTTCAACCTAATCCTAAAAGTGGGCCCAAATTTTAACTTTTCTTACACTTTCCTCTGATACCTCTCCAGAACCCACGGAGAGGATGAAGGAAAACATTTGGGTCCCTGAGCAGAAGTTTTCTTGACTTTTCTTTCTTTCAGGAGGCAGCCCAGCTTCTGGTCAAGCTTTGTGTGCAGGGCTCATAGATGTTCTCAGTGAAGTGAGATGGGTATTCTTTTTCCAATGCGAGCAGGATTTCATTCAGGACATGCATTTCCAGGAATACTCAGCTGTAAATGTGATTAAACACAGACTTGGGGCAATTTTTCTTTTATACACGTTTTCTCAGAGTTGATTTCATAGTTATTCCTCCTTTCCAGGATTTAGTCTAATATTGGACTTGCAAGAATAAATGAAGAGCTGCCTTTTTTTTAAATAATTATTATTTGGAAAAATAAACTTGAATTAAGTAAATAAATCTTAAGCACAAACCTATGCTTAGTATATCACTAGAGGATGAATCAGCTCCCAAACCTTCCTGAAGGTGGATCACTCATCCAAGGGAAAAGACAGATAAACTGCACCTGAGGTAGCTCTAATTCACCATCACGTGTAACTGCAGCCTGGCAAAGTAAGTCAGTGCCACTCACAGGCTGCAAACAGAGAAAAACCTGAAATCCCCTGCAAATAAAAATGAGGGTCAGGGATGAAAACAAAGAACTCCTGATCCACCCAACTAGAGCTTAGGTGTTCCATGTTTTACTATTTCAATAAAATATTGGTGCATCCACTAGAGGGTCCCAGGTGAATTGCTTGAAACTTAAATACTTTAGTTCTGCACTTCAAGGACAATTCTTTCTTCCTTTTATTTGTCCCCTCTATCTAAAGTTTGCACCCTACTGATGTTTAACAACAAAAGCAAGAAAACTCAGAAAAAAAATTATGCTTTGGTCCTAATAATTCACTCTAGTTCAGGTCTAAACTAGGCAATGAATCTTGATGTAATCTTTAGATAAAGATTAAATATTTCAATCAAGCATAAACATGAGAATTTTAGTATCAGGGATTTAATTAAGAAAATTTTGTTTAGTTTATGTAAGACAAAATTATATGGAAATACATATTGTGAGTCCTGTGATCCTGGCATCCACCACAGGTTGCCACCAGGGCTTTTGGGAGAAGTGGCAAAAGGCAAAAGCAATCTGGGATGACTTTTGTATGACAAATTGTTAAGCCAGTGACAGATTCACACTTCAAGCTGGGCACTGCACATGACTTAAGTGCAGCATCTGCAGTGAATTTTCACCTCTGGTTGAAGGAGGAGAATCATCCAGGGTGGTCCCTTCTCCAGTCCCAGCATGACAGGAACAGAGAAGGCTGATATTTGTGACATAAGGAAATGAGAAAAATCAGGCTGGAGAATATAGAGGGCAGATTACATTGATTCTCTCATTTTTTCTACCTGACATTTGCGTTACCAAGTTCAGTCTCTCAATATCAAATATTTTCAAGTTGCTAGGTGCATTGGAATCCTCTAGTAAAACCCCATTTAATGTTAAAGTCATCCAGAAGTCTCATATATATTGCAAATATAGATGTAATTTTAAAAAGGGATTTCAGAGTTACATTTGGGATGTTTTAACATTTATATTAATGCAGAAAGGCAGGAATGCAATAATTGTACATATTGTGGTTCCTGTCAGCCTTACAGAAATGTATTTTCATTGCTTGAGTTTTGGGTTCATTTAGAAATACAAATGTTTTGATGTGGTACAAGGGTGTCAGAATTTCCCCAAAGCAAGTGGAAGAGTGAATCCTCAGGAAGAGTTGGAATATAAAGGACCTAAAACATCAAAAAAGAACAAAAAACACCCCAAAAACACAGTGGCAAAACCCATTGGATGCTCCCAGACCTGATGACTTTTCCTTTACTTAACAAAATAAGTCTCAGCTGGGCATTCCTATCCCCCTCGAAAGTCAATGCACATGAAAAGGCAGCTCTAGGAAGTAATTTATTTAATTAGAAGGAATAAATGTCCCAGTCCTGGAGGAATTCATAGTAAAGTACAGACAGGTAAAGTCAGGGAGATGAAACCCAACTCACAAAAGCCACACAACACATCAAAACAAACTGACCTACAGAGTAAAGGGGAGCCTCCCATGACCTAAGAGTTATTTAATTCATAGTTAATAAGCTAAGAGAAAAATATACAACAATTGCATATTTCTGCAGGTGAAATGCACCACCAAGAATCCAAAAAACAAATGTACCATCCCCACTTGCAAATTGTTGATGTTTCCACAATTAATCCCACCACCAGTCACTGATTAAAGGAAAAAAAAAATACATCTGAAGGCAAAGAAAAACAGAAGCAGAGCTCGGGGGATTTCTTCCTCACATTATTGAAAATGACATTTTTTAAGTCACAAGTGAAAGGAATAGTTTGGACTGGAACCACCTTCTCATATCTCTTAGAGTCTCTCCAACAGAGTTAAAATGAAAAACCTTTCAAGGCTTTCAACCACGCTGAGGAAAATATCCAAACTGTACTAAGATAAGATGCCATCCTTGAGTCAGTTACTTCTGTTTTACAGGACTGTTTTGTTGACTCAAAGAAGCTCAAGTCAAAACCTTTATTTTAGTTTACATTGCTTATGAATTCTAAGGGTTGCTATTGCTGGAGTGAACAAAAAGAAAGGTCATACAGATCCCCAAACCCAAAGTTTCACTATGGATTTCAGTGATTACTCTGAAGAATTTCCTGGAGTTTGATGGGACTGAATAAAGGCACTAAAAGACACATTTATTCCCTACACACACTGTGGACTTCCAATGGCTTCGATATTAATTTACTTCATCAAATTATTAATAGTCAATTACTAATCTCTCTTCCCTCTTTACCTGCCCTCTCAGTGTTTTTCCAATACCGGGAAGAATTTGAAAAAGGGATGTTTTTCTCCTTTACCTCCAAACATGGAATTATTTTCCCTCCTCTTTTTCCAAGACTGCAAGAACAAGTGGAAATCTTAAAAAAAGTTGCTTTCTCTTTTATTAAAACAAGATATTTTTCCCAGGGACATCAACAGGAAGGTTCTCTGCTGTATCAACTCTGTCATTCCCAGGTGGAAAGTCAGTAGAGGGAGCACAAGAGCACAGAGAAGAAATGTTAAAGGGCTACAAAAATTCCTTACTTAATACCCAGTTGTAATTGTTTTTATTTTGGGGATGGGAGGGGTGGTATTTTCTTGAATATTCCCATCTGCCTCGCCAGGAAAGAAATGTTGAAAAATTATGTAAGAAAATCATGTTCTTTTGAGAAAAAACAGACCCAACCCCCCAAAAATTTAGCAGTGCAGATGAAAAGTTTTCTCACCAAAGAGAAAACCAGAAAACATCCTTAAAATAAGCATCTTAATCACGATGCTGAATAACTTCCTATTTTAGTAAGTGCCACAAAGCATTTCTGACCGTGTTCAGCTCAGAGCTTGTAATAAAATGTAATAATCCCAGCAGAATTCATCAGGATCCCCAAGAAACCATCAGTTCTGGGGAGACTTTGGACAAACCTCTCTTTGTTACGTAACTGAAGAGATGGCAAAACTCGCTCGGTTTTATATTCTGCAATTAAACACAAATCTCAGTCCACATTCATCCCAAATTTCCTGAATTCCCTGAGTTTTTCAAGAATTCCTCACTTCTCACTGCCAGAAATCTCTGGACTCTCCTTGAGTGAACTTGGAACCTTCTATGCTTTTTTATCAAAACTATGGGAAATTCAATTATTTTTCATGGTTTTGGCTCGATATCAACCACAACACTGCATTTCTGTGTGTGCTTCATCTCAACTTCTCAGTTTTATTTAAACCTCAAGGCGAGATCAGGAGGACAAAGTCCTTTCTCCTCTTATTGGATATAAATCCAGAGGAACTACAGGAATTTTACTGGTGGTATTCCGAAATGACACCATTTGAAATGAAAACTTTCACGTGCATTTCAAGGCTGAGGGGGTGGAAAACCCAAAAATCTCCTCCATGAATCCTTTCAAACCATGGAGATGAACATTCTTCTCATTCCTGTGCGTAGAACTACATTAAACTTGGGTTTACAAATCCCTACTAGAGGACTAAACACAGTTGCATGACTGAGTTTATGCTCTCATCAGCATTTTAAACTCAACCCGTAAAACTGTGCTCCTTAGTCACGACCAAAAGTTCTTTGATGACCCAGCAACTCGTTTGGAACAGCTTTAAGGACAGTGAAATATCCCACTCTGGGTTATTTTTCCCAGAAGTACAAAATCCATTCAGAAGAAAATATCTTATTGTCATTTTTATGCTTCCCATCCAAACCAACCAATTCACTGTAGAACAGAGAATACTAATACTTTGCTTCTAGTGTTTTTGCACATGAAGCGCCATGGTTTTGTGGAGGAAGAAGAAGAATGGAGACACGGGAAAGTTAAAGAGAAAAAGGAAAAACAGAAAAATCACAAATATTTTCAGCTGACTTGATACATTAAGTCTAGTGTACATTAAACTTCTCCAGAACTGCTCTACGAAGACCTTGATTATTTCCTTTCACACCAACACAGCTCACACCCAGAGTACTGAGAGAGATATTCCCCTAGTTGAAAGAAAACAGAGATCCTTTCCAGCCTTTCCATCTCTGAGGAATTTTAATCTGGTCACCAAATATTCCAGCAAAACTTCCCTTCCTTCTGCTCTTCATGGACCATCACAGGATCAGGGGCCAGATATAAATAATACAAACCCTCCCCTTGAGTTAAGTCCAACCAAAGATTCAGAAGAAAAAATTACTCAAATATTCTGGAGTATTTGAATACATTTTCAAAGACCTAGGAGAACCTTCCACACAATAGCAGAATTTTATATATTGGCTCTCTGGGGTCTGAACTGGCACCACAGGACTTCAAGAAACTCCCATGTTGTGTTTTAATATTCTTTTAAATCGAGTTACTGCACTGCTCAGACCATCTCCTTTTTCATTCATGAATCATTTCCTTCTGCTGTCCACTTCCCCTCTCGTGTGAGCCCAGGCTAATATTTCCTTGTCTGTAGCCAAATATTTATTTATATACATTCAGCAAGTGTGACTCTGCCCAAGTAGCACTAAAGCACTGCATTTCGTGCACTTGTTTAAAGCAGGGACCCCTTGTGAAAGGTCAGAGCTTATAAAAAGTGTGTTTATGGCCTTCCAATTAGCTCTATATGACATTTGGGCAGCTGGAAGTGATCCTTCTGATAGATAAGCTTTGTAAAAATCAAGCTCATTCCATAAATCTTATAACTTACATAAGAAATATAACAAATACAGGGGTCATACATGAAATAAGAATAATAACCTTGTCACATTCAGATCAATCCTGTGAGCTTAGTTATTATTTCAGGGGTCCGGTGGAGATTTACATTTACAAAGATGAGATGCACAAATGATTAATAATTGTAGGTAATTTCAATTTTTTTATGTCAAAGCAAGACACCACCACGTGCTAGAAATGGACTTTCTGAAGTTAATGGCCAAGTGTTTTCTGAAAATAAATCAGTCCCAGAGTCCAGAATTAGCACCCAGAAACTGAGACCCACAAATGAATTTAAAGTGATTGTTTTATACACCAAGTGGGTAAATGGTTTACACACCAAGTGAAAGCAGAGTCCTGACTGTTAAATACCACCTACACTAAACTATATAATGAGAATTTCTGAGTTACAGGAGATTCAGGGAAAGCCCTGCTTATGGAACAGATTTCAATATCATTTTATTTAAAAGAAGTTCCTATTAAAGTGATAGTATAAGCATTTGAAAATGCTAAACCAAGAACACTGAGGCATCGTTGGTTGCAGCAGCATCCACATACACCGGGTACTTTTATAAAATACATGAGAGATGATGGCACTAATAAAAGATAGAGTTAATCTGACTTTATGGAGACTCAGAGGAATGCACAATGCTCTACTACTGTACTGGCAGGTAATCTACTGCCTCTTTAAATAAATCTAAATATTAGGTCTAGGAGGGATCAACCTGAGAAAAATGCTAAAATATAACTGCTAAAGTTAATGCTTCCTTAATACTTGCTTTTCTACAAGACTTAAAATGAAAAGGCTTTCCAACTATTATAAGATGTACAGTCTTAATCTACATTTCAATAAGATATTTAAAGGCAATGCTGAAACTGTCAAGGACCCTTTTCTTAAGCCTGAGAGGGGCCGACAAAGGAATGCTGACAGTTCTGTTTTCAGTGACACGGGAGCATTATTTTATCAAGAAAATGTTATTATATTTGTATTCATCTTAGAACTCCTCTGTGTGGACCCCCAGCTGTATTTGGGGGCACAGATGGTGCAGCATCACTGGCAGTGTCAGGGACTCTTATGGTAAAGGTAGGTGAAGAGATTAACATCAATGTACATTCCTCTGCCACAGTCAGTACAGAGAGGCTAAAAATGAGAGTGAAATTTCTAAGATACCCATAAATGTGCTCTAAAATGTGTACAATTCAACCTGTTGTTTTGCTCTCACAGACAAGCAACTATACAGGGTTTCTAGATTTTCCTTGTTAAAATTTACACCTCTGACATTAACATTTATATATATATTCAGCCTTTATGCTAAATGCACTCTTTTTTTCATCTTTGTTGCAGACATTATAAAAATAGCACATCAAGCACCTTGTTAAATTAACCCTTTCATTAATAGCGTGGCTCCAGTTTGAATATAACCCTTTCATTCTTGTGTGGATGTATATATCCACCCTATAAACAGTTCCTAATTAGTCACATGTGGATTCAAATGCAGCCCTGTATGCCATAAACCAACACTGAAGTGTATAAGAAACTGTCAGTCAGATCAAAAGTCAATCCAAAATCATCCCATTTGCAGAGCTGAGATGCTGTCACACTTAGTTAGCCCAAAATGTTTAAAACAGCGACCAAACTTTTATTCTAATTGAGCACGAGTTGAAAGGCTGCACACTTTGATGTCTTTGCTTTTATCATTTGTATATAGCTAAAAACAGCAGGGTAGGGATTTTTTTTTTTACTTCTTTTAGAAATGGGAGACATTACTTCTTATTGAAAATATACAGGTGGGTCAGGCTATATTTGTGGAGCCAACGTATGGTTTTCAATCAAGCGTGTAATCACTTACAGCACGCTCAAAAGTGCAATTAGACAGGTTTCTCATTACTATTTAACCTTTTATTCCTGTCAACTGCAGACCAAATCATTAAAAAAAAATACATCTTCAGCATATTATCTGCAATGAGATCCCACATCCCTTTGGGAAACCCATGCCGAGGACTTGGACAGCGCTGTCCTTTTTCGATCCTTTCCTCTTCCAGGAGGGGAGAGGGCAGCAGAGCCTGTTTGCAGGAAGCCTCTTGGAGCAGATGCCTACAATCTGAGAACATGTTAACAGAAACTTGAGAGGCAGCAATGAAAAGTCCAGGCCTAATCTTATTATAGAAACCCTCTGCCTGTTCTAGGGAGGGAAACACGCTCGGAGTGCCAGGCGGGTGGAGCAAGGCACAGAGAGGAGCCTCTCACTGCAGTTCCAGGCAGGGCACAAGCACACCCATCCATGCTGTCCTGGACCACCCCTCCTCTTGTTTGGGAGATAAAGATCTTTCTTGCAAGAATAAAGGTAACAGCATAACTTACACACCTCTCATTTCACTGTGGCCACAAAGAAAAGGGCTCTTATTAACATCTGTGGACACTACAATATTCCCAAAATCCATCACCTGCTGGCACTCTGTGCCAGGAGCTGGGAGTTCCAGGGGTCCAACTTAATGCTGTGATTTTCAAGGTTGCATCTCAAACCCTGTGTTTGGTTCTGGGTCCCTCACTACAAGAAGGAAATTGAGGTGCTGGAACTCATCCAGGGAAGGGGCTGGAGCAACAGAGGGAGCTGGGGGGGGGGCTCAGCCTGGAGAAAAGGAGGCTCAGGGAGGACCTTCTGGCTCTGCAACCCCCTGACAGGACTGGGGAGTGGGGGGGGTCAGGCTCTGCTCCCAGGGAACACGGACAGGACAAGGGCAAATGGCCCCAAGTTGTGCCAGGGGAAGTTTAGAATGGATGTTAAGGGAAAACTCTCCACTGAAAGGGTTGTTAGGCATTGGAAAAGGCTGCCCAGGGCAGTGGTGGAATCACCACCTCTGGAAGTGTTCAAAAAACATTCAGATGTGGCACCTGGGGACATGATTTAGTGCTGAGCTCGGCAGGGCTGGCTTAACAGTTAGACTCAATCTTAGAGGGCTTTTTCAGCCTTAACAACTCTCTGCTTTGTGGTCCCCCAGCAGGGCTGAGGCATCACTGTGTGAACACCTGGATTTCTTCTCTCCTGGTAGAACATGAGCCTCTGTCAAAAGCTACACCAGTTGCCACCACCAAAGTGTGCATGGAAAAAAAGGGAAGGCAAAGGGACAGTAAAGACACAACTGTCCCACTGTCCATGGCCAACTGGCTTTACTTACTATAAAATAACAGCAACAGGACAGACCCACTGAGGACCAGGCTCCTCCTGCACTTCCTGCAGCACTGGCTACTCTTCTATAATATCACAAACCTGGCCATGAGGTTGAAAATGTTCTTCCTGAGGACAGCCATCCTCCTCCAATGTTCACAAAAGTCCTGCCTCCCAAAAAATCCTCCCTGCTCTCGTGGGTCAGCACTAGATTAAATCCTCGCCCTTTCTCCCTAGACAGGAACTTACTACAATGTGAGGAAAGCAGTTCAGTGTGCTTCTAAGTGATGGAGAAATTTAAGATGGAACCTCAAGGCAGATACTCCTTGGCTTGGAATTGCAGCCTGCCACTTTGAGGCTTGCACACATTTTGTGCCAAAACTCACATGGGGGTATTTATAACCAAGTCATTATCAGGCCTAACCCATGTGGACAGAAAACAAGAATTGACACCCATGTCACAGCAGGGAATAAGAACTGGAGACACCAGGAGAGGAAATGGTTCACAGACTGTTCTTAAGTCTTCACAGAAGACACTTGACAGTGCAACAGCATCTCTTGACAGAAATTACCATAAAGTTCCTCTGACCTGAGAATCATCGCCGAGACCAAGAAACCATTATGTGAGGGACTGTATGAAAACAAACAGAGGCACAAACTCCAGTATCTAAAAACCAGATGGGAAAGGATTATGAGAAAATTATGACTTGCATTTTGCAGCTGAAGAACAGAGGAAAAGCAGACCTATTTTGTTCTCACCTTTTTTTTTTTTCGCCTTTAAGGAACAACACAACTTCACCATTTCCAACAAGAGATAAAGCAACTTTTGATGGTTTGCCCAAGGACAGCCCAGAAGTCTGTGGCAGAGCCGGGAGTTCTACACAGCCATTCATAACACCATCCTAATTCCCACGAACCGTCAGCCAAAAGGTGATTAGGGAGAGTCTCCTCAAACACTTTTCACATTGAAACTGTGCCCAGTGCACTCCCTGCAGATATGCTGTGTCAGGGCTTCTCCTCTCCCTCCCTGCCTTGCTGGAGAGGATGCCAGCTATACTAGGGTGGCAGTAGAGAAGGTTTGTCCAACTTAGCTTTACCCTGAAATTAAAAAAAGGCTGCAGAATGTGTGGGAACAGGCTATCTAGCAGCGACTGCAGCCATTATTTCCCCCCTCTTTTATAGTGCTACCTTTTAAACTATGCTTGAGATCTTTGTTGCTGTCTCGTACCCCGTGGCACTGGCCTGGCGTGATGAGACTTCAGCGAGATACAGCACATAAAAGCATCCACTGCAAGTGCGACGAATCGCAATGACAAGGTTGGGTTGGAGGTAACTTGTGAATGATCCAGTGAATTGAAAACGCCTGCTTGCTCCGCCTGGAGCAGGGAAAAGAGAATCCAGGCAGTGCCACTTGCATGCTCCAGGCAGGAGCCTTGCTGGGAACGCAGGAGAAACACCCCGTTCCTCATTAACACGCCCAGCTCCTCAACAAGCTCCTCGGAAAACAAATACGTAGCATCAGCAATCAACCATATTATTATTAATAATACAGTTAAAATGTGTGGAGGAGGTGAATTTGGGACGAATCCAGCATTTGAATGATGTAGTATTAACATGAAAATCTCTGCTTAGGTACCCAGAGAACACAGACGTTGCTTTAAAAACCCAGTACGCTGCATACAAAGGCAGGCAAGTAGCTAAAAGCCAGCTCAAGTCATGAATAAAAACAATGCAATAATTCTTTGCACTCTAAAGCATCTTTCAAAAATCACTCTGCGTTCACTCCCTGGTAAATACAACATCCTTGCAAGACAGATGAGGAACAGTACCCTGGTTTTCAGGATGGCAGAGTCAGAAATCATCCCACACCCCAACATCAGAGGAGGGTTAGTGATGAGAGCACACAAGAGTGGTACGTTACTCTTAAGCGGATTTTAGCACTGACTTTGGGACAGGTATCTCTTCAATTCCTCCATGAATATGAAGACCAAAGTCCCTTCCCTTTCCCTGGGCCATCAAGAGGTGATGCTGAGCTATCACCAACACTCTCTGCCTTTATTCTTTGATTTTTGCCACCTTCCCTTAGGTGACATTATCTACATAAACCCACGTGAGTAAAACTACGTAGTATCTATGAACAAACACAACTCAATTTAAAATCAAAACTTGCTCATCATAAAGCTCATGCTGACACAGGGTGATCAACACTTACAAATCCACAGAAAAAAACCACACAAGTTTTGTTGTTGCCGCTAATTCCCTGAAAACAGTAAAAAATAAAGGCTTAAACCAAAATGCAGACATGATGCTTCAGCGTTTGCTCCTCCAAATGTGACAAAAATAGCGTTTTATAAAACAGACCTTCCATGTTACTACTGTCAAAACTTCCATAGATCATCTTTATGGTGTAGCATGTTCAGGACCTGATTTTTAACTTAAAGACCACTGTAATAATTGAAATATTTTTCAATAAAATCCAAGTATAGAAATGAGTAATTCACTTCCAGGCTAGAGAATCAGCTGGGACATTCATTATAACAAAATAAAACCCCAACAACCTCACAACACTTCTTTTCTCTTGATAAGCCTTTCCTGGAGCATAAATAAAGTATTGTAACTCCAGGGAAGGTCTGGTATTTAACACCAATCTCAGATCATGGATGTGTGTGTTATATTTTCCCAAAGTTGTCCAACACCTTTACATTCCCTCCACCCAACAATCAATTGGCCAATATCCTCCTCTAACACTTAAAACTATTGCTTTCCCTCTATTTAACCACTACTGTGGGATTTAAATGACTTCCAGACATAATTTTAATATTAACTTGCTTCAGGTTGAGGCCTCTACATATTCACCCCTCATCTTTTTCCATTCTGCTGCTGATAACCTCATCCCAAAAGAGGATGCCCCTCTGCTTGGGAGACTGTTTCATTGTCTCTGTTGAGGTTTTTAGCTGGAATCTGAGATATAATTTTATCTGTTTTCAACATTAAACCTGTTGTTTAAAAATGGCTTTAAAGAATACTCACCCAAAACATGTAATCTGTAGATAAAGAATGGGTTGTTATTCCATAGGGCTCTTGTTCTTAAGAAATACTGTCTGTAAATAAGCATTAAACCTATACTTCTGAGCAAGGATGCTGCATCAAAATGTGTATTTCCAAAGTCAAATAAATTTTGGCAAATGAATTGGAACAGCACAGAAAGGAGGAAAAAAAAGTAAACGAAAAACCCAAAACCGCCCAACAAAACCCAATCAAAGCTTGAGAACACTTTCCCAGCAGAAATCACCTACAAACCTCAGGGTCAGGAGACAATGCCAAGGACACAACAGCAATTCCTTCTGATCCTCTGTGCAATAGATGGGATAAACAGAGTCCAGTTTTGAGGAAAGACCAGAAACCAGGAGAGAGAAACCTTTTACTTCAACACGCTCAAAGGGGGCCAAACCTCATATATGGCAGAGACGTAACCCCATCCATACAATTTCTTTCTTTTCTATTATTGACCTACTTCACTGAGTTACGGACTGCTTGTCAAATCTAGACCTCTTTACGTTTCTAGGCTGGTCCATTGGGTGGTGTTTAAGGATGTCAAATTCAACATGGCCGTTATGGGACAAACACTTTCTTCTTTAGTGAAAAAATTCTGCCTTACTAATTGCTGTAACACCAACAGTAATTTTTTCCCCCCATATTTTTGTTATAACAAGCCAAGAGATCTCATCCTTGCTGATTAATGATGCCAACCCATGGCCACTGGCATCCGATTACCATCCAGAACGTGTTTTCTCTATTAAAAAAATTGGCTGATGCTTTCACAGAAACATTATTCAGAAGTTATACTCCCATATCTGAAATTTCCAAGTATTCTGTCAGGCAGAAAGGGAGAGAAAAAACACATTTCTCCCCCTCGCTTTTCATATAGCTGATGAAAAGAAAAACGTTTCCAGTTTTGCTGTGCATTTTGCTGTAAATTTGTCACACATCTCTAATCATTTCTGCTAAATGTGGTTACCAGCTTCAGTGACAGTTTTGTTGGGAGGAAATCACAAGCCTTAAAAGTAAAAAAAAAAAATAAAATAAAATATGTGTGCACATTTTATTAGTTTCTTTTTGAAAAGCGTTATCACTGCTGCAAATGTGTCTCCATGGGAGAAGTGGAACATTGAGGAAACCGTCGCAAGGAGGAGGATGTGAGGCATCTTCTCACAGCAACGAGTGGGAGTGAGTTCCCTTCTACTTCCTGTAGTAGTAGTGGTAATTCTGAACTAAAAGGCCAGAGAGATAACATCTAGAAAAGGCCCAGTGCTCTCTTTAATGTAATGTGAATATTCCAGAGCGGGCCAATAACCAGCTGCAAACAAAACAAATTTATTCATACAAATTATACAGTCTCGCTCTGCTTTGCTTTAAAGATCACAGGATGGTTTGGGTTGGAAGGGATCTGCAGGATCAGCTCATTTCACCCCCTGTCATGGGCAGGGACACTTCCCACCAGCCCAGGTTGCTCCAAGCCCCATCCAACCTCGCCTTGGACACTCCCAGGGATCCAGGGGCAGCCACAGCTTCTCTGCCCAACCTGTGCTAGTCCCTGCCCACC
>JAWWMP010000171.1:2405748-2432991 GCA_035047865.1 Dendrocincla tyrannina | reverse complement strand
AGAAATCCTTCCCTGGGAGGGTGGGGAGGCCCTGGCACAGGTTGCCCAGAGAACCTGTGACTGCCCCTGGATCCCTGAAAGTGTCCAAGGCCAGGTTGGACGGGTCTTGGAGCAACCTGGGCTCATGGAAGGGTCCCTACCCATGGCAAGGGTAAAACTAGATGAGCTTTTAGGTCCCTTCCAACCCAAACCATTCTATGAATCTGTAATTCTTGGAAAGAGCATGAATTTATTCAGCTCCCAATTTATTCCAGTCTTCTCAAACTGGCCATTGAGGAGGTTAAAGGCTTCTAGGAGTGGGATTCCTGGGTGGATCCTGCAAACCAGCTTAGACAGGTCCTGGTTTATCTTCTGCTTGGTTTCCCTTTAGCTTTTGAGAGGACAGTGATACTGCTGAGCCCTGCTGGAGACGTCATGGAGCCGGGCAGGTCTAGTGCAGCTGTAGGAACAATTCACAGAGTGAGCATCCCACAGTTATTTTCTTGACACTCCACATAATTCCAAGATACTGAACCCCAGGTAGGTCTATAAGCACAGCAATATTGACTTGCAGCTATTTCAGTGAATATCTGTGAAGGAATTCATGGGGCAGACAAGCCATTAGTGGCAACAATGAGAATCTACTCTATGTCATGAGATGTGACAAAAACTCAAGTGTAAAATTAAGCACTTTACTGCCTGGAGGAGGTTTTTGGTTTAGGTGAATATACAAGGATAGGGGATAGACTCTGTTCCACCTTATAAAATAAATATTAAGGATCAGTAAGACATGGTGCAAAACACTTAACAAGGCCTGGGTGGCCAGGCAAGATATGAAATAAAAGCTACTTTTTAATAGACTTAGAGTAAACAAATAACAAATATTGTAAATCAGATATCCCTGAATGCTATTAAATATCACAGTCCCTGGATCTTTTGGCAAACTTCATAAAAGCTTGCAGGGTGCTTTTGAGGCAAAATCAGCCTCTCCGGTGGATGGTAATGATGTCAACATTTATTTTATTTCTCTCTGGCAGACACAGACTGGAACACACAGCAGATAAACTGGCTCGCATTGGGTTTTTCAAAGGTGACAGGGTGAAAAACAAGCCCCTCCCACGTCCTCATCCCCAGCACCCAGCCATGTGCTCTTAGCCTGAAGTAGGAGTGGGTCTGTCTGCCCTTGACATTTCCTTTGGAAGGGACAGTATTAGTCAACTCTGATCAATTTTGGACTCGATGTGATTCTCAGTAACCTGACTGCTAGGCTGGGTTTGGGAAAGAACACAACAAAGATTTCTCCCAGTCTTCTCAACAGCACTGGAGGCTTTTCTGCTCTGAATTTGCTGTGCTGGAGCTTCTTTGCCTTGGGATATTCCCTGCCAAGACACTCACTTTTAGGAAGAGCATTTCTTCTGGAGTTAGAGCTGTGTGAATAAGAAGCAACTCTCCATCTAAGCCAGCACATGAACACAAGCTTTTATTCATCCATTGATGGCTTGATTGACTTCTATACAACCATGTTGTCATTGAAGAACAATAAGAACTACTTCTATCTAAATAAATCTAAATCAAAACAAACCAAAGAAACAATCTAAATCTATTAAAAAATTTAGATAAATGTCGTAAAGCTATATTTCTATAGAGGTGGTCAAGTCTTTGTGCATCCCTCTGGTGAATGTCCTAATCCATGACACAGGGGTCACAAAGCATGACTCAGAGCTTGAAATCTGGGACCTTGGTGCAACTGCTCTTGCAGTGTTTGAGATAAATTGGCCACAGTCTCAAGGCTTGAATCTCTGTTCTGTGGAAATAAAATAAATTAATTTAATTCTAAATTTAAATTTATACCATCAGGACCCCACACCATCGGACCCTATACCATCAGGATCCTACACCATCAGGACCCCACACCATCAGGAAAGGGCAAAACAAGCCCAGGAAAATGCCAGGGTTTTGAGTGCAACACATCTTTTTTGACTGATGGAAATCTCTATCCACAATGAGGTTTTAGCCTCCAGAGTAACCATTCCAGAGCAGTTTAGTGATGATAAAACTGGTGTCTATCATGCTTTCCTACAGGTGAAGTGGCTGATAAGACACAGAATCCCTGTACTGGACAGATTATTCTGTGAAGCACTAAATGTAGGCAAATGCTGTGTTAAATTTAGCAGGTGCTTGCTGGGCCATTATTGAGTGATTATTCCCTCTGCAGCTCCTTTCAAAACCTTGAGCTTTCTCTTGCAATATCTCTTCCAAAGTCTTTGAGCTCCTTCTCCACCAAAGAAATTCTCTGCTGCTCCACCACAGACCTGTGTAGATCTGCAATTAAAAGGTACATTGAAAGCTTCAGTTGTGCTTGTCCTGACTCCCTGCGCAGGGAGGGATTTCACTCCCTGTGAAGGAGAACCTTCAGAGGCTCCACAATACTTTAGACTCTCAAGTTTTCCTCCTATTCTGATGCCTTTTATTCCGTGTGTAGCTGAGCTTTTGAGCCAAGGAATTTTTGTGTTGATTGGAGAGGGAAGGAAGCACTTCTAAGGAATTACTGGTTTCTAAATAATTCTAAGTAGATATCAAGAAAAATGCATTACATGAAGTGACTGAATGTCCTTCAACCTTCATTTTTTTAAATCATTCAAACACATTTATAAGAAAATTACCTTTACCTCAATTAAAAACTGAATTTAACTTATTCTCTATCCTTCAATACATATGATTGATGCATTTACTGTGTAGAAAAAGCATCCTCAGACCAAGCTATGTCCCAGACCCAAAATGTAAATATATATGGTTTATTAATTCAAATATCATTTTAATTATTATTTACCAAACAGAATGGTGTTTAATTAGTATTCATATTTATATATTATTTATTTAATGATAACTTGGCATGGCTTCAGTTTTCCTTATTCTTCACTGAGCCTGGTGCCTGGGAATTATCCCACGTGGGATTTATAAATACAAGGTTACAGATTTACCTATAGCAGCGCAACTATTTGCTGATAAAAGCCAAAGGGGGGGAAAAACAACAACAAACTAACAAGAGCGTCAGATTTAATCCCAATAACCATTTTTATCATGAGAATTTATACGAAGGAAGGTATTTTCTGGCTGCCAGGAGAGACTTCACCTATAAAAGACTGAGGTGCATTCATGCAGTACATTTGCTGCACCTTCCACTGCCTGAAGCAACTCCCTATATACAAAATTTTCTTCCTCTCTCTTTTTTAAACCTCCTGAAAAGCAGAAGATAGAAATCCTGCCTGTTCCTTAGCATTGCTACAGGGGTTAAATTGTTAATGCTTTACTTTCACTCTAGTTTTTTATCAAACTTTCTTTTTTCTCTCCCTGGGGATAAACAAATGGACAGCTTTCCTCTCTAGTATTCCTCCTTCCATTACCATCACAGCAGAATGCATCTGAGACCATAATAATTCAGTGATGAAATACAAAATGTCGCAATGCCATCTCTCTTAAAGTGAACCGAGATTTTGTTATGCCATTTTAGGTGCACTAATAGCTCCTAAAGTCCCATGGAGTATCTTAATGTGAATTTAATGAGCTGATAGCATATAAATGACAGTACTGCGAGGGTGAAGGTGACATAACCTTTTTCCTTCTGTTTGATGTTTGTCTTTGAAAAAATACAGATCTTTTCCAAACGCACCGCATTATTACAGAGTGCTGCATCATTCAGCGAGGAGGCTACCATTGTTTTAGCATTTTATGGCCCTTTTCTGCACTCTCCTTGGCATTAGAAGCACAAGAACATTTTAGCTCACCATTAAGGTAATTAAAAATCTCCACACTTCCCCTTGCAGCTCAGTGCCAACACACGGCACCCCGGTGCTTGGGGTGTGCAAATCCAGTCACTTTGGTGGGATGGAACCAGTGAAATCCTGGGTGAACCACGTGGAAAAATCACCCATCTTTACTTCCTGGACATCATCTCCTACCAAGGATAACACGAAGAGGTCCACTCATCATTGCTGACTCCCAAAGTCCGTGTGTGTCATTAGGGGAGCGCTGTCATTTATAACGAGTTGCCTCCCCTCGCTCGGCGGTGTCACACCCCATTGTGCACCCAAATCCCAGCCACCTTTGGCGTGGTAATGAGCTGTAATCCCATCAGCACTGGCTTGGATCAGCACTGCCACTGCCTGCACAGGGGAGGGAGGGACGGCTGCTGAAAGATAAATATATTGGCAATCAGATGGATAGAAAACAGAACTGGCAGATTAAGGAGGTAACTGAATGTATGAGGTTATTAAAGCTTGCCAGAGTGTAGCAATATAGCTTTTACATTGCAGTTTGAAGTATTGTCCTTAAAACCTCTAAGTCAAGCTTAAGAAAAGACATTTCAGTGGTTTTTTTACTCCCCAAATGAAACACAGAGATATGCCAGCCAATGATCTGATCACTTCTACACTAAATATTCTGCATCTCAAAAAGAAAAATTAACAACTTTAACTTCTCTTTCACCATACAGCATAACCATATTCCTCCAAAACAGTTTATAGATACAGAAATTATAGACTCATAGAATAGCCTGAGTTGGAAGGGACCCACACAGATCATCAAAGTCCAACTCCTGGCCCTGCACAGACACCACAACAATCCCCCTGCTCTGGCAGCCTTGGGCCTGTGCCCACTGCCCTGGGGAGCCTGGTCAGTGCCCACCACCCTCTGAATTCAGCTCAATCGAAGATTTATTGGCATCGGTTTGTTTGTTAACTTTAAAACATGTGTAGGACAGATTAGGAATAATTTCATAGACAGGATATTTTCTATCTTTTCTTAGAGTTCCACTGCTGTTCCATGAAGTCCACGAGACTAAGGGAACTAAATTTACAAACATTATTTCTTCCACCAGCAGAAATGACAACATTTGCTCTTCTGAGAAAGATGTACCTTGGGCTGCGTTTGACAAAGGGGAAATAAATAAATAAAAAATAAGCAGCTTACGTGTTTCCAAAAGTTGGAATTTTGGCAATGTGTGAAATTTGTTTAGAAAAACCTTTTTGTTGCCAGGTGACAAGGCAAAACATATCACATATGCTTAACAACCAGCTTGTACATATTTTGTCTTTCCAAGGTTTCTAGGGCTGGTCAGGCACAATGATGCATTACAGCTGAAGGAGCTTCCAGCAGGGACAAATGTTTGTCTCCTTCCAAAAGAATTTTCCTAATCCTTAAGAAAAACAACTCAATATTTCTCATTGTTGGATGATTGAGTAAGGCTTGATTCTGTTCAAAAGTCACCGTATCACATAAGGTAATAACATATATATAGTCATAACATATATGTCGTGTTTGCTGGGGATGCAGCGGCGCAGGCTCTTGGCACATCGTGTTTGTTAGCATTTTGTGGGGCAGCACAAGCAGAAGTGCTATTGATACATACACACTTCTTACAACAGCCTGACTTCTCCTCCCTGCTCTCCTGGCAGGCAGCAGCACTGGAACGTATGGGTGACTCAGGATCAATGAGGATAATGTGGGCAAACATATCCCACTACCTACAAAAGCTGCTGTTGTTGCAGTCCGGGCACTTTAGGATTGCTGAGGTTTCCATCTCATCATTTCATTCCACTGATGCACTTTGTCATTTCAGAGGATCTGAATAATTAGTTAAGGTTGTAAAGGAAGTCAGAGACAGAGCAGAAAATAACCCCAAGCATCCTGCACTCCGACCCCCATGAAACCCAGAGGCCCATCCTTCCCATCCCAAACCTCAGCTCTCGCTGTGAACAGCAACATGTATCCCATGGCCTGTAGTTGGAGTTAATGGAGTTCGCACATGTGAAATTAATTGTGGGCATAATTCTGAAACAATTACCTTTTCTTGGAATCCCAGGCAACAACTCCTCTAATAAATCATGGTGCTGCTCATGTTATGATGATCATTAGTAATCAAACACATCTGTACACTCAGATGCTCACTTGAACTCAAAGCACTAAAAGGCAAAGAAGAGGTTGGTGCCCCCTGTCCAACAGGGGCGCAGAGGCCCTGATTGTTCTCTTCCAACCACCCCCTTCCCCCTGCAATTTTTAACTGTTTCTATCACTATACAAACTTTCATCCCAGTTCCAACCTCTCTTTAAAAAAGTTCATGCCCACATAGTCCAAATATTCTGTGTTTTCTCTCTCTCTCTTTTTTTACATTCCAATTTTTAGTGTCCCTCAAAGGAAAATTCAGCATGACTCATGAGATGAAAAAGGTTTGTCTCTAATTACACTTGTCAGTAGAAAGCCACAAGTCAGTTTTCAAATATCATCACTGATTCATTTAGAACAAGACATCGTTTTATTAGTTCACTGTGGCATGGAGGGGCTGCCCTCAAATCCTCTGTGTCCCCAGTGGAGCATTTTTATGCAGGTGGATTTGGTACCAAAAATTTTCCTTCACACCGCCCCTTTCCTCCATCCTACTGTACCTATTCCCACCGCCCCTGGGGGTCAAAACCAAGCACACACAGCAAACTCAGAGCTGAGGAACTTTCCTCTCCTTTGGAGACTACAGCTTGAATTAGATATCCAGTAGGAGCACTTGTGCCTGCAAATTCCAGTTTGCTCTCCCTGCCAGTAAACCATGCACACCAGCAAACCAATTTCCAAGAATCCTCATCAAAAGACAACAACAAAGGGCTCTAATGATGGCCAAATCAAATTTATTTAAGAGGGAATAAGAGACCATACACACAAAGCCTCTCGTCATGACTGTCCAGATGTGCTACACCTCTACCTCCAGCCATTAATATTCACTGGCTCTTTAAAGCCTTAAAAATTCAGATGTTATTTATTTCTTATGTTCTTTTCTTTTCCAGTGTAGATTATACCCCCTTGCAGTACAAGGCATCCATTTACCCACTGTGTAAACTTCCACTGTGAGATATGATCCCAGATGAGGTATTGCCTCAAAGAGAAAATGAAAAATATTCCATGCATTTTAAACATGAATCCAAGATCATAAGTTACACAACTGCCTAATACATTTCTGCTATTCTCTGGCAGGAAAGGAAAACAAAACTGGCAGCTATAGCAATTGTACGATGGCAATTATTGAGAGAAATAATTACACAAAAACCTGTTCAAATTATATACGGGATGTGATAACTCAAGGAGAGAAGAATTTAAAGGGATAGTTAATATTTTGGGAAACTTCACCGCATGAGACCAGGCAACAAAATCAGACAAATAAATGTATTTACTGAAATCTTTCTACTTTTTCAAGTTTGTAAAAAGGGGACAAAACACAATAGTTCTCACTCAGTGGGGTCCAGCTGCAGAGATTTCAGGGCAGGCTGGTTTCTCTTGGGGGCTCCCAAGAGCATCGAGGTATTCCTCCTCAAAGGAAAGAATAATGCAATTTTATTCTAAACAGACTGTAATCAATTCTTTGTATTCACTCAATAACATCAGTCCCGCCTTGGCTGCGGAAAATGGAACCACCACATTAGAGGTGAGAAGCAGAGTAAGATGTGACAAAGCCAGGGAGCCCCTTGGTGCTGAGGCCCAGCCTGAATTGCCACCTGCATCTCTAAGATCTTTTCTTGTCCTTTCCTGTACCCAAAGTTAAAACTTCTAGTTCAAGAGGTTTCCATCTGTGGTGCTGATGGCTGCAGCTGCCCTCATCCCATCACCTCCACCACCAGATGAAACATGCAGCCACCAAATGATCATCCCTGTAAAGTCCAGGAAGACTCACCACATCTTCCCTTCATTGCTGACTCCCCTTCTGCCTTTCCCACATTGCACTCAAGCTTCTTGTTCCTCCCTCTGCTACAGATCTTGCCTCTCAAACACTTCTCCCTACTTCCAAAATTTCTGCTTGAGTCATGTCCCCTCTCTCCTTCCACCCAGTTTTTAAACCTCTGTCCTCACTTCCAACAAGTGGACACCTTGGCCAAAGCATTTCTGAAGAGAACAGGTTTTTCATTATGTGTAAAAAACCATACAGAGATCCTTAATTTATCTCTGTGAGCTGCAAACATTTACCTGATTATTCCTGTTTTTCCTGTTACATCACCTTACATGGGTTGCTGTTTCACTTCCCACCTTATCACCTCTAATTTGAAATTGGTGTGACTCAGCTGAGGATGACGAGACAGTAAAATATTATTTAGGTTTATCTTAAGAGTTCCTCTCTTTGCACAGACCATTCAGTCAGGCAAAACATCACATGCACCATCCTGTATTAATAAAAACTTAACAAAGTAAGAACTTCGAAAAATCAGCTCTAACAAAGCTTTACCTTCCAACTCAACATCGGTCCATCGAAGCTTTCCATGTACATAATACAGAAAGCTGAGAAAGACTTTAGATATCCAGGGTTTCGTTTTCTTCACTTCTCAGCCATCAAATGTAAAATCTGTCTGCCAAGTGTTTGCCTTTCCTTTTTAAAGGTGCACAAAACAGAAAGAGTGTGCTCAAGGGCTATGAACCACTGCAGAGAGAGGGTTGGTCCATCAGCCCCAAACCAATAGACGTTCTCTTGTCAGATGTCACTACTTACATTTGCCCTCCTTTTCGTGGACCATTTCATTGCATAGTTTGAATTTTAGTTGTGGACATTGTACAAAACTTACTCCCTAAAGTTGTGGAACTGCAGCAAGAAACATGACAAAGCTGCAGAAAACAAGGAAAAATGGTAAAAGACAGAAAAAGACTATTCTGCTGACAAGTAAATTACAGACAGCGCAACTTGCCGTATCAAAATCTGCTTTTTCTGAAAAGAAAAAACTGTTAATATTATTTAGCAAGTTGGTTCTAAAGTCCAGCCCAGCTCAGGAGACATGGAAAGTGTTTTGTGCAGAGGGAAGAGTAGTGAGTGTTTCATAGGATTAACAATTAATTCTACGATTTCTCTCAGTATTCAGATATTACGTTTATTTCTTGAATGCACATAATCAGCTCACTGTGTTCTTTCTAATTAAATTAACTTCCACTATACAGTCCTTCAGTGTTACACTAGTCTGGGACACAAAGACAATGTCACAAAACCAAAAGCTCAGTATGGATTCAGACAGTTGCCCAAACTTTAAATTAAGTTGGAGGAAATTAATAATGTATATATTTTTAATTTTAGGTTTTATATATTCCCCAGCGTTGTTTTCTGTGACGGTTTTGCCCTCAAGGCACCTCTGTAAGACAGTGAGGTGATATGAGCCCTAATTTCAGGACACAGAGCTGAAGCACAGCATGCAGCCTGGTCACTCAAGGTAGAGTCTGTGCCAGCCTGGGGATCTGGGAATGGATATCCCACATCTTTCTCAAGGATCTGATCCCCAGAAATAGCTGTCCTCAGTACAAAAGAATCCTCTCTGGAAAAACTGCAGCAGATCCTTTTTAATGGGGAAAACCAGGGAAAATATTTGTATTATTGCAGAATAAAATTCAAGTCAAAACCCTGGATGCCAGGGAGGGCAAGGTGGGGAAAAAAGCAGCCCCTTGGGAGATACTCTGAGGTTTCCAGGAGCAGGAATAAGGTACTGAGCTCCACAGTAATTTCTAAATCTTGCCAAAAAGGAAGAGGTCTAGAAAGGATCCAGACATGTTGGCTTTTCCTACTTCAGCCACTGTGTAAGGAAATTGCTGAGGTTTTCAGGAGTGGAAGGGAAAACAACTATTTTTATTTCACTTTTATTGAAAAAAAAAAAAAAAGTGAGTTATTTAGGAAGAGGAAGCTCTCATTCCAAGAAGTCAAGTCATTAATTTCTATATCCCAAGCCAAGAGCTCTCACATGGTGGCTTACAAGGTCACTGCTGGAGCCATTGGTGGTGTTGCTGTTTCTCATCCCCTTTGCTGGGGTTAACACTTTCTGCAAAGCACAATCAACTTTTAAGGCACAGTATAAAACTTTAACAGTGCTCATAATTAGTGCCAACAGTGGTAGTTTCTGGGATGTCTACGAGGGCCTTAGTCAGGGTCCATAAAGCCCATTTCACTTGGGTCAGCCATCTATCAGGTGATAACTACTGCTCCCTGCTCCCCACCTGGACTGGCTGCAGCATCAACCGTGGAATGGTTTGGGTAGAAAGGGAAGTCAAAGCCCTTGTTCCACCTCCTGCCACGGGTAGGGGCACCTTCCACTATTCCAGGTTGCTCCAAACCCCGTCCAACCCGGCCTGGGATGCTCCCAGGGATTCAGGGGCAGCCACAGCTTCTCTGCCCAACCTGTGCCAGGGCCTGCCCACCCTCTCAGCCAGCAATTCCTTCCTAAAGAATAAAAGAATGAAGCTGCAATTGCCATTGAGCCCTGCTTATTCTTAATGAATGTCATGATAGGTGTGTTTGTCAGGATATTGGGCAGGTATTTAGGCTTTGGTTTTCTATCAGGGCATGGACTTTACATGAAGACTGTTGTACCTATTTTATTATCACACTGTGAACTGTATATTGAGTTGGGTTGCTTGGATAAACTTTTCCAAAAAATCCCAAACCCTGCTAGCAGAGCCGTGAATGGGATTTACAGCTTAGGCTTCCAAGCACCTTTCCTGCACAAAAACTGTTTATTAGCCTAAGTTTTCCCTTTGTACGTTGTGTTTACTTGTTTCCCAGCAGGGTCTGCTGATGTTAATGGACTCACAGCAGTGCATTCTACTTCTGTTATTACAGGTCTAATTCAGTCATTAACATTTCATTAATGGACTGGCCTCCTAGCTGTTTGCATGGCTGTCTAGATATTGATGAGCTTTCTAGGATGGAAAACTGGTATTTAAGGCAGACTCTTAAAGGTTTATTAAAATGCTCGTAAACCTTCATCTCATTGTATCATTTATTTTAGAAGATAAAAGCCAAATCTTTGAATGACTTTGTACTGCAAAAGTTTTCAGCACCTGCACAAAACACTAATTCCATTCA
This sequence comes from Dendrocincla tyrannina, assembly GCA_035047865.1. Taxonomy (NCBI): domain Eukaryota; kingdom Metazoa; phylum Chordata; class Aves; order Passeriformes; family Dendrocolaptidae; genus Dendrocincla; species Dendrocincla tyrannina. The sequence goes on along the minus strand of JAWWMP010000171.1, from coordinate 2,422,144 downwards.
AATACCCTAAGGAGAGGGAGAAAAAGATTCCAGAGTTACATCACCAGAACACAAATCCTGAGCTCCTGCCTTAAAACCAGCGTGGCTCAGCACTGTCAAGTCCACTGTGCTCTGCCTCGGAGGGAATTGCATTTCTGTGGGACACAAATCGATCCCTTTTTCCAAGGGTGTCCTGCAGCTCCACTGGTTTGCAATTTCACACTCCAAACTGGAGTATTAATCCTTCCCGCAGCACTGGGAACAGCCTGACTGGTACCGGTGGGATTAGTCAGAGTGCTCAGAATAGCAGGGTGGTGTTTTGGGGACCTTTGGCATTATCACCAAAGGACAAGACTTATCACAGGTTTTAGACTTGTTCATCAATCCCTGTTGCTGAGTTTAGGCACAAAACTATCTTGGTAACATCTGTACCCCAGTGGAATGGAAATATCCCTAAGAAATTCCTTTAAGAGGTGCTTCGTTTTGCCACATCTCTGCTCTTTCCCAGCAAAAAGGAACGGGTGTTTTCAGGCACCACAGAGAATTGAGATACCCTGCATTGTATCATATGAGTGTCTAATGCAAGTACTTTGTGAAAATTACTAATTTGATATCATAATTGCGCTTGTAATATAAAATTATTAAGCACTGTCATATTGCACAGTAAATGGAACTTATATTGATGTAATAAAATGTATTTCAATTCCATTACAATAACTTTATCCTATTCTTTAATGGTACCCACAGTTAACAAAAATAAGCTACAGCCAGGAAAAACACTGTTGAAGAGTACCCTGTACTGCAATATCAGGACACAACAGATATCATTGGTGAGCTTCTTTATGTACTATTTTACATTTATGAACACCTGCAACTTATACTTGGTTTTCTTACGGAATGAGATGTTTAAAAGTAGAGGATTAGAGGCCAGTAAACAAAATCCCTGGTGTAATTTCCCTCAATAAATTCAGCATTATATATGCTTTTGATTTCTGCTTTATAAATTGATCTGTAAATATTATTGATTCTAAATTCATATTTTTTTAAGGATTTTCCTGGCTCAGTCAGTCAGGTCTGTGCCAGGATGACATGAGAATAGACCTGCTATTATGAAACCTGGAGCTTGTTATCTTGATAAATGCTTGAGAAATCAGAGGGCAGGGAGTGCAAAGAGAAAGGAGGGACATTGCATTTCAATACTAATAAGTTCAAGTGTTTTTCTCCTCAATAGAACTGTCATGGTCCACAAACTAATTATTTAACTGAGGAAAGAGAAGAAAAAAACATCATCAAAACCCAAGAAAAATTAGGAGAAAAGATGCCAAATCCTCCTCTCAACAATTTTCTTTTGTCTGTCAGGGTAAATAAAATGAAGAAACAAACCACAACTGGAGGAGGGGGGGAAATAGTCAGCTAAAATGTCATGACTTGCTTCTCTGCAGGTGTCAACTTGACTTCACTGAAATGGCACACAACTTTGATTTTCTCATCAGGAAAAAATGTTTATTCCCTCCACCAGACCCAACAGATACGAATGCACTGTGTGCAACACTGCATATTTTGATTTTGTGTCTAACTATTCTTGAGCCACATGCTAAAAATATTTTGTGTGCTTTGCCTCGAATTGTTGCCATGAATTATTAAATTGAGCTGTTACTTTTTCATTAAACTGGCAGCCTTAATAATTTAAACACAGGTCTTTAAGAGACTTACTGTATATTGATGATCTTCACGGGAAGAAAGAGAACCTCCCAATTATTGTATCTCTCTTGATTTTTATTTTTTTTAATGCATTGCATGACTTATCATGCATTACTAGATGTTTATATTATTTAGAACACCAGACAACATTTCTCTCCATTCGATTTGTCATTGAGAATTTAGCTTGAATAATCCTGAAGCATTTCCAGTCATGGGAAACTCACACTTCCTGAGTGCACCTCATGGGTACAGCTTCAATTTACTCCGGGAAATGAGGGAGGAAAAAACCTTCCAAGTTGTTATTTGTGTGTGCAGCAGTTTATAACGAGCCACTGGTCCATTTGGTTGGCAACCTCCTTCCACCTGAGCAATATCTGGTGCTCCAAAGGAAAACCAAAGGCTAAGAGAAGTGTGAAGGAAGTTACAGCCTGACTTCAGTAAAAACTTCAACTTTCTTCTCAACTAACTTGAACAAGAAAAATGTTCTCGTTCTGTGCTGACAATGAAGTTTTCAGAAAGTTTGTCAGCAAATCATTGCACTGGGGGCTTTACCAAGTCCTTTAATCTTTTGAACCCCATTCAATTATGCTGCAAAATAGCAAAGAACTGCTTGCAAATACCTCCCCAACACCCAGAACAAACTCTTAACTTCCACAGCCTTCCTGTGGTAGAAACAGAGATGTTAAAAATCAGAACTTTTGGGAGTCAGCTGATGTTTATGATACACAATGATGTGTCACTCCAGTAACACCAGTGCTCATTTCACACAGCACAACACCAACAAAGACTACAAATACTAACTTCAAACATCACATAAAGTGTGAATAATCTTCATTGCTACCATTTTTTTTAAAAAAAAGCATCGTATTTCTTTCCCACATATGTCCTCCTAGCCTCATAAAACAAACTCTTTCACTCTGTGATTATGGGGCTGTGTATATTTATCACTAAATGTTAGCTACTGCTAAAAGTAAGAAAACAGATTTTGACATTGGAGAATTATTTTCCTTCTCTCCTCTGCCTTTGGATGTGCAGACAATGCTACTGGGCTGTTTAATCTGAGCCTGAGCCCAGGACTTGGTACCACAGTGAGAGATGCCAAGAACAGTGATCACAGGGCAATTTGTGCTTGAACTGATAGAAAGAACATTCTCATTTAGTTCTCTGCTCTGGTTAGGAGAGATTTTTGTTTGGGCAACTAAATTTTGTTCTTATTAAGCAGATGTTTGAGACGCTGTAATTGTTTCACCACACAATGTTTGACAAGCTTTCCATCCCATGTCCACTGAAATGCTTGGCCCTGCCTTCCCTGGGCACACCTTTCAGTCCATTAGAGGGTCACAAATTGCAGTGAACAGCCACTAAATAGGACTTTTTTCCTCACACAGACAAACCCTTAAGTGTTGAAATCTAAGCACATGTGGAAAAGGAACGCTCTTCATCCAGGTTGCACTTTATCACTGGCTCAGGTGGGAAACTCTGTGTGCTTTCTGTCCACTGTAAAACAGCTCTTCAATTCATTAACTTACAAAGAGGTAGATGATATCTAATGTGTTAAGTGATTAAAAAAAAAACTTGTCTAGAATATCACGTGATTTTGTTTTTATTTGTAACAGGGAAAACCCTCAAGTTTTCATTCCAAAATAAAATTCCTCCCTACTTCTGGGAGTACCCAGTGTCACAGCTCCCACTTCTCTGACTGGGAGAAAACAGTAAGGATGTTTCGGGGCATCCTGCATGTCTCAGTAGCCATGAAAAATCAGGTTTTCATTATTAAAAACCTGCCAGTAGGTATTTTGGGGTACACGTTGGTGTTTAATCACATCCCTGGTCTCTTATTAGTGTCCCCTGATGACTTCTGCTTCACACTAGCAGCCCAAGCACCCCAGACACTCTGCCTGAACAGTCATTCCATGGTTCTTTGCCCCACAGGAATCCAAACTGTTCCAGCCTCATTCTCTCTGAAGCTGATGGTCCATGCTGATGGACTGCCAAACTCCCTTATTTAAATATCATTAACTGCTTAATAATTAAAGGTAAATTTCTTATTTATGTTCCCTTTTGAAAACTGTCTCTCCTGCATGTACAAAACCTAAAGTGCAAGTTGAACAAAGAGTCCTCTATTTTTATTAGAAGCAAATCATTAAACTCTGCAATGACTTTTCAACATTTTCCACATTCTGCAGACCTACTGGATACCAAAATTATTCACTGAAACCAGGTAAGACCCTGAAATTGCAATCATATACCATAAGGGAATAAGTTCCATTCATTGTCTTTATTATTTTATGTTTAATATTTGGTAGTAGGTGCTTTGGAAACGATTTCTGGTGATCAAAATAAAGCAAGACTCAGTAATGTGAAACATTTCTCCAAATTAAGTGCTCGTGTTATTTAGACATCCCAGTTGGATATATTTGAGCTTGGAAAAGGTATGTCAGAGATATCTTAATAAAGAGGGGATACACAATTGCTCTGGGAAGTAGGAATTAAAATTTAGGAGTTTTCCCTGTAGTGATTGAAAAGTAACTTCTCAATACTTCTCCATCAAGTCTTCAAGAAGAATAAAGAGTCCAGCAAAGGAAGGATTTTCCTTATTTTGTAGAGCTTGATCAGCATTCAGGTAAGACAGGAAGAAGGAGATTAAAATCTAAGATATGTTATTTGTGCTCATTACCATCATCTGGTACCTTGCTAACAACCTAACCCCAATCATATCAGAGGCAAATGACTAAAAATCACTTAAGAATAATGCAAAGGATTTGTATCTCACCTGCAGTATCTATCCACTTTGCCTCCTGAAAGAGTTTCCTTTTCAATGGAATTCAGAATTTGGTAGCAATATTTAATTTGCTTATAGTAGGCAATGCAACCTTTTCCTGATATGGAGACATTGAAACACCTCCTGATATATCAGGGACACCCTCTAAGCAAATACTCCTTTATTCTCTGACATGCCCTTGATGCAAACAGGTTTTAAAAGCCTGGCTCCAGGCTCTCCCTTTTCTTGCCACTGGAGGCTTGAAATAGGTGACAAGATGGGGCACACCAGTCCCACCAGATGAACAGGGGCTACTCAGCACCCACATCTCCTTGCCCACTGCAAGATGATTCTTCCACTACACAAAAATAGGAGTTTAAACAAAAATAGCTTGTAAGGAGGTTATTTTACAAGAACTAATGGTTCCTGCAACAAGGTGTAGGTGTAAAATAAGAAGGTACTTCACGATGCTGCAGGTGCTGTGGGTTCCCACTTACTGCTCGGGTCTTCCAGCTCTCACATTCCAGGAAAATCATTTTCATCTGTGCAAAGTGGACACAAACATAAGTGTCCTGGCTTGGTGTGATCCTGTAAAGCTTTGGATGGGTGGGAAACAGGGAGAAGATGTTGAGATGTGGAAGAGCGGACTCATTAGGAAAATATACAGCATCATCATCAGAATTGTCCATTTTGACTGTCATAAAAATTCTTTCAGGAAGAAGAAAAACAATCAGAGGGAAACTAAAGAGAGGTGGTCACATTTAGTGGATAATTGTACACAATATTCCTGAGACCATAAAATAAAAAAGCAACTAAACCAGGAGGGAAATACTGCTTGTCTTGGTTTGTTGTAGCTATTACAGTGAATGTTTTACCTTGTGAAATGGAGTGAAACTTTTGAGTCTTGGAGATGGAAGAGGGCACTGGAAATGAGCACTAGAAGGCACCAGAGCAGACAACCCTCCAGTCTGCACCACCTTGTTCTCCCGCCCCACCAGTGCTGGTTTCTGAGCCTGCACTGCTATTGGTACCCCTGGCCGTGCCTGCATTGGGCATCACAGTCCCCATTCCTGCCTGGAAGGACGTGGGAATGCCGAGCCAAGGGCTCTAAAGGGAACACCACCACCTCCTGATGTGTGAGCAGCGGGGTTTACATGAGGAGCAGAGACCAGGCAGCAACCACAACTGTTCCAGGCATTACACAGCTTTTCATCCCTGAACACTCCAAGGCCTCCAGAAAGACACTCTGGGAGGCTGCAGAGCTCTGTGCAGGTGGAGAGGGATCTCTTTTAGCATTTTAAAGTGTTTCTCAGCCTCGGGGCTCCATATTACCAGCAGGTTTCTCTTGCTAGCACATCACCTCCTCCCCTTTGTACAGAGCCGCCTTGCGGGTTCACCTACCCCGGCTTCAAGGTTCAAGGCAAAGGCACAAGGCATTCCCAAAGCCTTGGGAAATGTGCTCGCTTTTGAAAAGCTCCTCTGTATTGTTTTAATGAAAATTCACCTCAGTTCTAATGGAAATCAAATGCCTTAAACAGACCCTTAACAAGAAATATAGAAAAAGGCGTGGGGGGGGGGTCCATTAAGTGTGAAGTTTGACAAGTATTAGTGAAACAAAAGACCTGAGCACACAAGTTTAAATGCCAGGGAACTCTGTCACCCTCTGATTGCCAGGAAGAGTTAAAATTCAGGTCTCCTGTCTGGAAAAAGTATTACAGGGATATATCCTGAACTTTGCACAGTTCATTTTTTGTTACGAATTAAATCCATCATAAGATTTATTGAGATGCCTCATGTTTAATAAAATGCTCATAACAGTTTGTGATATTTCACAGGATAAATAACAGGATTGTTAGCTGTGTTTGTATAGCAGGTCTCAGGATAATAAATGGTTCATTCAAGAATGAACTGACAACAAGTTATTTCAGGTTATAAAAATAGGGGAGATAAGAGTCAAAATAACAAAACTCAAAGGATCAGACATTCAGACAACGTTTGAGTCCAAAACCAGGTTGCCCCAATGCAGCCATCATTTAAATTATGAAACCATTTAAATAAGAGGGTGGAAATTTCCACATAAAATATTTTCCAAGCCAAATCCACAACAGGACAGTGGAGACAACTGTTCTTTTATTTCTGACACAGCCCAAGATATCTCAATCTTCTCATGTTATTCAAATCTAATAAAAGATTAATATCCTTTTAGAATAAAATAATATAAAAGTATCTGAAGATAAACACATAAAAATTATTCATCCTGTCTATGCCCCTCAAAGAACACATGAACACAGAAAGTTCAATACATCTTAAAAAATACATTCTTTAGAAAACATGAACAAGTGAAGACTCTCTGAGTATATATTTGACTTCTAAATAAATTGCTTTCTTTTTTGGAATTGCTGAGAAGGCAGACACTCTCAGTGAGGTCAATGAGACTTACTGATTGCACAGTGTTACGGAAAATCAGGCTACTTATTTGGGAACTAAATATGGATGTTAAGAGTGTTGGATGAAGTCACACTTTTGAGCAGTTTGGAGCTGGCCTACATATCTAAAGGAAAGTTTGAAAATCTGAGCAAGAACTTTTTGAAAGAACCAAATATTCACGATGCCCTTCATAGCAATTAAAGGCAATTCACAGGATCTGAAAAAGATGATTTGGGCAGGGTGGGGGGAAGTGGCTACAGCTACAACTCCTGTCAGAAGACTTTGTTTTGTAATCCACTCAACTTACTTAAGGTGCACCCAAATTCCCATCAGCTTTGACTCTGGGGTGTCTCCAGGACAAGGAGTGGCTCCCCAGGATGGTATTTGCCCCAGCAGGGCTTGATTCCCACCTGTATGTCAGGATAAAATGTCATGGAGATGAAACAACTTAAAGAGGGGGCACAAAAGAAAGGGCTGCAAACAACCAGTTACTATGAATTAGTGTAATTGTTCAGATTTAAAGAACATGCTCCAGAAATTGTCGTGTATTTTGTCAGGGGCAGTTTATTTCCAAAATTTACCTGAGTCTCAGCAGAAAGCTGAGCTGTTTAGTTCTTTGATATTCACAACAATAAAATTATTAAATAATAACTCCCCCCCCCCAAAAAAAATCCCAAAAATTAAATCCCCACATATCTGGCCATTTTAAACCGAAACAACTGCTATTGCTATCAGTTGAAGTAATCACTTTCCCAGCTGACAGATGCAAAGCTCTCCCTGCAGATAATGACTTTCCCAGCTGAGGAGAGTCAGGGAACAGGAAGTGTATGTGGGGATAAGTGTTTGGGAATTAGAGGACAGCCAAAGTTTGTGGCTACCTGTATTATCTGCTGCAGGTTACTTTACTTCTACTGGCACATTTTTACTTGAACTCAGCATAAATGACCCTTTCAAAATATGTTCAGTATAGCAGGAGATTTTCTTACAGTACTAGACAATTTTAAAAGTTTTGATATTTTTTTCTTCTCTGCTTGAGATTAAAATCATCCCATCAGGACTTCATCAGTGCGGTTTTCACCAGTGCCTTTACAGGGCAAGGAGAAATGGTAAATTCTCTATTGTTTCTGTCTCTGCTCAAGCCAAACCGTTCCCTGATTTTCAGCAGTGTTGGAAATGCAAATGCTACCTGGCTTAAAAAAAAGAAAAAAATAATAAAGATCTTTTTAGGAAAAAGGCCCAAGTAGAGAACTGAAAACCTGTATTATATTCATAAAACTCCCTGTCCTATGGAATATTAAGGAATATTTTGCAGGACGCAGCCAACACCAGGGATATTTTTGGGCGTCCTAATTTCTCAGTGCTGTTGGATGTGACTCAAAGGATGATAATAATTTGCCAGTTCCTAAATTATACCTCTGGCCATGTGGAGTTACCTTTCCCAAATGGATGATTTTACTCACCTGGACCTGCCAGAGGACGTGCCACGTCCTTGTCCATCTAGGAAAAAGCAGTATATTTCATCCTGTAGAGAGGAGGAAAGGAGAGGCCACGTGTTACCTCTCCCTGGAGCTGTCAGAGGGTAAAGCTGAAAATCTGATGGCAGCTTCACGATCCAGGTTTTTCCTGAAGACCAACATGTCAAACCAAGCTCCCCTAAAAGTACAGAACGTCCATTCTGCATTAAAACAACTCTGCTGAGCTGATCATCATAAAAAGTTATAACCCAACATCAAACTTTAGTATTTATCAGGAAAAGGAAAGGCTGAGGAACTTGGGCTGCAAGTCTGTAAAGGTATCACCATAAGCCAGCACGTGTGACTGTCAAGCTGATATGAAATGAAATACCCCTAGTCATGATGACAGAGTGAAGTTTTTATTAGGTTTGACCAAACTAGAAACAAAATACTGTGGGGTTTTTTTTTTTCTTTAAATCTTGTTCTCCCTATCCTGCAATATTAATATCATTTTAAAAAAAATCAATTTTATAAAAGAGTAAAATTATTGAGCAGCTTTATCAGCCTTCACGTCAACGATACCCCAAAACTACAAGAGCAGCTATCAGTTTTTCAATTTAACTCTTTTTATGTCTGTTTCTATTTCTCATTTCCTGATAAATTTGCTTTTTCAAGTTAAACTTCCCACAGTCATAATAATAAATTGAATATGAAGTTTGAACTCGGTGTCTCTGTTTTTTCTCTCCTGCTTACATGGGAGGTATAAAGCAGCTTAGATGGGAAAAGTAACACAACACAGAGGATGGAATGGAAATGAGCAAAGTAAAATCATGATAAGAACTGAGAGAGACACTGAAACGTGTGCAGTGAAATATGATCTCTTAAAAAAGAAAAGAAAGGATATAGATGAAGAAAAGAAACAGAGTACACAAGTAAATGTGTTCATACTTTATGCTCCTTTCTTGTGCGGGTCTTTCCCATCTGCACCCTCCAAACTTTTCTCTCTGTTTGTAGGAATATCTTTGGGAAAGGTTCATTATGACAATGTGCCTTTTCGTTACCAACTGCAAGGAGAAGGGAGAAGTGGCTGTGGCAAGATATGGGGTTTCACATATGAATAAAGGCGTGTAAAACATAAAATGTGGTGGAGTCCCCACCCCTGGAGGTGTCCTAGGAATGACTGGACATGGCCCTCAGTGCTCTGGGCTGGTTGACAAGGTGGGGATGGGTCACAGCTTGGACTTGATGGTCTCAGAGGTCTGTTCCAACCTCAGTGAGTCTGTAAAAGTGCAACCCCAGCCCTCCACAGAACCTCTCACACATTGAAAGCTATTCTCTCACTAAACAGCATTTCTCACTGAAGCACAGGGGAGGTCTCACAGCACACACTGATGGTAGGAAATGCAATCCAAAGCTCCACATATTTTTTTTATTTACTTTTTAAAAAATTAAGCTTCATTGCAGACCTGCTTTGGCTTCACACCCATGGCATCACACTCTATTACTTCCCTTTGAAATATGCCTAGTAAACTTTAAAAAGCCTATCCCTCCAAATGCAGAGGCCATACAAATACTTGAGGGGTTAATAAACTCTTACATTATCCTGAAATCACAAGTTTTATGCCTCGACTTTGTACAGTTGGAGCTCCTAAGAGAGGAGTAATTGCATTGTAGTGACGTTCAAGTTTGATTTAGGTTTCTCCATCGGCAGAATGAAGTGTGTCTTACTCCTCAGGTGTGAGACTTGGCCACTCTGCCTTCTGCAATATATTATCCCAACTCTGTCAGAAAATGCTCAGCAGCGCCAATTCTTACTAAACTGGGTGTGTTATAAATCCACTGTAAGCAGAGGATTTCTTATGCCAACAATGCTTCTCAACCTTTACCTTATTACCACACTTTTTGGCTGCTCTGAGATAAAAATCTTTTATTTTTTTTCTTTTTGTTCAGCTTGTGTGTGAAATCTCAGATAAAGGAGCCAAACGCAGGGAGAGTTCAGGGCTGTTTTATGATTGTTTTATCAAAAATTTTCATCTACAAAGCCCGAACGCACAAATTCATGGCTGTGGGATGAGGTCAGTGAAACCACACCCATTCCCTCGACAGACCTGCCTTTCCTCTCAGTGGACAGTTTTCCATGGGCTGCAGAAATATGCCCTGTTGGACGAGGAGCACTTGCCCTCGGATCGGACGCGATGCCAAGGAAATCAGGAATTCTCCACACGTTGTGTGTGCTCAAGACGCATTATCTGTGAGTTTTGGAGGTGAAATCCCTCCATAATGAAACTCAGCTGAGCAGGAACTAGCCTGGAAACACCAGCAGGAACGCTGAGGGATAATGACAAGACTGGTTTGGCACAGAGGGATGCATGAAACAAAATAACCACAGTGAAGATTTCCAGAGAAAAAAAGATGTTAATTGTCCTGTAAGAGGGAAAGAGTGTGACAGGAGAAACGGGGAGGAATGGCAAACACATGTCAAGCTGCACATTTTGTTTACCTTTCATTAGCATGTCTTCCTAGGAGAAGGTTAAATACTCCAGGAGAGGGATGGGATTTTCCTTAGGTTAAGGAATCCAGACAAAAGTGAACGGAGATTTGCTTTCCTGAACATTCATTGATATTAATTGCTTTATTGAACTAGCTGTGGGAACAGGGATTTCCCAATGCCAGCATAAAGGATCGTTATTTATAAGCTAACTGATCCCACAAATTCTACACTTAGCTCAACATTTCCTTTGGAAAAGCTGAAAGAATCTTCTGAAAAATCATTATATTTCATCCTTTACACTAAGGCACACCAGCTAAGTGATATGGGTTTTCCAAGAAAAGAAAAACAAGTTTTTAAGGTTCACAGACTCCAAATCAGCTCTGAAATGCTGCATATTATTACATTTTTTCCTCCCTTTAGTTTTCTTTCTCTCCCTTTTCCCCTGCCTTACAGGTGTCCTTAGTTACAGCCATCAGGAAAAACAAAACACATATGCAGGCTATAAATCTGTATTTGTGTACTAATTCATAAGAGTAAAATATCTTCAGTTGCTCCTTCCAATTTCCTTCCCCTGTTCAAATCATAATTGTGCTGTGATATTCTGGGCTTAGGCTTTCGGGAACTTGATTCTGTCCCAAAAGGTTGGTTACACGGAGACCTGCAAGTGTGGGTTCTGGCTTCAAGCGAATGTATTTAGCAGGAGACACTTCCAAGCACAGTAAAAGTGACTAAATAAGCACTGAAACCTTTAATCAAAGTCACTGTAACCCTTGGGAGATAGATATGGATGACTCAGTCCTTCAGAGTTCATGCAGAAATGCAACACAACAGGCAGAGACATCAAATTATGTTTGTTAGCAGCAAGAAGTTAATAAATTTGAAGGAGAAACCAAGAATGAGCATCAAGTTCTTTTGTTCTAACATATACTAACCATGCTCATGGAATTGCTGCAGTTCAGTTCAACTTTGTTGTTCTAAGATCAATTTTGGGGCTTTATGTGCTGTTTTAAATCACAGCTGAGCTAAACGTGGTATGCAAATTGCAAAGTCATAACTGTTTGTTTTACTTATCTTTCTTCCTCCTTATATCCCAGTCAGAATCCCTCACCAAACCCCCCAAAAGCAATCATTTTTGGCATGGTTTAGATGCCAGATATATAAGCTCCAAAGGAAGAAGTAGGATCTGTTCTACACTTGTAATCATTCGGTCCACACAGAGAAAGAAAAAGCACTTTTAGTGGCCTGAAAAGGAGTAAAATATCCTTGGCGAAAATTTTGACTAGAAAGATCAGATTCTTGCATAGACTTAAAGCAGATCCAAAGGTGAGAAAACTTTTGGGCTGGGGTGAGAAAAACCCTGGGACACTGAACCTACATTTGAGGATCCATGGCCAGGTGAGACAGTTGCAGCTTTGCCTTATTAATACAAAACTAATTATTTAAAAAATAGATATATGGCATAGATATTGCCTATAATTCATGCAGAAAAAGTGCCTCGGGGTTGTGTTGTGAGTCAAACCTGGACGTGATAAACCTTGGCTTAACCCAATGTCACTGGCTTCTGCTCCAAAGCTCTTCAGAGAAGAAAGTGAACCACATGTGAAAACAAACGTGTCCATTCTCAACCAAAGTGTCCATTGAGCTTCTGGTTAAATAAAGATGGAATTTTCAAACTTTTCTATGCTAGGGAAACCAAAAAACCAGTCTCCAGAAGACAGGGCTTGCATACATATGACAACCAGGATTTGAGAAGTTTTGACATGTAATGTCCAGGATTTGAGAGGGGGGAAAAAAGAGCTTGGAGGGCTTTGAGAGAGAAGAGAATCTTGTGAGTACAAACCAAAATACCCAGAAACTACAAGGATGTATAAAAGAGACAGTGAGTATATTGACAATAAACTCGAGTTTAGAAACCAGTCGTGTCTAATGACTAGTAGGGAGAGAATCTATAAAGAAAACTGAAAACATGGTATTTAAAGGGGGAAAGAGTTAAATAAACATGAAAAACTATAACTAAGGACAACAGTTTGTTCACCCAATGCATGATGAGACAAAATAAGGCACAGTTCTCAAATTCTTGTAAAATAGATGTCTCATACCTCTCATTTCAACACAATGCAACAGTCATAGAATGGTTTGGGTTGGAAGGGACCTTGAATCTCATCTCATTCCATCCCCCTGCCATGAGCAGGAACACCTTCCAGTAGACCTGGTTGCTCAGTCCATCCAACCTGGCCCCCTTTCCAGGGATGGGGAAAACAATAGTTCTTCGAAATGCAAAACATGAAACAGAATTTCAAGCGTTGCTATCAAGACATTTAATATTAAACCATTGCCACAAAGGAAAGGAAGCACTTAGGAGCCTCCTCTGTGTTATTTCCAAGACAGCATTTTTCAGTTCTATCCTGTATTCCCGGAGCTGTTCCCTTTTGCAGAGTATTTGAGGGTTTCAGAATCCATTAAATTAAAGATTTCATGAGTCTGTGTTGCCAATACACGGCTTAGCTTAGTATTGTTTGTTTGTACTTATGCAAGTGTACACACAAACACACTGTAAACTTGGAGAATGACCCATGGCCTACTGAGGTGGAACTGGTCACACTTTGTGTTCAATTGAAGTGTTCAAAGGAAACCCGAAAAAAAATAACATAAATCTTTACATCTTTTACTTGACTTGGGCTGGCATGGAAAATCGTGTTCATATTGTACTCATTTGTGGTCTGCTTCTCAGGAATTTTAACTGATGACAATTCAAAGATAAATTTGCTTTAAAAATAAATGATGAAAAATAACTGGCTTCTCGGCTCTTATTTCATAATCTCGAAAGTATGTTCAGATTTATATAATTACAGTAGAAAATAGAAGTCTAAAAATGAAATCCGGTTTTGCATTAAAGCAGCCGGCATTAATAGGATTCTTCTTTCAATTCCTCTGTTTTCTGCTGGAGCACCAAACTCCACCATGAGTGGGGGAAACGTGATGTTCTTACCTTCTTGGGCTGTGTTTGATGCCACGGCATAGGAGCTCCAGGATTCGCAACTTCTCTGAGAAGATAATCCGTGGGAAGCCCATTAAATGTTCTCACAACTGGGCAGGTCCTTTACTGAGCCAAAGGCCACTTTGGACAATTTTTTCCCATCTATTTGTAACCTCTAAACATGGCTTTCAACACTCATTCCTTTCTTTAAATTATATGAAAAAAGGCTTACTTTTTTTCCTTCATGCACCAACAACTGGAAGTTGGGGGTGTTATGTTGTAACTCAAAAATAATGAAAAGAGCCAGAACAGCTTAAACATGACCCTGCTGAGTGAGGTGTAGGGCCTGAGGTCTGACTGCAACCCTAAAATCAGCTGGAGGACAGCAGGTTGCCTTGCTGGACATGGAATTGGACAGTAATCCAGCTCTGGGGTCTCCAGCACAGGAAGGACATGGAGATGTTGGAGCGAGTCCAGAGGAGGCGTCAAGATGGTCAGAGAGATGGAGAAGCTCTGCTGGGAGAGCTGGGATTGTTCAGCCTGGAGAAGAGAAGCTTTGGGGTCACCAAATTTTGGCCTTCCAGTGCCTGAAGATGCTACAAGAAAGAGACGATTCCCAAGGGCCTGGAGTGACAGGACACAGGGAATGGCTTCCCACTGACTGAGAGCAGGTTTAGATTAGATAGTAGGAAAAAATTCCTCCCTGTGAGGGTGGTGAGACTCTGGCACAGGTTGTCCAGAGAAGCTGTGGCTGCCCCATCCCTGAAAGTGTCCAAGGCCAGGTTGAATGGGACTTGCAGAAACTCAGGCTAGTGGAAGGTGTCCCTGCCCATGGCAGGGGGGTTGGAAGGAGATGAGTTTCAAGGTCCTTTCCAACATAAACCACTCTATGATTGTTATGAATTTATGAAGGTTCCACTATTTTTGTCCAAACTAAAGTGACCAAACCTATTTCTACAGTGTCAATATTCTTCCTAAACCAAATTCAAACTTCTTTCCGCTTATTGCAGACCATGCCCTCATTTAAAATATGCTTTGTACCTCTCCTACTAAAGAGTTCTACCAAAAGCTGACAATCCTGTAAGTTCCCTCTATCTTTTCTACCCATTACTACTAACACCTATACATTCTATACATTGCTACTAATGCCAGCACCTACGAGCTTCAGGGATGTCCCAAGAAATTAAAAAGATACCAAAAAGCCAATGAAATAAAAGAAAAAATACATGAGATTAATTTGCAGAACCCAAACAATCTGTGGCTGAGGAACACGGTGCAGCTCCTCTGAGTAGAGTTACTACAACGAAACTCACACCTGAAAGGGAAAGGAACCCCTGAAAGAAGCAAGGCAAGAACACAGAGTCAAATTTCACTCTTTCATCTCTGATGTGCTTCAGCTCTACTCTAAAATTATTTATTTGGCCTCTGCTCCTTCACCAGCTCTGAGGGGTTTGGGTGCAATAGAAGTTGGATATAAATTTATAACATCAACAGCTGATGCTAATAGAGACATGGAAACAAAATTATTTCATAAGCATAAACCCATAATAAAAAAAATATAAAAATCCAAAGCAAATCAATAAAAGTGTTTCTCTATCTCTACCAACTTAAATTTTCAGGCTTTCAAATCAACACAATGGAAATTTCAATTATTATCCATAGGATTGTATCCTTCTCCTTTTCTGTAGGACCTGCATAAACCCCGTGTATTCCCACCCCTCAGGTGACATCCATCCCCTCCCTGCCACTCCCACCCTCCTCCAGATCTATGTCATGTACAGCGCAAGGCCCTCTTCTCCCATTTTTCCCTATCTCTGACTTCCATGGTGGCAGTAAGGCATCAGCTTGCTGAAGAATGGTTTCAGAGATGAACACGTGTTCATTTATTAACACATTTTTAAATAATTGAGACCTGTTAAACTGCTTATAAAGCCTGATATATGATATGATATATGATGTTAATATAAGGTGATTGACTAGATGATCTACAAATGCAAGTCACCACTCATTCCTTGTCATGTTCAATATTGTGTCTAGTTTTTCACCAGATTATTTGAATCAGGGTCGCTGTCTTCATGTGAGTTTTTATAGGTTTTACCACTATAGCATTCTGACATAAATTATAGTCTTGGGATTGCCAACAATTTTGTTAATAATAAGTACAATAATAAAGCAAAACAATTCCTTGTGGTGGGCTAATCTTTTAAGCTGTAAAAGCCTGCATTGATTACTGAGTACTAACTCATCTCTGCTGTATGAGGAGGATTGAACAGTTCTCTGGACACCAAAAGGAAAAAGTGAAATTGAAAACCCCTCAGCATGTGCATCCAGCACCAGGCAGAGAGGAATTCCAGAACATAGAACCGTACAATGGTGTGGTTTGGAAGGGACCTTAAAGTCCTTCTAGTCCAACTCCGCTACAATCAGCAGGGACATCTCGGTCCAAGCCCCATCCAACCTCGCCTTGGACATTCCCAGGGATCCAGGGGCAGCCACAGCTTCTCTGAGAAATCTATTCCAGTCCCTCCTCACCCTCCCAGCCACCAATTCCTTCCCAATATCCCACCCAGCCCTGCCCTCTGGCAGTGGGAAGCCATTCCCTGTGT
>JAWWMP010000171.1:2383377-2405648 GCA_035047865.1 Dendrocincla tyrannina | reverse complement strand
GTTCTTTGTCCCTCTCATCATCTCTGCTGCTCTCCTTGGAAGCCACTCCAGCAGATCCAGGTCTTTCTTGTGTTGAGGACCCCAGGGCAGCACTCAGCAGTACATTAAGGTATGGTATTAAAAGTCAAAAGACCTGGTAAAATTAGAGAAGAGACCCAAACCCCCCATTTAATTAAAGAAGGAAAAATACAAATTTCATGGTCAGTTAGGAACAAGCAGGCTGTTAAATGCAGAATGGGGGCTGTTGTGTTAAGACAGCAGTTCTGTGTGACAGTTACACAAATCACAACATAAAATGTTATGATAAGGCAGAAAAAAGATGCAGAACATCTTGGGGTACCTGCATATGGATACAACTGGGAATAAGGTGGAATGAGCTGCTTCACTTTTGGCCTCGATAATATTTAGCCCAGCTGTAGTTTTATACACAGTCATTAAATACCCAGGGCAAGAAAGATGTGGACAAACTAGAGAGGGACTAAAAGAGAAGAGTGAGTGTGATAAATATCTAGAAAACCAGAATTTCTAGAGGAAAAAATAAAAGGTAAGGAGTCAAGATTGTTTGGTCTATAGAGGAAGGGATTGGGGTAAAACTGCACATAAAAATATGGTTTATATGAAAAAAATAGGAAGGAAATTAATGGTTATCCATGGCAATTATGGGCAGGAATAAACAGTACCTCAATAAAATGGCAGGAAAAGGAAATTTCATGAGATATTGGGAAAAAAAATATAGACAGGTTAATAAAATAACATTACTTAGGGCTAGTGCAGATACCTGAACTGGATTTCACATAAAGCTTACTTAATAAATCATATGGCAATGGATTGTCCAGTGACAGTAGGAACATAAAAAGTGAAGTAACAACAAAAATACTCTGGTTATTTTCTTTGATGAAATTTAAATTTCATGCGAAAAAAAGAGAAAAAAATAAAGCATTTGATGGTATGGGAAAAAAAAAAAAACAACCCACCATGGAAATAAGAAACATTTTGTGCAATTTCATTAGGATTTACATCCTTTAATGTGAGATAGACTTAAAATCTATTTTTAACCAAAGAATCTTATTAAAGTAAGAAGATTGCCTGCTTTACTACTTGTAGTTGTTTCAAGCAGTGGTGGCTGATGATGTTCTTTATAAACAATAAGGAATAAATTTAAACAAGCTAAAAGATGTTTAATGTAAAAAAACCTGCAGCTTGAGAAAAAATATGTTGTTGTGGATTGCATATTTTACATGCAATTTATGCTGCAGTTTCTCTTCATTAACCACATCTTGCAGATTTTTCAAAGCACCAGCATGAATATTATTAACATGTGTTAAAAATGTGTTTAAAATAATGTATAAAGCTGTGTGTTTAAAGCAAAAGTTTAGGTATAATGAACAAGGGTGTCTGTATTTTATATATTGGTTTGTGGGTGTGTTGATATATAAAGCAGGCTCTGTGTGCACAAATGCACATATATATTGCTCTAGAGCTGGTGTTTTAATTAAACTGAACTAGACCTTAACAAGAGCATCCAATTCATAACTCTCTTTTTCTGTTCTATAGATTCTTATTAGTTAAAGCAGATATAATCCATTCTGAAATGTGACATATAGAAATTGCCAGAATCTCCTTTTGTTTCATTTCTCTCCCTACCATTGGTTTCCTTTTACTACAGGAATCTCAGGAAATATCTTGTAGCCTTCAGGGTTTTTTTCTGCAGCACATCCTGTGTGTATTGTATTTTAAAATTGCTTTTGGTAGAATGGTATTGATAGAAATGACTGATAATGGCAGGTCTTGAAATCATAAAAATCAAAAGTTTATAGTCTGAGCAATCAATAATACCCAATATTGACACATCATTCTAGTCCCAGGAATATCTCATAGAGTCCCAAAATGTTTTGGACTGGAAGGAACATTAAAACTCATCCAGTGCCACCCCTTGCCATGGGCAGGGACACCTTCCACTAGCGCAGGTTTCTCCAAGCCCTGATGGTGTCCACACTGGGGAAGGAATCTGGTTCCAAGTAAAAACTCTGCCAAGGATGGTGCAAACAGCACAGGACATGAGTAACTATCACCCAGGAAAGTTGTGGACGTCCCATCCCTGGAAGAGTTCAGGGACAGGTTGGATGGGGCTTGGAGTAACCTGGGCTTGTGGAAGGTGTCCCTGCCCACAGTAGGGTGGAATGAGATGGCCTTTAAGGTCCCTTCCAACCCAAACCATTCTGGGATTCTGCATGCCAAGCATGAGCTGGGAAGTTGGGATAAGCATTGTGAGCATGGGCTGGGGTCTCTCTCGGCATAAGGGTGACAGAGAGAAGCCAGGGAAACCATGATATTTGGGACTTAGAGAATCATGTTGATGCATAAACCAAAACTCCACTGAATTAAGAAAAAAACCTCTCTAATTATTGATAACATTTATAAGGTAGATTAATACTTTATGATTTCCTCAAACCTGTGTGGATTCCAGTAACCCTGACATAGTTCTCTTGTTCTGCATCCCCCAGGCAGCAAGACTAAGTCTTGGCTTGAACTCTCAGCCTGGATTGCTTAAACCAAGAACCTTCTGAGGCTTTTGAGCTTCAGCTTTAAGCATGAAGTCAAGACCAGAAATAAAAGGATATTTGTTATCAAACAAGAGCGTTTGTTAGTACCAGCTTGGACATCTGACATGATTTGGAGACGTGACAAATCTTTAGACACCAAGATTCCAATGCTAGCCATTGGTGTTGCCTCCTGCTTGCTCCCCAATCATTCATGGAAAAGACATGATCCAAGTCTCCCAAGCCTTTTTGTAGCATCCAAATATATTTCACTGCCCAAAAGAAGATGCAGCCAAAGTTCCCACCAAGCCACGAGCACAGCAGGTCCATTTCTCTTCCCTCACCTTGCTCAAGAGCCTCGGGGGTCTTTGCTTCTGGGCTGCAGCGTTATTTACAAAGCTGGGTGTTTCTGCCCTTTGCATCAGGGCATGTTAACCAACAACGAGATAACAGCTGAAAATAGCAAGTTTTCTCTCTCTTCTGCCAAAGAGCAATCAAGTCTCTGAGGTCTGTACGCAACCCCAAATTCTTGAACTAAAAGTTAAGGCAGCCTTTCCCTGGGGAAAAGCTAACTTCATTTATAAACCATATTTGATTTCCTTTTTCTAATCTCTCCGTAGCCTTTTTACACTGCTGCGTACTTTAATTTTGCTTTCAGTCAGAAGTTTAAAAACTTTAGCTTCTAATAACTGGAAAAAAATGGTTATTTAAAGATAACTGCAACTTGCTTAACATGCCAGACTATCATATGCTCGCTGCTTTGAAGCTGCAAATTAATGACGAGCAGGAACAGTGACTATCTTTCAGAGGAAACTGACCTCTTTCTAATGGCTCATCGCTAATGTCATCTGTCTGCTGCATCTCATTATGGGAATTTCACGGAGTAAGAAAGTATCTTAAGGCTGTGCACAAATAAAAAGGACCTTCTAGTATTGAGCACTTTGAAAATTTTTGATCTCTCAAAATACCTTCCTTAGATACTGGTTTCCCCTTTTGTGCATGGCACGCTGCTTATGTCATCTATTCTCTGTGACTAATTATGTTAATTTTGTGCCATAAAAGTAACTGAAGGCTGTTAAGGAATAAAAGCTTTTGAGTGGCCTTATTTCATAAACACCCCTTTTGAACAAGGCGCATTTAGTCATATTTGCAGTAACAGAAAGAGTCTTGTGCTAAAAATACAACAAAGGCTCTTGAATATGGCCATTTATTCCTACTTTATTAGGTAATTTATGAAAAGTATGAAGGGAAGCCTTTTTGTTACTATAATTTGCATAAAGCTGGTGCCCCATTAATGAGATAACTTCCTGCCTTTTGTGTACCACCAGCTGGAAATAGAAATATAGGAACTTTTCTGTCTCCCAATTACTTAACCTGCTGAGTTCAGAGTTGGAGAGTAAACAGGATTCGTATCAGTCAAAGAAGTTGGTTTCTGCCGCTCTATCTAAAATATTTTTATTTAATTAAGGAGCCAGTGAAAGGAAAAGGGTGAAAATACACTAAAAATTCATCGGCATCAGAGCAAGGCTTTTAACCTGCGCTTCAATTTTGCACCTGTCTTTTTGTGCTGTCAGTCACAATTAGTTGTGCTACAGACTAGATCCATCAGGAATCAAGGCAGGCACCGAAACCCGACAGTTTGAAGGGATCTGGGTGCCAAAGGATGCAGATGGATTCTAGACATCATTTAAAAATCACCTAGAGACTCAATTGGCATCCAGGGCCCAGACACTCTGAGAAATCCCATTAGTTGCTTCTCTGCTGCTGAAACTTTAGATATTCTGGTTTGGATAACTCCCTGCTCCAGAGGAACAACAGAGGGTTTCCCAACGAGGAGAAAATTCCTCACCTATCCCACTGATTTGTGTGCCAAAAGTACAACTTGCCTTCGGACTGGCTGCCGTGGTGCAGCAGTACATGTCACTCTGCTTAGAAACAGAGTTAGTAATTCTTTTTCTCATCAGTTTTCCACGTTAATAACATCATTCTGACTGCTGAATTAAAGGTATTGTTTATCAATTGCAGCATCCCAGAATCATTTATACATAAGGTGATAACTTAGCCATAAAATCAATGGACCAGCTCCCCTATTTAGATATTTTTACACTGTTTACTATCTCTGAATTTATTTCAAGTGACTTAATTATAATTAGGATAATGACAACTCCTTAACAGTGTGGTGAAACATATGCAGGATACAAAAAAGAATAAATCTATGTATGTAAAAAGAATTTAAATTTCAGCTTCTCAGTCTTTGTGTAGCTTGAGGTCAGTTTGTTGAAGTATTAAAGACTGTTCAGTAGCCAAATTGCTTGATCAGCCATACCTGCCTAATCTGTTATACCTGAATAAAAGGCATCCTTTGGGGTGGAACAGAGCACATGACAGGGTTGTACTCACCACACCCCACTCCTTGATCAGGGATTCCCAGCTTTCCCCCTGCAGAAATCTGGGCTCATCCGCCTTCAGCTCTAAAGGAGGAAAAGGCAATCAAAAACACCTTTCAGACAATCAAATGGATTCAATCCCAGTTTCAAGAGTCCTTTGACACTACCCTGTATATCTAAACAAATCACTGCAAACCCACGTATCACCTCATCTAGCTAAAATATGGGTGTATTTAGAAGAGCTGCAATAGAGTTTCACTGTCATGTTAACTATGAGCTAAACCACGAGTGCTGACAGGCTAAAGGTTGTCTCAGTCAAGGTCCTAATTACTCGACAAATTGCCGGGAGACGATAAGATCCATCTCCTCTTGCTTGAGGCACTGGACTAGGGAGGAAAATCTCCAGACTGGGGAAGAAAGTAACCCCAGACTCCTTTCAGGGGCAGCAGAGACACACAGAGACCTCCAGACTGGGATTCACAACTCGTATGATTCCTTCGTATTGATTCCTTCCCAATTTAGATATTTCGAGTATAACCTTAGGAGATATGAGTTGAGACTCAAATTTAGCTTGCACTTAAAATAACAGTTAAAAATGTATTCAAAGATGTGTTTGAAATTGAATCTTCATATTCTACACAACTACCTAATTTGCTGCCTCAGTGTTGTGTTTCTACCTGTGGCAGCCAAGGAAGCCCCCAATTTTTGCCACACACCTTCCTGCCAGGTTTTTCCCTGACACAATTAGTGACACTGAATATTTTGTGCAGCCGACTTGGTGCTAAAACAGGCCACTTTGTTAAAAGACTGCACGAAATAAATGCATTTCAAGGACCTTCTTGGGAGAAGAGTAAGTTTTAAATCCCAGTATAGGGTGTTTTCTGGAGCAACACGCTTGTGGCACAGCAGCCAAAGCAGGCTGGAAGCATTTAGTGAAGTCAAGAGTGTTGGTTCTCTCTTCTTGGTGTGAAATATTCACAAGCAGAGAAATCCAGGGCACCATCCTCATGTCTCAGGAGAAGAGATTCCCTGCAGACTGCTGGGCAGAAGAGCACCAGCTTTCTAAATATCCATAACACCCAGAAGTGGCTGTTTCCAAAACTCCTGCACACAATAATTCATATTTTAGGGTTTCAGAAGCATGTAGGAAACACAGAAATGGAGGTGGGAGCACCTCATGGACAATGCTGGGGCATAAAGTCATGTTCTAGACTGACCATAAGGCAAATGTCACCTAAAAAACATTATTGCACAGATAAATCTCATTATTTCACAACATTTTCTTTTTTTTTTCCATTTTCCCCACTCAAATCCCCAATTTTTTCTACTTTGCTGGTTTTTTTCCAAGGTAAAAAGTGGTTTTGACTCTTCCCTTTTTATTTCTCTTTTCACTGGTCTGAGTCCCTGCAAGGGGCTGGTCCTGCCCACCCAGGGAGCAAGCTCTGCAGTGTCTGTCCCATAGGAATAGGGACCATGGGAGGTGTCCCTGAGGTCCTGCTCCACAGATCACAACCTTTTTGTGCCCCACCTGTGCTCCAGTCAGACCCCTGCACTCTTCAGACCGGGTGCCCAAATAGCCAACTCTGTGGATTGGCCATATCCATCATCCATCCCCTGGTCCTGCCAATGGCACCACCCAGCCAGAGAGGGGAAAGGTTCTGGAAAGGTTCAGGGAAGGTTCTGGAAGGGTAGGCAGGGTGCCCTGGCTCCTATTCCTTCTCTTCTTCCTGCCCACAGGTTGCAAACCTCAGCCAGACACTTACTTGGGAGATATTTCAGCCCATGGCTGGCCCGGAGCGATGCCAACCTTCCAGAGCTTCCCTTGGGGCGTCCCAGGGAAAGGTCAGCTGCTGTGGAGAGAAGGGAAAGGAGAAAGAAGTGCATCTTCCTCTGCAGGAATGCAGAAAGGCTTTGGGTGATCAGAGTTTAAGATTCAGTGGAATATGAGTCTATATAAAACTTGAAATAAAAGCAGCCCATTGACCTATTTAATGGGACTAGTCATTAAAGCCACGAGAGCCAAGGAAAAAACAGCCTAATGAGGAATTAAAAAAAATAAAAGAGGAATAAAAAGTAAAAAAAAAAAAAACCTCTCCATGCCCACTAGCCCAGGGCTAGCTTAATTAAAATCAATGTAGAAATCTGCAAGAATAAAGAAATAAACAGTTAAATGTGTTATTTTTATCCCCATATTCCTGGCTGCTCATTCTCTGTGATTGGTTTCATTCTCAAATAAAGTGACAGCTTCTTGTTGGCTTTCTGTTCTTTGCCTAATTTGGATAAATACAAATTTTTCGAGGCAAACCCAGAAAATCCGTTGTTACCCCAAACACTCTGATGAAGATTGTTTTGCGATTCTCGATAATTACGAATATTTATAGGATGTGGTCTAAGAGGGCAGCACTAATTGGACAACGGTTTCTGGACTCTCTCCTTCGAGCACTTAAATGATAAATCAGTCACCAAAGACAGATAATATAAATAAAGTGATAGATTGGCTTTCCCTCTCTGCTTCCTTTCTTCTGATTTACAAAACAGCTCCAACAAGCTGTCTGTGGCCAGAAAGCCGGTCTTAGGATGTTGTTATGTCTGTTTGCAATGATTTGGGAGACTAGAGGGGGAAAGTTTGAATCAACAAATATTTTCTACATTCCTACTGGTAACTCCAAGGCCGGTTTTCAGGGTGGGTTTTTTTCTTCCCCCCTTGTCTGTTACAAGTTATGATGTGTGGATGAAGGCTTTTTCCCATGCAGTAATGACTGTATACTGAGATTTCAAGGGGCTGTTCATGACAATCCCATTTTCTGTGTAATTTCATGGTTGTCTTCTTGAATGAAGATATTGGCTGCTCTGAAGCAGGAGGTCAGATGCTCCTGCTCCCTTTCAGTATTGTTCCGGAGTATGTTTCCTTTCAGCTGATGAAAAGTAATTCATCATTTACACCCTTGAATTCTGCCAGCGTTTTTTTGAACAACTTTTCTTTCCCCGTGGTACCTTGGGCCCATGAAAGAGATAAATAGGTTCAATACGACGCCGGGCCCCGGATCCTGGGAGCAGGTTCGGCCTTGGAGGCCCTAAGCTGCCCCTTTCTCATGATGGAGTTTGTCACCTTTCTACCTCTGCAAGTCAAATCCTGTCGACTCAGCCATCTCTCAGCCTCTCTGAAGTGGCTTTGGCACCCACTGGGGCATGTGAGCTTAAAATTGATTTTTTTTTTGCCTTTTTTTTTTTTTTAGGGTCTGTCAAGTTCCCTTAAGGGAGTGGGCAGACAGCCGGCCGGCACAAAGCGCTCAATGTCTGATGGGCACCCAAGGAACTTCCTCCAGGGGGGCCCCCCCAATCCCCACCCCTCGTTGCTGAGGAGCTGCCCCTCCGCCAGAGAAACCTTCCTGCCTCCTTCCCCAAGCCTTGGAGCCTCCTTCTGCCTTTTATTTAAGGAGCAGGGATGCTAAAATAGTGGCAGCCAGCCTGCCTGGGGTACGCCCTGGAAGTGATGCTCCCTGGCACTGGGCATGGCACCAGGTGGGCACTGCTCACCCCTGCTTGGGACAAGGGGATATTGTCCCCCACGTGCCCCAGGAATTCATTATTATGCCCCATAAACTCCCAAAAATCAGTGGACAGGTAGTCAAAGGCAGGGAAAATTCAGGTGCAGAGAGAATAAAGATTTTCATTTGAAAAAAGATATATATATATATATACAGATAAATAGATTTAAAAAAATGTATAAATATATATCTATAAATATATGTTAGTTGTTCATATATATTTTAAAATATATACTATTTATGCAGTAACTAGTAGCATATATGTATTCATATATATTAATATATAATCATATAGTGGTGTATATATATTGATACTATATATACTATAATAAATATACTATAATATACAGACTATTCTACATATACTATGCTGTATACATACTATAGTATGTACTACAGTACATATACAGTACAGTATGTGTACTACAGTATGTTTATTTTCTGTATATATCTGTACATAATAGCTCTTACAATAATTATATATAGTATAATTTTACATTATTAGTGTATATATACTTAGCATATATCCCATTCTTTTAACAACACACACAGCAAAAGCCCTCTCCAAGCAGCACTGCTGATTGCAGGACTTTAAAACCCCTTGGCAGAGCGAGGCTTCAGCTCCCAAAAATTCCATCCCCAGAAGGCAGGCAGGGGGAGAGGCTGCACCTCCCCACGCCAGGGACATCCCTCAGCATCCCAAGCAGCTCTGGGAGCATTCCAGAACCCAACCAGGTAAATAAGGTGATCTGGAAGGGAAGAGCTGTCAGCAGATTAGAGCACTGGAAAGCGGAGCTTGTTACAGCAGCATCTCTGAAAGTGGCTCAGCTTAAGCAATAATTTCAGTGCAGGAATTCTGACTTATTCCAAGGCCTGAATTTAAGCATTCTCAGACATAAAGAGGTGTAGTAATATAACCCCATACTTATTTATTTTTTCCTCAAGCAACTCTCTCTTGTTTGGAGTAATCTTTTAGAGAAGCAAACAATCTTTCAACTTGATCAATTTTTGTCGATCCTTTGCTCAGCACACAGGTCTAAATTATGGAATATTCCCTGGGTTAGCTTTTGTAAAATAAAACACCACATGGTTTCCTCCTCCCTTTACTAAAACTGTTTGGTTTTTAACAAAAATATCCTGTGCATCCGCATTATCAACACACTTTTGAGTGGGCAAAAGGATTGGTTAATCTGCTGCTGTCGTGACAGCAGGGGGAGCAAAAATCACTGCATCAGGGGGGAATTCACCATAATCCCAGCTATTAAAAAGCCACTTCTGGAAAGAAATAGGCATTTTCCGGAGAAAACAATTGTTGCATGCATTTATTATCAGCAGCCGAGCGAAGCTGCAGGATAATCCAAACTTTGCTATGCACACCCTTAACAGAACAAGCAGGAGCTACAAGTAACTACGAGTTTGAAACAGAAGTCAGGAGAGAGCTGAGACATTTTTAACTCATGAAGGGAGTGCTAGAACTTCCTCTGGAAAGAAAAAGGGACAGGGAAGATTTGCAGCTCGCCTTTTTTAATTTTAATTCTTATTTTTAACTGCATGCTGTGCTGCAAGGGAGGGAAATGCAGCCTACCCCAAGAGGAGGCACTGCTGGAGCCAGACTTCTGGTGCTTCACCTCCAAAGATTTAGGGTGAGAAGGGGCATCGGTGGGGACACAACTCTGACTTAAATACAGTCCCAGGAGTACATAATACAAGACTCAATCAGTTACAAGATTCAATCAATATTTATATCCTCATATATAGCCACATGCTGAACGTTTCCTTGTGCTCACACTTTCCTTTCAGAGTTCTGGGCTACCCTGAGGGTTTTGGTGGGTATGGCCATAGTCAGTGCCAGTTTCCTTTAAAGTTTGATTGACTCCTGCAGATCAGATTGATTTTTTGCATCCCTTCTTGCCAATCAGGTCAAGTGAAATGATTCTAAAGGGGATATTGAGATATCAGTGTTTGCCAGTTGTCCAGGTGAGCACGCACGTGTGGCAACAGAGAGCAAAATGCTCCTCCTTTGTTGCACAGCTCCATCTGCCCATCCATCCACCCATCTGCCTCTGTGCATTCACACACGAAAAGAAAACCTGCTGAACAAATCCACGACATCTTTGTCCACACTCGAATGATTTGTAGAGCTATTTTGCCCTTCAGTTTGCTGGAGTATATTCACAGGATATTATTACCATCTCCAATATTTTTTTTTCCCTGCAGTTAGCATTCAGTATCTTTTTTTTTTTTTTTGGCTTCCCTAATTAGCCTTTCAGTTTGCTTCTGCTTATTTTATGGAGCCTTTCAACTGCTCCACCTTACCAGATTTTGTATTTTTTTTTTCCCAACACCTTGTGCTTACTGCTTATCTCCCTCTTTACTATACAACTCTACTTAGCCACATTGGGCATTGTTACCTTTATCCTTCTTTAGACTTAAACCAGGATGAATTTCAAACGTCCTCCAACTGTTTCTGAAATATATTCCAATTTTCTTCAGTAGATTTACCATACATTATAATAAAACCCTGATAAAAATTCCTTAGCACACTCTGCACTCCCTGAAAGTCAGCCTGCAGTAAGGCTTGTGCTGCTTTTTGCTCCTCAACAAATATTTTAAATCAAACGATGTCGAGATCACTGGATCTTTCATACCTCTCCAGTTCAACACCCTTTATTACCCTTGGCTCAAATCCTTGAATTAATTCAAATAGTTTCTGAAAGACAATTCAATAAAGCACACAAGGAACTAGAGGCAATCCCAGGTTAGCTTCAGAGATGTGAGTATTCCCTCCCTGGTTCTACCTTCTGCAGTCAATAAAGGAGTAATTAAAAGCCATCTTATCAAAGTTCTGGGGCTCTTGAAGGCCTCTCTCATCTGTAAGCAAAGACCTAAAAGTTCAAAGAAGCCTTCAGAAAACCACCTGACTACCTTTATTGTGCTTAACTTTTATCAGCGTTGACATTGCTATGTCAGCCAAAATACTTGCAGCGTTTCCCTCTGAAGACACTCATCTCCCAGGAATACTGATAGGGCTCCTCCTCCATCTCCCCTTCCTCTCCACACACCCCAGACTGGTATCTCAAAACCTCAATTTCTTGCCTCAACCATATCTATGCTATTCCAATAACACCATGCTTATCCTCGATACTCATAGTTATCATTGATAAGTCTTTGATGTAATAAATCCTTGATATAGTATCATACTTATCCTTGCTATAAGATATAATCAAAAATGAAAGCAGAAACTTAAGATACAGAGTAAAATATATTACTTGCCAATTTTCCACAGTAACTTTTCATCATTACTCCAAAATTACTTTTTAATGCAAAGAGTAGTTCCAATCACATAGAGGCCCACATGATTCAGATACTATCATAATCACAATTAGATTACATTACTGCAATCAGGAATGGAGATCATTAAGAGAAAGAATATAAATTGCTTTAGTTTTACAAGTACTGAGCTAGCAAAATTATAATTAATCTCCATTTATAATCTTTTCTTTCATAGAACTGCAAAGCATGCTACTTTTTTTAGGCCATCAATACAAATTAGAACTAAGTAATAAAGCCCTAACTACGACTACTGTGCAGTTCTCAATTGTAGAAACTTTCCCATTACGTCCAGAAGGCTTTTCATGCAAACAGTGCCCTCAGCACGGGGTGGGAGCTGGGGGGTTCAGTGCAATAAGTCCAGTCATTTCTCCAGTCAGCTTGCTGTTTATAACACCAAATGCAATCAAAACTGTCTATCCCTCTTCCCAACAATGGATATGAAGTTTGCTTCTGAAATTGGATGATAGGTTTGGGGAGAGATGAGACAATAATGACTTAGCAGCAGAGGGAAAAATTAAAAAAAAAAAAGACACAAATAGCAGATTTCACAAGTTTTCCGAATTTTCACTAAGAAACAAACATGCAATGCTGTCAGGAGTTGTGAGATGGCAGGCGAGGCCTCATCTAACTCCAGTACGTACAAACACATGGAATACACACAGCTCTGATTGAAATTTTTAAGCTTGCCATGAATGCTTTCTCTTCATTTTAGCTCTCCATTTTGAGACACTAGAATAGTAAAATAACTGGCAGTTTTGCCCACAATACTAAACATTCTTCTAGAGTTAAACTGTCCCTTCCCTGCCCAATAGGAAAAAAATTATATGGAAGAAAACAGGAGATAAAAAAGTAGCCCTTTTTAAATTCATAAGTAACTTTACATCTTGGTTTTACAGGGACAGAGCAAAGCAATGAAACAGAAAGTCGTTGCTGCAGATTTGCTGCTTTAGAGAATAAATGGCCACCCTTGGGCACAATCTGCCTTGTTTTGGCTACATGGCAAAGGAAGAGAGTTCAAATCCAAGTGGAAAAATCTGCAAGAACACCAAGGATTCCCTTTGTTGAGTTCTCAGGAGGTAACTACAGGTGAAATCACAAAAGCTAAAGGTTTATGGAATGATTTGGGTTGGAAGGAACTTTGAAGATCCTCTTGTTCCACTCCGTTCCACCAGCCCAGGTTGCTCCAAGCCCCATCCAACCTGGCCTTGGTCACTTCCAGGGATGGACAGTGAGAGATTCTCTGGGCATCCCATGCCAGGGCCTGCCCACCCTCCCAGTGAACTTCCCTCTGACAGTAGAGACATTTCTACAACTGGAAATGTGGGAAACAACCTGCAGTCATTTTGACCTCTTCAAATACCTCCTTCCTCCATCAGCTGCAAATAAACATGGCATCCAGGATGACCTGGAAAAACCACTGAATCACAGAATATTTAGGGCTGGAAGGCACCACTAGAGATCATCCAGCCCAACCAGGGTCACCTAGAGCAGGTGACACAGGAACACATCCAGGTGGCTTTTGAATGTCTCCCGAGAGGGAGATTCCATGACCTCCCTGGGCAGCATTTCCAGTGCTCTGCCACTCTCATGGAAAGAAACTTTTCCTCATATTGAGATGAAACCTCTTGTGTTTTAGTTTATGGCCATAAAATCAGTGACTGAAGGCCACTTTCCACAAAAAAGGGACACTGAAATGCTTTGGGTCTCTAAGATTAAGAGTTGGTTGCTTACAGAGGATGCCCACCACAGGATAAAAACCAAATCAATTATGGTTTTGGATCCATGTGGTTTGTGGACTTCTCCAAGATCAAAATTATGGAAGCAGCTAGAAAACTTCCAGAAAAAAACCCAAACCACCATGGTTTGTTGTTTACATTAACCCACAATCAGTTACAAATCCCAGTTCTAATCCACCCAGTCCCACCCAAAACACCAAGTAAATTATTAATCAGCGTAAGCCCCAGAACTAAATATTACACTTCATCTGTTGGCACTGGGCAGTTTATATATTCCTTGAAACACTTGTACTCACAACAGCAGCTTATTCACATGTGATCTGAATCCCGTGGTACTTCAATTCCGTTCATCCCACGCTCAGCACCAAATGTTTTATTGAATACAACCCCTTCTCTCTGCTGCTCCCTCACACAACGGAGCTCTTACTTCCTTTGAACTGGCTTCACTCAAACCCCTTGGCTTCTGCAGTCTGCTTTGCCTGCTCTCACTCATCAATAATTGCTGAACGCAGCCTCTTAAAGTGTTAATACAAGTAGGAGTTGTAATATAAGGACGCATTTTCAGTCTTCCTCACTGTTTGCTGCAATTCCCCGTGACAGTGAGAACCATCTCGCTTGTGTAATGATTTTCTACCATATGAGTAATTATGAGCCATTCCATGTGACAAGTGGCAGGCCCAGGTGCCCTCCTGGGACTGGTGTGACTTTCCCCCTGTTGGCAGCAGCAGGAGTTGCCCGATGCCCATCCCTACAGGTGCCCCGTGGTTGGGTCAGCAGCTCCTCACCCTTGTTTTCCCCCCACAAAGAAGCGCTGAAGTTCAGCGGCACTTTCAGGCTGAAGTGTGTCTGAACAAAGGCACTTTTGGATGGCAATCTTGGATGCAGGCCTTTAAAATCTTTGTACACCCTATTTCAGATATGCAAATGCTCTTTTGGATATGGCTCTTGATCAAGTTTTCATGAACATCCACATTCCTCTGCTGAAAAGCGTGTGAAATCAGTCATCTACCAGACTCAAGCAGAAATTGCTTGATTTCAGTTTCCTTGTCTGCCTTCTCTATATGCCTGAAATTGTCTTTATCATCTCTGTCTATGCACTATTTATATTAAAATGTTTTCCTTATCTCCTGTAACCAATTCAGTTTGGGTCAACATTAAAACCATTCCGCTCACTTCAAAGAGATCCAAAAGAATGCAGGAGAAAACCATGAGCATTAGTAGCATTCAGGAACCAGTGAAAACCCAATACATTTGCTCATTTCTTTTTAGTTAAGAAGTTAAGAGTTTGCAGTAACGTGTGCACACAATTAAATGAATAAAAAATATTTAATCTCCGAAAACATCACAGACCCTTGATGAAAATTAAAATGTAGGTCACATGCTCATGTTAAACCAGATGAAGGGCTCACACGTGTTAGGGGGGGGTTTCTGCTTTTGGTTTGTTGGGTTTTGGCTGGTTGTTTGTTTTTTTTTTTTGGTTTTGGTTTTTTTGTTTTGTTTTGTTTTGTTTTGTTTTTTTTTTAAAAAAAAAACTTTCCAGCAAAAGAACAGGATCTTACTGATATGTCAGAGATAAAGTTGAAACACCAGAATGCCCATGGCAAACTCAGGGAACAAAGACTCACTCAGACAGAATAAGAATGAGTAGTTATGTACAGCATGCTGTTTACTCAAGGTGTTTCTCAAAAGCCCAAATCCTGAGCATCAGACATAGATCTGTTTTCTTACACCTCCGAGTTTTCTTCCTGCTGTAACAGAAAAGGAGATTTTGAGCTATTATTGATGGACATATTGCTGGAAACCAGAAAAAGAGTATACAGTGCCAGGGCTATCCTGGGTATAACACGACAAAACTCCCTGACATAAAAATTAGGACTCTTCCTCAAACACTGAGGAGCAAGGAGAGCTTTCCAGCTGCAGCACAGACCCACGTGTAGGTTAGGCAGGCGAATCAAGGAGGCAAATGGCTTTCAGGTATGATGTCACAGTGAAATAAATCTCCTTTTCTAATGAACATCATTAAAGAAACAGGTATGAAATTAGGGTGGCACTCACTGTTATTCACACTGTGGAAACAGCTGGGAGGGGCTGTGTTTCCTTCCGTGCATCTCTTTTGAGGTAGGACCATTTCTTGGAGCAGCTGGTGGGGCACAGAGCCCAGGGAAGCTGCGTGGGGACAGCACAGGGAGAGCTGGCACCTTGCTGCAGGGAGGGGGGAAAGGATCCAGTGATCACACAGATGTGTCTGTACCATTAGCTACGCTAATCCCTTCCCTAAGTCGGGCTTGTCTCATGATGGACAAATTACTTAGCTTAGTGAGGTGTCTGGGGTGGTGACAGGGGCTCAGCTGTCCTGTTCCCTCAGCTCACAGAGCCTTCCTTTCAGCTCACGAGAACACTCGAACACACAGGGTGGAGGTATCATAGTCCTTGTTCTCTGCCCTCTGGAGGGAAAAATAAAGGAAAAAATAGGACTAATCCCTCAAAAAATCAGTCATCTGCTCAAGTTAAAAGGGAGGTTTGAATGAGCACAATCTTTAAATAAATATATTCCAGGCACCCGAACTGAATCTGTGCTAAATATTCTCATTCCCAGCATATAGAGGAATAAAACCCCCTGTATTCACATCAAAAGGCAGAAAGAGAAGTCAGTGTAGGACTGAGATGAATGATTAAGAAGCATATCCTAATTTCCCAGTTCCTAAAGGTAATGCTACACCAGAC
This sequence comes from Dendrocincla tyrannina, assembly GCA_035047865.1. Lineage (NCBI taxonomy): Eukaryota > Metazoa > Chordata > Aves > Passeriformes > Dendrocolaptidae > Dendrocincla > Dendrocincla tyrannina. Next base: position 2,389,380 of record JAWWMP010000171.1, on the reverse strand, counting down.
TTCCAAACTTCAAAAGATTTTTATAAACATTGCGTTGTAAACTATTAGGAAACTTCTATGGTAAACACCGTGGTCATGCTCATAAAAGTGTGTCCTGAATACTCTCTGCCCAGTCATAATTTATTTTTAATTAATTAAAATCGCTAAGACTTGAAAATATTTTTGGTAATGTAGATATAAACAGAGAAATCAATAAATTGCATGGATAGGAAAACATGGGAAGGATCCATGAGAAATGAAGAAAGGTAAGGAAAAACCACTGGACAAGAAGTTCAAGAGACTTAATGTAAATAAGTTAAAAACATATGTGGGTTTTTTTAAAAGTCAAAGTAAGAAAATCTTGTAACAGCTTAGCAGATCTGGGGGTTTTCCATCAACACGTGCTCAAATTAAAGTTATTTTTTTTAAGAGATACACTTTTTTTGAGTGGGAATTAATTTAGGGAGCCCTACAGTCTGTACAGTCCGGGTCAAACTCTACCCCTGCAATGGGTCCTGCTGAATTATAAATGGTTTAGTAACCAAAACACCCTCTTCAAAAATTAAAAATACTCTCTCCAAAAGCTTAGATTTCAATACCAGAAGGGTTCAGTCACTTCTTTATCATTCAGATGTAGATAAATTGAGTCCTTGCTCTTTTCCCTCTATCTCTTCCTCGTAAAATCTAAATTCTGTCTGTTCGACAAAGATATTCCTGACATTTTCTCACTAGAGCTGTGATTTACTCCAATGTCTTCAGCCAAAAATATTTCTTCTCCCCTCTGCTCTGCGTTATGTGCTTGACTAAAATTAAGTGGAAATAAGTAGGATGGGTGTGGGAAAATAAAAACAGCAACAGACAGAGATCACCAAATAAATACAGTTTTCCAGCTATTTTTTAATAAGTGAAATTAATATTTTTTGTTCCAAAAAAGCTTGAAAATGTAAAAATCAGAAATATGCATTATACTAATAAGAGAATATTTTTAATGAGAAAAAATTTCAAAGGTGTTTTAAAACTTAGTATTTCAAGAAAATCAGAGGATGAAAATCCAAAAGAGATGAAGGAATGAAAGTCATACCTTGAAATGAAAGTTTCCTGAATTCAGAATTCATGGGATGTGAATTCACCAAAAATGGCTTAACCTGTAACAGAAGAAAAGCAATATATTAAACCTGCTGTACACACAGTTTATAGCACCAGGTATTTTGGATATTTACCATTCCTAAGTAATTAATAAACAATTTTGTTGTTCAAAATGAAATATATAATCACTCTAAGAAAATTATTTGGATTATTTTTCTTAAAGAATACATTGCGTATCAGTGACTAAGAGGATTCAAGGGAAATTAAAATGATATTTGAAAAGCAAAGTGTAGATGTGTGTTTTCCATGGGGTAAAACTTATTAAGACATCAAAGTTTCCATCGGGAATAGGAAGAGACTAATTCCAAATAAATTGAAAACGGGTTTTTGGTTGTTTATTTATCCTGAAGGCAAAATTTAATAATTATTAAAAATGAAGAATTGTTTATGTTTTTTTATAAATTCACTAAATAAATAAATAAAAGAATGAGAAGAACGACGAAACATTTTGACATTTCAGAAGCGAAACCCCACAAATGAAATAGAAGCAATTAGCTGAAAACCCAATCAATTGTCCTCCAGCTCTAGGGCTCAGTTACAGGCCAGCAATGAAGCTGTGGCAGAAAAGTTTTCAATACCCAGGAAAAGAGGGGGAAAGAGCCTTATTTAGGCCTTAATTAAAATCTGATAATGCAGGAAATAAATAAATAAATAAATAAATAAATAAATAAAATTGGAGATTAACACAATGACTTGAAAGTTGCTCCTGTCTCCACGAAGATCTTTTGTGTCCCAGGAGAACGTCTGAGGATGGGGCAGTGGAGGTTTCCTCTTCCTGCTCTCCTGTATCCCAGGGAATTCAGGGGTCACAGAATGGTGAGTGCATTCCTTGGGAGCTGAAAGGGTGGGAATCTCTGCTGGTTGCACTCTTTCTGGTTATCCTGCACCCAGAGCACAACCTTTCGTGCTAAACCAGCTTTAGAAAACATTCCCCTTCCAAAGCCACCAAAGTTTTCTTCCAGCTGATTTTTCCAGCTGAAACTTCCATCAGGGTCCATCTTGCCCATAACTCTTCACAAGAGAGGGATTTATGGATTGCTTGGGAAGTGTTAGGGGGGTTGGTATCCTATGAGTAAGAGAGTTGTGTCCTGGCTGTGTTTGGCATCTCTTGGTAGCAAACTCGGCGTGATTAGACAGGACTGTCCCCTCCAGAAAGCAGATAACTGGTAATCTGATACAATAATTTGGGTGGAATTATTTCAAATTCCTTCCATTTGACTGTGAAACTTGCTGTAGGTTTGCAGAAATATTTCACCTCACAGAAACTTTGCTCTTTTTTAACAGTGAATTTTATTATCTGTACCTTGTCAGCCCCATCTCACACATAGCAGGGTCAGTTCTACCTTTGACAATGTATAGTCCCAGGTTTTTTTTATGATTAATATTTTCACATGATAATATGTTTTGAATATATTTAAACTTTTAAAGCAGAACTGAAGAAGAAATACAGTGAGGCCTGGGAAGTTGCATGGTTTGCCTTAGCATGCTAATATATAAACTTATAAATTGTGTTTTCATTAAAAATAAAAGAAACTGACAGTGGGAAGTAAAATATATATTTCAAACCCTTCAATCTTTCACGAGAGTGTCATATTTTTAAGTAAAATCCTTTTAATCTCTGTATTAGAGAAAGAAAACAGCTATATGACATTATTTCAAATCCCAGCTTTTTAATGAAGCTCTTTCTCTATTTTTCCCTGAGTGAAGTACAAATAAATACAAAAAAAAGCTGATTGGGTGAATGGGTGGACGGCCTGATAAAGAGATAAATTACTCCAGTCAAAGCCCTTCATTCATTGCCTACCTTTAATAATACTCACCAAGAAGCAGAACTTTCCAGATCTCCCTTCCAGGCTTTTCCCCACGCTATTCCCTGCATTTAGAACTCTCCTGCTGTTTCTGGATCATCCTTAACACACAGGGGACAGAGCACTATATAGAAGAGGGATAGTTGGGAAGCTTGCAGGGATGGGGAGAGCAACATTTGCTGAACAAGAAGTTGAAAATCTGTCCTGCAAAAATTTTAACTGGAAAAACGACACTTGCTCAGGCTCCTGGTATCCTAAATTAGCAAAGGCCTTTAGAAGTCTAAGGAATTAGCAATTTGGGGCCATGTTGACCTGGAAAGACCTTTTCCTTCTACTACAAATGTCCCATCAGCACCGCAGAAAAAGTAACCACCCACACTCTCCCCAGCTCCATTCAAGTACATGGAGGGGAATAAAGATCCAGGTTGGGATGGGCTTAAATTAAACACAGCTAAAAAAATATAGACCAAGACTACAGGATTTTCTCCACTTGCTTTTTGACATTTTCAAGACACATTATCTTACACATGGGCTACTGATCCTCTACTATCACAACAAAACTCAGCTTTGAGTCATAAGCTGGATTTTATTGCCACAAAAGGGTTACAGGCTGGGAGAGCCGGACTGGATGTTCATCACTGGTAAAATAACTTCATCCCAAAACTTGTGGATCAAGGAGGTGCCATGTGATATGGATCAGGGCCAAAGGCCCTCTTTTCAGATACCACCCTACGTGTTTGCAGGAACTTTCCAGCCCAAGCCAGCACTTTCTAGTCTGGATGGTTTGAAATAGCAAACTCAGGCACTTGGTCCCTGTTTCGGAGGAGACACTGGTGATAAAGCAGACACCGGTGTTTGTGATGAAGAAGTGCAAGATCTTTCCTGTTTCTTTGCATATTAGGCATTGAATTGAGTCATATTGTAAAAGCTAAACAGTGTTAAAATGCTAGGTAAGGTCAGTGTAGCTTTTTAGATCTTCTGTGTTCACTCTGAGTGAAAAATAAATGAGAGGCTGGTAAGGAAGGGAGTTGTTTCAACAAGAAAGTTACGGTAGCAATCTTCAGAAATGACAAAGGCTACCTGGGACACGAATGGAGTGACTTCTTAATACTTATTAAGAATATAAAAAAAACTAAATTGCAGGGGGGTGAAAAAAGCTAAGGCAAAGAGTTGGGGAAAACTTCTGGATTATCAGGACAGCTCCCACCTGAAATAATGTTATGAGGGAGTTAGGAAACCTCTCTTGCTGCAGGCATTTGAAAAGAATTAAGCAAACCTCTGACCCAGGTATTGTTAATCTTACCTGGAGGAAGGGCTGTGTTAGGTGACCTCTCCTGGTCCCTTTTGCTGTGTTGTCTTTGGTTGCTGATTCATGTCTCGCTTTTCCACCTCTCTTGATGCCTTCACTTGTTCTACCAGCCAGGGATGTTCACTAATCAATGCTGTCCCTACAGTTAATGCTTGTTCTTTTGGCAGGCTGTTGCATTGAGGAGTCGACTGCAGGCAGAATCGAAATATGTCCTTGATAAAAACACTCAGAATAATGGAATTCCTCCTCCTTTACTGCTGGGAAGTTGTGCTGCAGCAGAGAACGGAGCTACGAATGAGACTTTGGAATAATAATAATAATAATAATAAAATAACTTAGAAAATAACTTACAGCAATTTCAAGACATCTTTGCACCATTTTCTAAGAGAACAGGTATAGGTGCTCCCAATTTAAAGATAGTAACTTTTTTTAACTCTATTGTCATCAAAAATGAATATCACAGTTAAAGATTTAATTACTTTTAGAGACATATTTTGCAGCCCTAAGGATTTACAGTAGGTATTTTTTTCAAGTGTTTTTTGTTCTATTTGCAATGTTTCCTGTCTTCAAAATCACCAAATAATTCTTAGCAACATTTATATTTACCAGACCTGTGCCATATACAATATTTCACAGGGTTTTCTTCAAGGCCTAAATAACAAGATTTCTTACAGGTGTATAAAATATTCTTTACTAGACATTTATAGAACTAAAAATAGCTTTATTGTATTATGGAGAAAAGACTTTCAAAGCTCAGTTTTCATTTGGAAAAGCCAAGAGACCTGAAATAATATTTTTATAGATCATATAACATTAAATTAAGTCATTTGCCCCAAGAAAGAATATACCTGTCTAAATGGGGTTCAGGGGATTCTTAGGTAAATAGAAAAGATTAGTTCCTTTTTTTCTTTGCTTGATTATTTTCTTTTTTTAAAGAAAGCATTTCTATTTCCCTGCTGGGCTCAGACAACACATGACGGATTTCTTTCCTTCACCATCCCATGTCCACACAGAGGGAAGAGCAAAAACATTATCAGCATTTGCTTTTATCTCGCTGCCCTTTTTGCTCCAGACACATTTTTGCCAAGTTAATAACTCAATAAGGGTAACTGGTAACTCAATAATAATTACATTTGGTAGTGTATTATGTAGTAGGTTTTCATTTGTCAGTCTTAAAGCACTTCTCCAAGGAAGCCAAGCCTTGTCCCGTGTGACCAGCCCAAGGTGCAGCCTCCTGATGTAACTGGCTCAAGGGCAGGCAGGCCAGGCTCACAAATGGGAATAGAGCTGCCATTTCCTTCATCTTTCCTGCAGTGGGCCATTCCCAGGCTTTTTTATTCCATCACCCAAGCTTTCCTTTTGTACAGTTTGGAATGTCATTCTTATTTATTTATTTTTTTCCTGGATGAAACCACCCGGCCAATGTCAGTCCTTAGCAATGTATGATATTAGTAATGTATTACTTATGAAGATGGTGAAGGGTGTGGAGAGCCAGTTCTGTGAGGAGCAGCTGAGGGAGCTCAGTCTGGAGAAAAGGAGGCTCAGGGGGGACCTTCTGCCTCTGCAACCCCCTGACAGGACTGGGGAGCCGATGGGGTCAGGCTCTGCCCCTAGGGAACACTGACAGGACAAGGGGAAATGGCCTCAAGCCATGCCAGAAGGGGTTCAGGCTGGACAGCAGGAAGAATTTGTGCCTGGAAAGGGTGGTCAGGCCTTGGCAGGGGCTGCCCAGGGAGGGTTGGAGTGCCCAGCCCTGGAGGT
>JAWWMP010000171.1:2359727-2372075 GCA_035047865.1 Dendrocincla tyrannina | reverse complement strand
CCATGTTGCTCCAAGCCCCGTCCAGCCTGGCCTTGGACACTTCCAGGGATCCAGGGGCAGCCACAGCTTCTCTGGGAGAACTCTACCAGGGCTGCCCCACCCTCACAATCCTGCAAGCCCCAAAAAACCTCCCAAGAAAATGGGGCTTTGCCTGGCTCAGATGGAAAGCAGCTCTTCAATTAGTGCTGCTTTGGGAAATGATGTTAATTACCCATTAACATCAATGGTGTCAGGTCACTTCAGAAGCTTTGAATGGCAGATCATAAACCATAAAGAAGCATCTTCACCAAATTTCAGTCTTTTGATGCCACCTCAAAGCAGGTTGGTCACAAGAGCAAAAAAAGTTCACCTGTTTTCTGGTTTGTATTGTGCAGATTGTTTACTTGTGGCAAAGGTGAAAGAAGTTGATGATATTCAGAAGTTTTTCACACAAACGGCAGTTTATCTAACTCTGATTCCATCATTTGCTGACTTTTTCCAGACTAAAATGATGTAATTGACATCAAAGTTGACCATAGAAAAAAATAAAAATAAAAATTAAATATCTGTCAGTCTTATAGGAAATCTACTGAAAATGTTTCCTGTAACATCTTGCATTTCCTGCCTCTACATTTGTGAAATCTGAATGCACAAATATTTTCTACACCAAATAAATTGTTGATTTTAACAACTCCTGAAACCTTTACTTGTCATCTTGAGGTTTCCCTTTACCTTTTTGGATATTGCCTTAGAAATTAAGTCCTGACATGACATTTCAGTAAACGCATTCCAAAGGATACAAGTAATATTTAAAATATTTCCTTAAAACCAGATGAATTTCTGGAGGCACCTGTAGAGCTTTTTTTTAAAAAAATCCATCAATATTAATTTCTTTTGTTGTTATTATTGTTCTTTTGCCCTTTAAAAGCAAACCCACTATGTTTTAGATGACACTAACTCAATTTTTTTATGTATATTTTAAGTATTCAATTTGTTTGAAGTGGTCCTGAGGGTTTGGGGGGTGATTCATTCTTCCTTTTTTATCAAATTATTCTATAGATTTTCAATACACTTGTGCAGGATCTAATCTAACCTAAACACTGCATGTTTTTTCGATTTCATTAGGAAAAGACAAAAAGAAAGTGCCTTTATTTCTTTTCCAAAACAGAACATTGTTCAGATTTTGTTTTGATAATATAGAAAAATTAAAATAACAAGTATCTTTACAAAACTTCTACTTTCCAGGCTAAAATATTTCCACTATGGTAAAATAATATTAAGTATTTTCCCTCAATTAAACAGATTATCTTAAATATACCTTATTAATCACATATGATCAAATGATTGCTTTCAGCAATTATCTTTTCCATAACTTCAAAGCTGAAATAGAAGATGGGAAACACCTCCTCTAACTCCCCAAATAATGAAAAACATACAGCTTTTCGTTTCCAAAATAGAAATTATACCTAGAAAAATTTAAATTGAAAGAAAAAAAAACCCCTACTTTACTTCTCAAACCTTTTGCAAGGTGAGAAATTGATCAAAATTCTTTCCCATGGATTTTCAGGTTTTGATAATTATCGCTTCTGGGTGAAAAAGACTTGATTAAAAAGTTTGATTAACGACATTCATTAAAAGCCATGAGGATTATTTCCATAACCAAAGTGCCCAACTTCAATATCCCAACCATTTCCCAAAGAGGACTCTCCACCCATCTAAACCAAGCCAAGAGCAGAGGTTTTATTGGCACTTTTATTGGCACTTTGCAAAGCTCCCACATCCACCTTGAGAGGATATTTTCCTGCCACATTCTATGCCATCCCTGTTTATTCCTAGTGACACCGTGACTTTTTTCTAAAGGAACCACTCACTTTCGGTAGCCTGGACTTTGTTCAACAAGACATCAAAGCCAAGAAGTTAAAGAGGAATTAGGAAGCTGTTTAAGTGGATAAATGGGAATTTCTCCGCCTGCTGAGGAAAGATGCTGCCACAACACCCCTCAGTGCGACACCTCCAGCCAGAGAGAGCTCAGAGCAAGCTCTGCTAAAGAAATCCACAGGCAGGATATTCTGATCTTCTCTGACAACTGCATAAGGAGCCAGAGCACAGTCCTGGTGCACGTGGTCAGATGGAATTGCACATCAACAAGCGCCGGAGACGATGAAGAGAAGAGCGGTGCAAAAATCCACAGTGGTTGGCAGCAGTGGGCGAGGAGGAACTTCTGGCATTCACCAGCTCAGAGTGTGGAGGAAGATGCCTTACCCAAGAGCTGCTTCTTGCTTTGCTTTTTAACTTTGACAAGTGTCTTCCTTCAACGTGGATGATGTGCTCGAGCTAAAAGTATTGTTACACCCAGATTGACAGCTCGCATTTCCAGCCCTGCCCATTTAATTCACGGGCAGCAGAGGAACGATGGAAGTCGAACGGCACCAAGAGTTTCAGAGTAACTCTGTGCAAAGAAAGATTGCCTCAAATATTTGTCCATCTGGGCTATAGCAACTGAAATAAATAAAGAACAATCAGGCCAGCAAGGGGAAGTGATGGAGAAGTAGATCACAATCAATGTCTCCTGAAAGATGTGAAAGCAGAGGTGGCCAACAGAGGAAAGATATCGACTGTTATCTTCCTGAACTTGGTATGAGTTTAGCTGCTGTCCCACACGCTGCCGAAGGGTGGTGAAATCCAGACAAAGAGAAAATATATTCCAAGCTCTGTTTGTGTGATCCAAGTTATCTGACAGGCAACTTAAATCCACTTAGAGCCTCCGAACCTGCACGGACTCCACACTGGAATTCCTTAACACGAGGAGAAGTTCACAGAAATAAACAAACTGTTTGATATCCAAGTGGGCAAGAAAAATCCGAGTGCCACAATCTCTCTTGGACTGCGCTGGGGCTTTACCTGGGCAAAGCCCCCTCTGATATGAGCAGCCAAGCCAAAGTCCTCAGTAATGATGGATATTAAGGATTCAATATAACTTTTTCCGAGTGGAGACATGTGAGCACTGATGTCCTGGCCAAAGAGCAATTTGGATAATTATTTTGCCTACCTAAATGTCCCCATTTTCCTTGGAGTAAGGTATTCCTCCTCTCCAAAGCTGTTCTGCAGTGCTGTTCAACAGCTGCAATATTTCACCCCAGAGATGGCTCCATTTCAGTTGTGGGTGATGTGATCCAAAGAGTTTGAATATCAGTTTAATCACTTTGGCATCCTTCAGGAACAAAGTCACTATTTAAATGTAAGATTATTGTAGAGAATAAAATTGTCAATAAATGTAGTAATGTCTATCTCTAACTATAAGCAATTACAGAGCTAATCTCCAACTCTCAAAAATAACACCAGATGGTATTTTTCAGAAAAGTCAAATGTAGAATATTATATTTTTTTGCATTTTGCAGTACATCATGATGGCAAATAATATTATGTGAATCCTGCAAGTACAAGAAAAATCTGCAAGTATAACATTCTTCTCTTCCAGTGAACATCCTGTGAATTCATAAATATTTACATTTTGCAAGTTATAATTATGTAGCACTGGAGGGGAAAAAAAAGAAAAGAGTGACTGTATATACAAGTTTATAAAAGAACATTCATAAATTAAAAATGTGCATTGTTCTGAAAGTGATACCTACTGTGTTTTTTGTGTCAGTGTGTCAAACCACAGGGTACCTTCCTATCTCTCCCTCAGCTGGGGAAAAATAACACTTGTAAGTCTAAACCACTTTTGAGTTCTTTGTATAGTTTCTACTAATAGTTTTAAATCATTATGGATGAACTCAGCACTGTTGGGATCTGTTGAAGCAAAGCAAAGTTGTGCAAGAGGGATAATCCTCCTTCACAAATTGACAAACAACTACAGATATATACAAATATATATATATATTGTGGAAAGCTCGCACACGATTTCCTAAATTTAGATGGTCCAGAGTTATCCCACTGATATTTTTTTAATTGGAATTTTGTGTTTGTTGTCTTATTGCAACAATTTATATATTAGAGGATAATTTTAGTGTTAACGAGCTTAAATTGCATGAAAGTCTTGCAGTTGAGATCTCAGTTGCAAGAACCTCATTTTCTCAGCAACCACCAAAAACTATTCATTGAAGACTATTCTTATTGAAGGAATTTTACCATTTTGATTCATGAATAATCCATGAACAGATGTTGATTTTTACAAGTTCGGTTGTTATTTGAAATTGTTTGAACACTTCATAAAAACATATTGCAACCTCTGGGTTATTTGTACTTTTTTTGGTTCTATTACAGTGTTCAACTATTCATTGTGAGATAGATTGTCTCCTCAGACAAATAAATCCTTACCAGTGTAAGACAAAAGTGGTTGGACAAGTGACCTAGGTGTATTATTCATGATGTAAATTCTTTAAGGGGGGGGGAGTAAATTATTTGATGACCAGAAAATCAACTTTTACAAATGGGAAAAAAGAAATAAGAAAAATATTGATACAAATGTTTAATACACTGACCGTAAGATGGTCGACTCCCATGAAAGTAAAAACCAGCCACAGCCATCCATGCAAATAGGAAAGGATTTACCAAACGGAAAGTTGCTTTGATATCTTAACTAATAGCTCTGAAATCATCTTTTACTCTCCCTCTAAAGTATTTGTTCAGCTGTATTGTTGAGTTAACAACAAACCCACAGTGGCAGCACCTTTCTCTTGGAGCTCTTTTCAACCAGCGCTGCTTTTCCATTTTCCCTTGGCTCTTTCCCTCCAGGCAGACCATGCATTCTGTTCCCTGCTCTTCCTTCCCCTTTTTCAAGCGTGCCAAATTTGCATCCACACCACACAGTTGCTCACAGGAGAAGCCTGTGAACACAGCAGGCAACTTTCAAACTGTAATTTTTACCTCGTTAGCTTGTGCAATATTACCCTAATTCCAGGCAAACGATGCCAGATTTTCCGAGGAGGAGGAAAAACAGTCTCCACAACAGTTCCACAATATCAGCTTTCCAGAGCTGATTTAAACCTCCCATCCTGAAGTTCTTCTGCCTGTGTTTACACAACATGAATCCTTCCCTCTTATCCTGGAGTTTTAAGTTGCTTCCTGGCAGTCCCTGGACAGACATATTAAAAATCCTGGGATAGTTTATTGGAGCTGCAACCTCCTGGTTTTGGTAGAATTAAGGCTGGAAATATCTCTAAGACCATCAAGTCCAACTGTTTTCTAGCTCTCTGTGGAAAAATGACAGGGTTTTCCCCATAAAAACAACTGACTGAGGTATGTTTATCTTTAGAACCTTTACAGGGAAGGGATTACCTGTCCTGAGACACTACATTAAATAAAAGAAAGGACGTAGATGTCACAGCTATCAATTTATTTATTAAATTGGGAGAGGCAAGTGGGAAGGCTGGTGGGATGTTTCAGTTCTATTACCTTTCAGAGTTCATCATTCACATGATAAGGAACATCTGAAGTTGTCCAGCTCTCAGGGGCAGAGGAGCCTTTACGGACAGGGCAAGGGGAGAAGGTTCCAAATAAGAGTAGGTTTAGATTAGGTATTAGGGGGAAATTATTTGTTGGGAGGGTGGGCAGGCCCTGGCACAGGCTGGGCAGAGAAGCTGTGGCTGCCCCTGGATCCCTGGGAGTGTCCAAGGCCGGGTTGGAGCAACCTGGGCTATTGGGAGGTGTCTCTGCCCATGGCAGGGGGTGGAATGACATAAGATTTAAGGTCCTTCCCAACCCAAACCATCCTGTGATTCTGATTCAGCTCTTGGGCTCCAGCCCAAAACCCCTGAGAGCCACCAAGGAAGACTTAAAAGTCAAATTCTACATAAAGCAGATTTTTATTTATACCTTTAAGACACATACGGGTTTTGGGTTTTTTTGTTGTTGGTTGGTTTGTTTTTAATCTAGGGCCATTGATAATTCCATCTATGTGATTTTTATTCCTGAACCTCTTCCTACACCACATCTTCACAGAAGCTGAAGGCTGATCCTTAGTCCAGGTATGTTTATGTGTTCCCACATATTCCTGTCTCTTAAATAGACTAATCCCCATAGTTGACAGCACTTATGTTGCAATGACCTGCAGTCATCTGATCAACTTTCAGAATACTTACTAGCTATAATCAAATATATTCTCATCTCTTATTTGAACAAATCAAACAGAAATTGAATACATTTTTTTTATGAACACTAGCAATATGTTCTCTTCTCTGATAATTTTGACATTAAAATTCCATTTTAATAATCCCATCCTTCAGGCTTTGCAGACTCTTAAGGTATTAAAGCAAAAATTATCCTAAGCAGTTAGATTATAATGTATTTAAAGATTAGACATTTCATGTTGAATATTAACTGCTCCACTTCCCAGAGAAAAAAAATGATGCAGGGCTTTTTTTTTTTGAGCATAATTTATACATTTTTGATAGGTTGACTATACAAAGTTCAAACCCTTTGTGAAAAAATACTATAAAATATACTCATAGTCCTGCATTATATTAAAGAGCTGCATATAAAGGTAGGAGAAAACATTTTTGCTGGCATCATTAGCATATTTTGATCCCTCAGAAACAGACAAAGTGTCTGTTCCACCTCAGTGCAGCCTATCAGGGTTCTGAGCTGAAACAAGACTGCAAATATTTTGCCATCTAAAGAACTTTTATTTACGTATCATAAAAGATGGGTCCCATATTTGGGTTTCATGTTAATAAAAAATTGAGACACATTACTTAATTACTCCAAAAAAAAGCAAATTGCAGCACAAAAAAAAATTTTAGCCAAATCTGTAAGTATTTTGGGTATTTGTCTAACTCATGGCAGTCCATTATGAGCACTCCCCATCCCAGGTTGGGTGGAGCTCTGAGCAACCTGGGCTAAGGGGAAGGTGTCCCTGCCCATGGCAGGGGCTTGGAACAAGGTGAGCTTTAAGGTCCCTTCCAACCCAAACTATTCTGTGATTTTATGAAGAATTATTTGAGTGGGACAGAATTCTGCATTTCAAATTGACCAACGAGAATGTCCTCTAGCCAGAGTATTTTACCTCCCTGCTTACCTCCCCACAGACAAGGCTGAACATCTCTCTCTTCACATCTCTTGTGTTTCAATACACAATGCTCTGCTTCCTACACACAGATCTTGACTTAATCTGCATCTGCCTCTTGTCATTCACCATCTCTTTGAACTCCTCATCAGAAAGTGATGTGACAGCTTTCAAAATCAAACAAATCAGCAGCCTCAGCCCTTGTCAATCTCGCCTGGGAAATCAGAGGTTATGCACAGCACTCCTTCTGTGATGTGCTCTGTCACTGGAAGCTTCCTCTGAAGGACCATCTCTCACCTGGAGCATCAAGGAGAAGACAACAGCAAAGCCTGTGGGGCTACCTTCCTGCTGTACTTTGTGCCAGCACAGCTGGTTTGGTTTCAGCCTCTCCTGCTGCTTAGATTCAACCTATTTATTTCTAATTTTCTTTAGAACCTGTTTACTGTGACAGTGGGTGGGCCCTGGCACAGGGTGCCCAGAGAAGCTGTGGCTGCCTCTGGATCCCTGGAAGTGTCAAGGCCAAGTTAGAGCAACCTGGGCTGGTGGAAGGTGTCTCTGCCCATGGCAGGGGGTGAAAGAAGATGACTTTTAAGGTCCCTCCCAACCCAAATCACTTTGGGATTTGTTGAATGCTCAGACACACGTCTGATCTCACAATAACCATTCAGTGACAGCTGCTGGTATGGACATGGTCCACTCTCCACCTGCTGATACCAGCACTGGCAGAGCAAATCTTTGTGTACAATAATAGCCTGCTTAAGCTCACCCACTGTCTTTGTTCTGAAATAGTCTCTCTGCACAGAAAAACTGTCACCTGCAGACAAAAAAAAAAACAAACCCAAAATTAAAGTTTTCCTTTCAGCGTTTACTTCTGAATGTGCAATTTGCAGTGCAGCTCAAGGAGACCCCAACCCTCATCTGCCACTTCATCCAGCAGCACAAGTACCCGTGGACCACCTTGCAGGGCTTCCCCTCCTCGAGGCAGCACAGGGTGTTTCTCCTCTTTTTGTATAAACCGGAGGGAAAACCCCGCAGCACAATGGAATCTTTTTCCATTGGTGGGTAAACAACAGCAGAGACAGCCAGACTTTGTTTCCACACTCTGTGACACCATAAATACACACCCTTTGCTGTGCTATTACTTGCTCATTTTTTTTAACAATGTGCTTATGCTATCAGGAGTGTCTTTTGGGTTATTTCTGTGGAACGTTTAACATCTTTTCTTTTTGTCCTTTTGCCTTGCCCTTCAATTTTGACCGTGAGGGATCTCAGCATATTTAGGACATTAAGGGCAAAGTAAATTGTTGTTTATACAGTTAAATGTAAAAAGCATAATGGTAGGGTAGTGTCTGTATTCTGGAAAATAAGTGCACTTGTCTGACTTTTATTACAGATCTTCTCTACTGATGTGCACTGAGCAAATTGTGGGGTCTCTGCTGAAAATGCAATAGGAAAGTTTAATACATCTGCAGGATGTGTCAACCTGAGCACACACTGAGCTACTGAAAACACAGGAAAATACTTGTGCTCTGAGTAAGATGCTCCAAGAATGCGTAAATGACCCTGTACAGTCTCAGAGCTGGTAAGTGACCAGCATGAATTGGCTCCATCAACTTGTCCCTGGCATGAGCATCTGCCCTGGTCACTCCTGGGGCAATGCCAGCCCCGATATAGAATCATAGACTGGTTTGGGTTGGAAGGGACATTAAAGCCCATCCAGTGCCACTCCCTGCCAGGGGCAGGGACACCTTCCACTAGCCCAGGTTGCTCCAAGCCCCATCCAGCCTGTCCTTGGACACTGCCAGGGATCCAGGGGCAGCCACAGCTACTCCGCCCAACCTGTGCCAGGGCCTGCCCAACATCACAGCCAGCAATTCCTTCTTAATATCTCATTTAAACCTACTCTGTCTGTGTAAAGTCATTTCCCCTTGTCCTATGCTGAATAAACTTCTGGAAATGAAGGACGTGTACAAAAATCCCTGTGAAATTTGGACACAAGAACCCACCAGGGCATTTTCCAAGCAAGACACAACCTGGTGGCCTGTGCATGCAAGGGCTGCTAATCCACCCCCAGCTCTCTGAACTCACACACAGGAACCGCTTTGCCTGCCCAGATGTTTTCTGATTAATAATGAGGTCACTCCCAATGCCAAAAAAATGGCCTTGTAGTTCTCCAAAGCTCTTGGAAAGCCCCAGTGTGTTTGAGGGGGATGAAAATATTGAATACAACATAAGTATAAAACATAATAAATCAAATGAATTTGTTTAGATGAAAAGCACTTTTTTGTTTTTGTCAGCACTGCAACTGTATATTCCACAATTATTCTAATGTTTTCTGACATAAAACTGCTGTATCTGACTGCACTCTGGTTTCACCCCCTCTTGCTTTACAGGATGGTTCTTAAGAAAATGTCTGTGTTTTGCCATATTTAACCATTTCTAAGGTAAAAACAGAAAACAAGAAATACAAAATTGGAAAGGGATAATACATATCATTACTGGGTCTTTTCCTTGGTCATTATACCCCAAAAAAAGCCTTGAGAAAAAGAGTGAAAAGGTCTCACAGATTTGAATTTCTTTGCCAAAATGATGAGCAGAGACAGTTGAAATGCCTGACCCTGAGCAAGCCAGATAGGAGAGACACGGCTGTGACAGTCTTGTTTGTCCCTTGAAAGCTCTTGGCAACGTCCTCATGACCATTCCGTGCTGCTGCTGTTGCTTTACAACTTCATATTTAACCATAAATAACCTCAAGAGGTCTAAAGTCCAAAACCAAATAGCTGAGTTTTGCTCCTACAGCAAAGTCTTGGAGACCCTGTAAAGAGAGACTCCCAGATGGACCTGCTTACCAAAGACTTGTCCTACAGCACCCAGGGAATCACTGGCTTGGGACCACAGAGCCATGGGAAAAGCAGCAGTTTTTCCAGGCTCATGCAGCACCACCTATAGACAAAAGGCTACATTTCTCTGGAGTATTTGGGAAAGGAAAATCCTGTTTTCCCTGCTCCCACAGCACTGCCCGTGCTGCTGTTCCTGCTGCCTTGAGCGCTCAGGGAGCAGCAGGGCTGGAGGGGGGGGTTGAACGTCTTAGATTTAATCCAGAAAGAAATCTTGAGAAACCAGAGAAGGGGAACGACAGTGAGTGTCTGGCACTGAATCACAACAACCAAAGACCCATAAAAACGGAGTTTTTGCATAACAAGTCAGGCAATTCCCAAAGACTCTTCACCCAGAACAAGGTGGCTCAATAAACAGTCAATTTGGGGATTTTTCTGCTCGGATTCTGTTCTGCAGCACAGAGACATCAAATTAGAAATAACACTATTGCTAAGAAATAACACCCGGAATACTTATGGCTTTCCCATCTCCTTTTGCACATTCCAGGTTCTGTGCGATGCCGGCACAACCCCAGCGCTACAATCTGGAATTTGCCATGATAAATGTCTCTGTATGCAAGAATTTAAAGGTTTGGGATTTTTTAATTATGTTGCCTCACAGAGAGAATCCTGAAAAAGTGAAGTGCATCGCACAGGGACTGATGTCTCCCTATTTCCAGAAAACATGGGATGAATTGTGCCTTGAGAGGTAAAGCACCCCCTTAGTGCTAAACCTAAAAATGACAACCTGCAGCACACTGAGAAGTGAAAACGTGAGTACAGAAAACAATAATTAAAAATAAAACACTGTTTTCACATAAATAGAATGTTTTTCAATATATGATTTTGTTTTGATTTAGGAAAAAAAAAGGGAAAAAACGTTCCAGAAAACCTCCCAAAACTTATGTCTGAGGTGGAAATAAAGTCCTGGAACCCGACACTTGTTGCAGAATTTAGATGTGGTTTGACACAGAGCTCACATGAAAGAATGCCTCTTGTATCAAAATATTCCTGCTGGACCTCTCTTACACTGGCTGCTTCCCTAATTTGTTTAATTGTAGAACTTTGGAGGAGTTCAAACTTGGAACATTTGGGGTTTTAAATGCAGGATTTTCTGTCACATTTTATGTCAGTGAGTGATAATGACATATCTTGAACTTCAAAGGTGTCTAACCAATTAGAGATTCTCTGCAAGAGAAAATGCAGAGAGGAGAAAAAAAAAGAGAAACTGTCTTTGAATAGTTTTCCCACAAATGCTGAATATTAAGCACATTTTGAGAATATTCATGTAGTGTTAAACATACAGTTTGCTTTAAAATGTTAAATAATTTGACTGTTCAGGATAGAAAACAGCAGTGCCGTGATTCTCCTCTTCAGCCCATCTTTTATTTGCACAGCCCTACAACACCACGATTTCATGCTACATGTGTTGCTTGTTATACATCCTAAAAATTCAATATTCTTATCCCAGAAGGAAGGAGCCATAAGTGAAGCCAGTCATTTGATCATAAAACATTGTCAACATGAAGGAAACCGCTTTGGAACGCTCTGCCACCACCCTTATTTGTGGTAATCATACAAATCACTGCAGACTGGTCTGAAGCCCAAGTTCATTTGGGTTTCAGTCGAGCCACAGCGATTGTGGACACAGAGGGAAGGAAAAACTCTCTCTGATACACATTGCTACGGACATTTATCCCTGCCAAGCCCGAACAAAGCACAAAAGTAGCATTGCACCCACCCTGGTGGGATATATGTCTTTGAAATGGTGATCTCTATCTCCAAACCCATTTAAGCAGGCTCTGATAGGGCAGTTGCTGTGGTTATAGGGCTTTCTGTCCTGGATTGATGGAGCACCGTAAAACACCTTCCAAAACAACACAGATGTTATTGCCGACCAGATTTTGACTCCGGTGAATTTATTGTGCTCTGCCTTTGCACGAGTTCTCCATTCCTCTCTACTTTGGCTTCTGTGTAACGTGTTTATCAGCCACAAAAGGGATTGTATTTTCTCCCTTTCATTTATAAGGTCCCTAGATTTTGAGGGGTGCAGCAAACATCTAAACCTCTTATTGTCCGCAGCTCATCAGTAAATTGCACTGTTTTAGACTGCTGAAGGGTTTGGGGGGTTATATTTTGTTTGTTCTTCCAAGTTCTTTAGAATGAAAAGCTTTAAACAAACTCCTGGTGGAATTGCAATTCCCTTCTTAAAATCACTCATGGAAAGTAACTCCATCAATTGCGGGTTGAAATAACTGCTGGCCATGGCCCAACACAGCAGTGCAAGGTCACTTCAAACCACTCCTAAGTCCTCCCTTTCTCCTCCTCTAGAGGTCCACTGGTGTGACAGGTTGACCTCCCTCCCTAAGATTGGATATATTGATCCAGAAACCGCTCTTATCAACTAGAACTGCTTTGGAGATTTTTGTGGGCATGTTATTACTACCGAGAATTGAACCTTTGTCTCTCAGGCATCATATTGGGAAC
>JAWWMP010000171.1:2334727-2354727 GCA_035047865.1 Dendrocincla tyrannina | reverse complement strand
GTTCTGCTGATGGGTTCTCAAACACTCAGACAGGAAACCCGAGAGAGAAGGGGGGACCCCCAGGACAGGAAAGGGGCTGGACAAAGAAGATGATTAAGCAAAGGTTGATGACTATCGGTTAAGAAAACATAAAACTGACAATCCAGCGATCCTTCAGGAAGGAAACAGCAAAAAAAAAATAAAATAAAGATGCCATTATAACTGCAAGGAAGAGCCTGAAGGCAACATTTCAACCATAACAGGACGGCTCTTGGAAATTAATAACAATTTCCCATTTACAAGCTTTCCCTTTGTTTCTGCAATAGAACCATTCCCAAGGTACAACTGGTTTCACACAATAATTACCTTGACAGGTGCTGTATTACATTCCTCATTTCTTCCCCTTTCTCCCATGTTTGTAACAGGAAGCCTTGGATTAATATCACAAAACGGCACCTTTTTATTTTTTTCCCCGCTGAGTGTGTTTGTTTTCTCACCTTAAATCCTGGCTCTCCCCAAGCTGCCTGGTTTCTTATTCCACACCTCTCTGCAAGGGTTTACAGGCTTCATATATAAATTACAATTCCCCTTTATTAATCTAATTGATCGTTTGGTTCCAAATGCATATGCAAGATCTTTTGAAACCTTTTAGACCCCTGCGGTTCAATATCAATCTCTAAATATTAAAAGCATCTTGTGGAAAATTAGAAAGCAGATAAGACACTTTGGGAGTGGAGATGCTGTAGAGACTGAAACTTTTAAAGCAGCATTGACACAATTATTGAATGCTGTCATTGCACAAAAGGGCTTTTTATTTTATTGGTTCATCTGTAATTGTTTTGTACTTTTACTATATCTGTGCAATGTGACTGCCAGGAATTCAACCTTCATGAGAAACAATGCATAGCTGGAATCAGATTAAGAGCCACACCTTGGTGGTTTTTTCAATCCTCTTTTTCACTCCCATTTATCTTGTTACCTGGAATTCATAGAATGATGGTTTGAGCTGGAAGAGACCTTCAAGATGATCTCATTCAAACCCCCTGCCATGGGCAGGGACACCTTCCACCAGACCAGGGTGCTCCAAGCCCTGCCCAACCTTGCCCTAAACACTTCTAGGGATGGAGAAGCTTCTTGGAGCATCCTCATCACCCAAGAACAAAATACTTTGGAAGTACAATTTTGCATTTCCCATGGATGAAAAAACACCCTTGAAAAACACAGTGCAAAAAAATGGAATACAGCTCTTCCCCACATGGATCACTTAGTAATCTCTATTTGTTTGCACAACTTTTCCTCCTAGATTTGAGGCATTTTGGGTATTTCTCATGGTGATTTTGGAATTCTTTGGGAAGTCAGAAACTACTGTGTTCAGCAGGCAGAGTCAGGACTGCAGGTGGCATGATTGTTCCAACTGAATTAAAGTTGCACTGCTGTTCGGATTCCTTGCAAGGGATGTAACCCTCTCCTCAAGAAAAGTAAAGGAAATTATTCCTCTTTTTCTTAGTTTTAATCAAAGCAGATTGGAAAGGGAATGAGTTGAAAGGAATCAAAAACCACACTGCTTCTTCTCATGAAGGAAAACAAGACCAAAGCTCGATCATTATCACCAGGAATTTGGTTTCACCAGTGGCTGTTGAATTCAAAACACCCTCCTAGTATTTTACTGAAATATTCAGGGGAATGGGGTGTCATTGAGCAACGTGAAGTTTAAGTTGTTATGGACCAACTAAACAAGAGCATTTTGAGAAAAGGGAGTAGATTTTAAATATTTTCTTTGCTCCTTTTCCTCTTACTAATTCTTGTTTTAGAGATCTTAGTCATCCAACTAAATATGTCCTTTCATTGTGACTCCCTTGGTGTGTAAACAGCTTACATGAAGTCCACTCTCCACCTCCAGGCTCTCCAAAAAGGTTACCATTAAACCAGTCATTCTTCATTCCTCCAATATGGAGCTTCTCCAGTAAAAAGCAATATTTATAAAGATATAGAAGAACGAGGAATATTCACCAGCAGACAGAAAATGAAGATATCAGCAGAACATTACTGATGTGAAGGTCACAGCTGCCTGTCTTTATCTAATTTAGACATAGCCCAAGAAAAGGAAAAGGCTACCTGAGCACACAATCTTAACTCAGCAATGGAAAAACATTCATAAAGGAAAGTTACTGCCTGCCATGATTGTAAAGGAAAAGAACTATGACAAGGTAAAATACAAAATAGCAAGTCTACTCATCACAATGTTTAAACAGGTTTGAAAGACAAGTTGCAACCTTGTGAGAAATCCAGCTTTTAGTATTCTGATTTTCCTAGTTGTTGTTTTTAATTCAGTAAAGACCTAATTGATAAAAACATGTAGCAGGAACTTTTCTCTCCAATCACCACACATGTCAATGCACATCCAAAACCTCCTCCTTCCTCACACCTCAGATCTGTGACCTCTCCCCACTCCCTTATCAAATGTTGTCCATGATTTATAGAACCATTTAGATTGGAAAAGGCCTCCAAGACCATCATATCTGACTCAAAGAGCAGGACCAGCCCTGACCTTTCTTCTTTTCATGCCCCCTGGCCACACCAGGCTGTAGTTTACTTAACTCCTCCTTGTTAATTGGTTAAATTGACTCTGAGTTGGCTCAGCCACCTATTAATCCATGACCAAAATACACCTCATTCATCCCATTTTTAACACCTGAGACCCGCCCAAAGACTCTGCTGCCTTCCCAGCACACAGGTGAGCAGTGGCAAAGGCCATTACATCTGGTGTGATTCATGGAGCAGGGACAGCATTTCCATTCCACACTTCCTTGCAAGGCTGTTGGATAAGACCACAACTGGATAATCAGATAAACTTTGTCAATAAATCCTGACTCAGTGTCACTCTGCAACAACCCACAGCATCACTCACCTGTAAATCAATAATGAAGATGTTAGATGGATGTAATTTGCCCACTAAGGACTGCAAAGAAGCCAGGAGCTGCTTCTAAATTAACTTTTCCTCCCCTACCACCCGATAACCTGAGGCCTGGGCAAGGCTCCAGCCACCTTTTAGGAGCAACACATTATCTGCAAAACCTGGATATCCACCTTGCTCTCAGTAGCTCCAGTCAATTACAAGCAGAAAAGACTCATATTCTTCCATTTGCTCCTACATGTCAACATTATGATCTAGACAAAGGTCATAATGCTCCAATATCCAAAATCCAGTTAATTGATTCCCTCTGGGTATCAAATCCCTCCAGCCCTGCAGTTATTGCTGCATCAATCATATTGTTATTCATACCAAAGAATTAGAAGGGTGTCCAAAACACTGAAAGATCTTCCTGCTCCCCTTCTCAGCCTCTCCTCCAGCCATTTCTAAGAACACCAATTTTCTTGGTAACACATTTAAAATTCAATTTCCCCTCAGAGGATTTGATTGTGCCTATAAATCTGAGTCTGGGCTCTGATCAGATCCCCAAAATTACTCCCCAAATTCCCACCAAACTCTCAGTTATTGCATCCATATCTTAACAGAATACCATCTTGCCACCTGTTTTGGGATTAAGGAGTCCTAGAACCTCTAATAATTAACATCAAATATTTCCACATCATTCAGATTTTCTTTAGCCATGTATAACATTTCTACAATTTTAATCTCACACCCAAGTAAGTCAACTTTTGTCTTGTTCCCAGAGGGGCTAACAAAAGCATGACACTCCCAACCACAAGATTTTTTTAATTTTCTGTTCAACAAATGACAAATTCATTTAAATAACAAGGTCCTTTCCACACAAAGCCTCAGAACCAGTGACCTGCCCAAGAAACTTCTCCAGGTTTGCTACTCATCAAACACTCACTCAAGCACAAGCCAAACCAAGCCCTTGAACACAATCTTAGACCTGAAAAAACAGCTTCCAATGAGACTATATGTTCAGATATAAAGTAGGATCCATACAGTAATTTTGCTGATGAATTTCTGTGGTCAAATACGATACCAATAAACTCTTGCTGAGCTTGTGAGATGGAGGCCCACGAAGGAACAGTTACATCTTCAGCTACGATGAGTTGAAGGACCCAACCTCCCTCTCAGCAGCTCCTTGCCTTGATTTCCTTCTATTTAGTGATATTTATTCTCACCCTTTAGGTGATTTTATTTTTGACACCATATTATTACAAAAAACTTTCCCCCTAGAAGGAAATCACTGGAAACCTGGGGTCCACTGAAGAACTGCAGTTACACAGGGAGACCTGAGTTCTCTTGGACATACGTGTGACAATCATGAGTCTCATAACACAAGAAAACTGAAGACATCAGCATTCCTTCTCCTTAATTTTCAGCAGCTCAGGTTAGAAGAGAAAGGACTGTAACTCTCCCATAAGCCTTTTGTAGAGCCCAGTGGAAGGATTAGCTAAATGGTAAAACCTGGTTAAAATGGCAATTAAGTCATGACAGCTGGACCAGCAAAAAAACCTCTTGGCCTCAGATGTAACCACTTTAGGCTGAGGTCAGGGGTGGACAATCCACAGACAGAGTGGGCAACCAAGGTGATGAAAAGCAATTTGCTGCAGAAAATATGTTTTCCAAAGAGAAAAAAACAACTATCATGGAATTTTGAAATTGAAACCTTTTCCAAAGTATGTCAAGGAACTTTCTCTGGCTAATTAGAGAAGCTCTTCAAGCTGGGGATGTGCTTCCTTGCCCTGAGCACAGCAATAGTGTCAATAAATAATAATAATTGAAGGGTGGAATTAAACCACAATGATTTTATTGCTGAGGGACTCAAACAACAAATAACGCCCGCCCATCTATCAAAGAGAAAGCCACACGAGTTCACTGAACCATCCTCACTGTGTGATTTTATCTGAAATAAAAATTGTACATAAATGTGGATGTAAATTACGTGTGGCCCTCGAGCTCCTGGAAGGTTGCCAAAAAAGCCTTTGGGGTTGCAAAGTTGAGCATCCTCTCTGCCATATGGTAGTACCTCTGAAGCTCGGCAGGGAAAGGACACCAGCTCCTTGTACAGATGGTCCCCAGTACCTGGGAAAAGTTTGGGGATGTAATGATGAAAACAAGGCCTTTTGGATGTTGTCAAAAGCACTCAGTGTTCTCTCACCACTGATATTACAACAATGTGATGTATAAAGGATTAATAAACTATAGATAAAACGCCTGAAGTCCTTCTGGGGGGATGTGTTAATCAGTTATTCAAAATAAAAATATTTACATGGGGTATTGTTTTATGATTGGGTGCTTTTAACAGGAATGTGTCTTTCTGGGAGAGAACAGGGACATCTACATAGAATCACAGGATGGTTTGGGTTGGGAGGACCTTAAAGATTGTCTCATTTGACACCCTGCCATAGGCAGGGACACCTTTCACGAGCCCAGGTTGCTCCAAACCCCACCCAACCTGGCCTTGGACACTTCCAGGGATGGGGCAGCCAATTCTCCACCCAGCTTGTGCCAGGGCCTGCCCACCCTCATAGGGAAGAAGTTTTTCCTAATATCCAACCCAAACCTACTGTCTTTCAGTTTGGAGCCATTCCCCCTTTTCTTGTCCCTATAGTTCCTGATGGAGAGTCCTCTCTGACTTCCTTATATGCCCCTTCAGAAACTAATCCAGAGTTATTCCAGATCTCCAGTGGTCTCTGCTGGTTGCTCCTTGATTTTCTTTAATAGTGCCAATCTCCAGATAAACAAACTGGATTGCTTCTGTGTAAACCCCCCCAATTTCTGAAACATTTGTGGGCTTCAGCGTCGTGGTTTCACCCTGCTCCCACTGCCCCACGCTACGGTTGATGTACATGTTCCCAGCAGCTCCACAGGACCCAGAAAAACACTGAGAGCTGGTTTTGCTGAGACAAGCACGTGTTGTTGCGAAGTATCTCGACTTTTCTCAGTAATTTTGGGGTTCTCACTTCTCTGAAACAGAGTTTGGAGGGACGATTTTCACTTTTGCTGTGGAGTGCTCATGCCAAAGAACATTCCCGTTCTCCCATGCATACCATTAGCACAGTGTACATCTGAAAGAAGGTATTTATATATCTCAGAACGTGTAATTAGGAGTTTAGAGGAGAAATTCCGGCGGAGAAGCAGGACTTGGGGAGTGGTATCATCTGTTGGGTGCTCCGTGTGGAAGTTGCACGTACTCTGCACGGCTTTCCCTATTTATAGAGCGCCGGGAACGCTCCACTGCAGGGCCCACTCAGCCAAGCTGTGGGAATATTTCATAATGAATAACTCATTTGCAGGATTTTGCCTCTTTGTCTGTTTACATTCTGCTGTTTAATAACGAGGTATTTGTTGCCGTGGTGGGAGCGTTGTTGAGCGGGTGGGAGTTTCCCTTGCTCCGGGCAGAGCATGGATCTGATGATTTGGCCCGGTGGGAGCTGAGGGTGCCTGGAAAGATCAGACTCCCAGGAAAGGAAAACAGTTAACATTGTGCTGACAATGTGCCTCAGTTGGATACATTGCCAAACAAGACGTATAGATTTTGTGTAATGTTGCCTGTAATCAACCTACCGTGGCATAATTAAGGGACTGCTTTAGTTTAGATATAAGAAATGAACTCTCTTTCTCAAATGCAAAATTGGTCAAGGGGTTGGTTGGGTTTTTTTTCATTTTACTCTAGTTTATTTTCTAGCGGGTGAAGAGAACATTTATAATTTCAGTTCTTTTCTGTTGTAAATTGCACCGCAAAAGTTAAAAAGTCTCTGGCAAACACACTCTGCATGATTAGTACAGGCCCACTGGTAGGAGAATCAGCTCAGACAATGAGTAAAAATAAATCATTACTAGGTACACGGAATTTGAGATGGAAAAGGCACTAATGGTTGTTAAATGAGGTATATTGCAGGGAAGGATTATATTTTGAATGGTGTTAAAATTGCTTTGGGAGTGAATATTCTGACTAATATTATTATTTGTGTACTTGAACTCTGGCGTGATGGGGTTGTGTTCCTGAAGAGAGTTTATTAGAAGTACAAATAGATTATGGATGCTTATTTTTCCCTTTTACTTTCTGAATAACAAGAGGGTAAACTACCCTTCAGTGAATGAACCACAGCTTTATCTATTCCTCACTCTGACACAATCAAGCCAGAAACTTCCTCAAACTTTTTTTTCCCATAAAAACCTGCTGTTCTCTCAATGACAAAGAATTTCATAAAAACGTATCTAATTCCAAATTTAACAGAACAGTGTCTCAGGTCAAGCTGGAATTTCAGGAGAGAGGAAGGCACTCAGAAAGAATTTATCTGAGAAAAAAATCTATTTCCCCAGAAGCAGAAAGAGAATTTTTCTTGCCAGAGTGGAATAAAACAGAGTGGCAGCCTTTGCAGCCGGACACAGGTTGAGATCTGTCTCTTTTCAGCAGCCCCCTGGACCCAGGATGGTCTCCACACACACTCCTGAGTCACAATGTCAATATTTGGTAAGAGTTTAGTGCAGTGAAAGCTCAGCCTCAGCCTCACAAGTACAAGCTGGTTGGGTGTTGACCTAAACCTTTATGGCAGCTACATGAAGCTACAGGAGTTGGCCTTTGATGATCCTTGTGGGTCCCTTCCAACTGAGAATATTCCACGAGTACACTCGAAATGTCTGTTTTAATGATCCTTTCCAGTAATTCCTCATGGCCATCGTGGAGGGGACACAACCCCAACCTCTGGCTCTTGCCACCAGTGCCATATCCAAATTCTCCCTTCCCCAGGAGCTCTTGGACACACATCCTACAAAAGATGCAGCAGGAGATGCCACAATCACTTCTTCTCCTACCTCCGCCCTCTGCTGTTATTTGGAGGGGATTTTTTTCCACTCTTACCGTTCCAGTTGAGAAATTATTGCTAAAATGTGATGCCTTTCTCCTGTGTAAATCTTAGTCTTGGTGCTGTGCCATTGTTGAAGGCAAGCTGGCAGCCTGTCAGATTGTTTTCAGTAAGTTATACTGCATTCGAAGTTAAAACAGGACCATTTAGCCATGTTTGTATTTCTGGGATCATGGTTTGTAGAAACAATTCGTTCCAGGAATGGAACTTTTGTTATCGTTTTCAGAGGAACATTTGGCAGGATAGGCCCATGAATTAGAAAAAGAAAAAAAAAAGGAAAAAAGTCTTAAAAAAAAAGAAAGTAGACACTACTGTGGTTTATTAACTCTCCCATCTCTGAGTTATCAGTAACTACAGTCAATGCTGCTCCCAAATTCTGATAATTCTGATAATTCTGATAAAATAGACCTTTTCCTTTCAGATTCCCCTTCTCTTTCATTGCAGCCTCTCTCACACATAGGTATGAGTGACAGTGAAGATTGCCTAAAATGTTCATGTGGTTTAAATCTTTTTGGAATACAAATAGTGGGGGGATGATAGAGAATCAGGCTAAGGCTGAGTTAATGTTTGACGGATCCAGCCTGAGTGAGGGCACCGGCAGCTCTGAAAGGCTTCAATTGGTGTATTAAAACCCTGGAAAGGGTGTAATTTATCTCAGATCACAGGCTGTAAAATCACTCAGAATTCAAGCTTGCTTTCAAACAGGGCCCTTTTTATTTGCCTCTCAGTCAAATGATGGTTGTTTTGTTGTCCCCCCCTCTCCCCAAGCAGAGTGGGTGAAGTTTTCCTCTAATTACTAATACATTTCACACAAAAGAAATCAAAATTCTGGGAAGTAATCTAATCACAAATTCAGATCTCATCTGATAAAAAGGACCACAAGAAGGAGACTTTTTTTTTCGCCCCAATATTTGAAATGAAATGTGCCTCAGAAATGACGTGGTTTGTTTTGGCGCTTTCAAAGTGGAACTGCTGTGGTTTTATTTTTGAAGTGAAATTTGAAAAGGAACAGAATCAGAGAAAGGGAAAATGTTGAATAATTCAAAACTAATCTAAGCATTTCACCTTGATCAACTATATCAGCTGAATCCAGGTTTTAATAACCTAAAAATTTTTAGCAATTTTTAGTAATCCACTTTTTTCCCTGTTTTGTGCCAAAAATTCCCTATTGATTCTTATTTAATTTGACCTTTCTCAGGTTTCTGCTATTTTTGTACCCTCACCTGAAACAGAACAAATTAATCATTTTTCCAGCTCTATCACAGACTAACGAGCTCATAAATGAACAAAGTGCAGGAAGTCCACAGACTGTCTCTCTTTCTTCTTTCAGCCAAATCTCACAACTTCACCTGTTAACCATCCCTATTAAACCTGCCACATATTTTGTTTCTGTTGGACTAGAAAGTTTTATTCCCCCTTAAAATTTTCTGGAATTTCAGTGGTGGAGTTATTTGATATCCTGCAAACATTCAGCACAAAACTCCAGCTCTGTCAACTCTCCCTCCGTGCAATATTTGCACCACAAGAGCTGCAGATTTTCACTTGCACTGATGACTCTGGCATGTCATTTCAAACCCTGATATTAGAAGGAGATGGTTTTATAAAGCAAATTTATGTCATTGCTTCTCACCAGTTCCATTTCCCTGCAATTTAAAATAATCAATAAAATTTGAAAACTTGCCTTCAATATCATGCAGCAGCCTATATTTTTTCACCTAAACCTCCCTGGAACCTGGATAATTTCTGATATATCCCACCACTAACCCTCCTGATCGCTGGGGTGCAACACTTTGTTTTGTGAGTTTTAGTCAATTTTACATCCATTCAACTCAACTTTCCAGTTATTCTGTGGCTCCACATCCCAGCATTAACCTCTTCTAGGAAACCCTGTCAGAGGATGTCTGAAAACACAATATAGGATGTCTCTTGCATTGCCTTCTCTATGCTGGCAGAAATAATAACAAGAAAGGATTCCAGTATATCTGTCTTGCCCCCCTCGAATTAAATTTGCTTTCTCTAATCAGGCAGTGCTTGTCCCAACGTACCTTTCATTTGATTCCTTAAAATATTATCTAGGACACTCTCCACAGTTTATGCCAGCGAGATGTTCTTTCCCCATATGTCCCTGGACCATTTTTAAATAATTCCTTTATTAGATTTCACCAACCTTAAAGGATCTGAAATTTCTGATAAAGTCTCCAATTTCCCTTCTTCCTTCCTTTGGCTCTCTTGGATGTATTTTGCCTGATTCCGATGGCCCATCAATTTTTTTAAAAGCCTCTAATCTTTTAATAGCCCATTTGAGTGCTATCTGGATACTTTCTAATTCCTCACTTTCAAGCTCTGAAATCTGGTGTCAGATTTATTCAAATGTAGGGGGCAGGTGGACAGAAATTGTCTCAGATAATTTGACTTTCTTTTGTTTCTCCACTTCATTATTTCTGAGAACACTTTGGGTCTTTAACAATGCAACAATTGCAGTCAGCCTTAAATACCTTGAAGATTCTTTGTAGAATATTTTTAGTCTAAATTTGATGTATGGGATTACAGTGATGCCCACTAACCTTGCTGGAGCTCAGATTCTGCAGGCACTTCCATCCTGAGCCAGTGCTGCTGTTGTAACTTAGCTGTGAAAACCAGCCACGGGCTAAAATAAGGCTCTGAAAGTTCTCTCCAAACACGGTTTGTCTGGGTTCTTTTTAAGGGTTTGAATTAAAAAGAGTGAGGCTTTTTTTAGTATATGTTTAATTTGAAAAAAAAAAAATAATAATAGTAAAAAACTTCATAAAGACCTTATGCAGCCCATTAGTCTGTAATGTGGACCAGGCTCTGTATGTGTGTCTTTTCAAATGATTAACTGCAGTGGGAAATTATTAGAAACCAGAAACTGGCAGAAGTATTTTTTTCAAAGTTTAGTGATGATGTATATCTTTTTTAAAAAATAAATGAATAAATAAAACAAACAGCCTTCATTAGACTGAAAAGCTCTTTCTAAGTCAGTGAAACTCTTGCAAAAATCAGAGGCACTTCAACAGAGGTCCTGCAACAGTCCCAGATCCCTCCAGGCTCAATCCCACAGCAGGGACACACAGCCCAGGCTTGTACAGAGTTGTGCATCCAAATTTTACATTTGTAAAGGAAATTTCATTCATTATGGGTGCTCTCCGTGACTCTCCTGAGACATGGGGTGACTTTTCCACCTCAGGCTTCTGCTTTTAGATTTTTGATAATGTATTTATTTGCATTACAGTGGCAAAAATTGAAACAGAAACAAACCAGTTTATGGTTAATAAGTGATAGGAAGGAATAGACCCTTCACCTGCCAGGCTTTTGTGTTTCAGGAAAGAGCGGGGAGGAAAGGAGGGAGGGGAAGAAAGGAGGGAGGGAGGGAGGGAGGAGGGAAGAGGCACTGAGAGAGAACAACCCCCCTTGCAACATGAATGACTTCTGAATAAAATCAATACATATTTTTAATCATTTTTTTAAAACCACTGTGGAAAATGACACCCATTCTCTTGCCTCCATGTGCTTCTCATGTCTTCTCTGGTGCCACCACCTAACAAAACACCAGAGTCCTGGTGAGTCACAGCAGGTTGTGACCATGGTCTGATCCAAAAAGCAGTTGTGTGGCAGATTTAGGGGACCAGACCTGAGGAAAAAACATCATCCCCTGATCCCTTATCTACAGGGTCCCAAAGCTCAGGGCAGCTCCTGAGAAAGGGCAACACCTGAGCTCCAACCCCCTGCCCCAGTGTCCCCATGAAAGACTCTGTCTGGTGAGACTGGCCCCTTAAAACCTCCTTCCTGAGCTTTCCACATCAAATAAAGCACATTTATTAGGTGAGGGAGCTTGTTTGACAACCAGGTTGGGGTCACTCCTGGTCACCTGGCAAAGAAAGGTTGCAGTCCTTGATATAATAAATCATTATCAGCATCTTGCACACGTTTGGACACGTGGCATGTTTCGCCCCATGCTGTGTTTTATACAGAAAGACCTGTTTGCATCTGGATTTCAATTGCCTGTGAGGTTTTTTTTGGAATATTTGTAAGTGCTGTTTCAATGCATCTCTGCTCCAAACAGCTCTCTCATGATCAACAGCAAGATTTGCTTCCAAGCTACTTAAAATGTACGGTTTTGTTAATACAAAAAGAAGAAACAGATACACGGATTTAAGCAGTGAAAACTGGAGGTGATGTCATGGTGCTTCAATCATTCAAAGGTGGACATCCCAGACTAGATAAACCCAGTTTTATATTTAAAAACAGGCCAAGGCTTAACATTATTAATTGAAGTCATGCTCCCAGGTAAATTTCTCAGAATCACCCCAAAAACCTCAAGTCCCAGTAAATGTTGGTCCCTTGAAAATGTGACCTGCAAAATACTAATATATACTAATATATATACTAATATATAAAATAAATACTAAATATATTCTTCAAAATCCAGAGTAGTCATACATGGTAGTCACTTGCTGAGTGGATTTGGCCAAATACCCCTTCCTGTCACAGGTTGCTGATTTTGAAATAAGTGTTTTAATGAAGGATGATAGAGAATAAATGCTTTAATAAAAAATGATAACGAAAACCAAGCTTGCTTGCATTCATTATATGTATAAAGTTACTTTATAACACTGAAAATTTTTTGCTTTCTTTTTTTACCCGGGCAACTAAGCATTGTAACCATAAGGGCATTCAAACCCTCTGTATTTTGCAAAATACACTGAATTACATCTTTCTGTTGCCACCCGCTCCAAGATTAGCTACACCATGTTTCTGCTCTGAGAAGAAACACATCAAACAGCTTTTCAGAGTAATTTCCAAGTAATTAAGGCTGTGCTTTTTACAAAGTGACCCAAAAAGGCCCATGGAGGTCACAGGCATCTGCCAACTTACCCACCTAAACGATATAAATTTCCACACCGGAAAAACCTAAATAGTTGCAAGCAAATCTGATGTTGCTGCAACACTGGGCTGTGTTGTTAATAGGTATGGCAAAGCAGTAAGAGCATCCCAGCTTTTTTTTGTATTTCCACTTCAAACAGCAAATCCGACTGAATTTACCTAATACTTCAATAATCCAATTATAACACTTTACCAGCAGAAATCATCAGCACATAAGCCTCGGAGTCTGTTGAATTAGGGCTGTGTGGAGCTGCTCACCCAGGATGCATTTCAGGCTCTGGTGAACCAGCTCCTCCAAGATCATCAGCCTCGACTTACCACGTTGACTGCAAGGAGAGAGCTTAAAATCATTACTTTAAACACAGGGCTACCCAGCTGGTGAGGAATCCACGCCAACCAAGGCAGTAAGGAGAGGGGCAAAACACAAAGCAACATGGCCAAGCTCACAGGTCTCAACCCAAACCAGAGCACAACCAAATCCTCAGCTCGTGACTCGGTAGAAACTCTCCATTTTGGTGTCAACGCCAGAAAACAATTTATCGATGCGAGTCCATTTGTAGTAAATAGTGTGTGTTCTAAACACAAATTGCTGGTATTTTTCAATACCGGAGGATTTAGTGCCCATAAGTGTCATTTTATTCCTCCTTTCCCAGTCATATCACTTCCTTTTAGTCCCTTCCACCATAAATCTGCGCCCAGTGATGGCGGCCCTTGCATATCGGTCTGACACCCTGCTTTTCCCTGAATGTAGTATTTATTTAATGGATCAGGGGGACTATCCTTCACACAGAATGAGATATTCTATTCACAGCCAGAACGTTAATATGTCACTAAAGTTGCTTGCCTTCAAAGGAGGAGCAAATAAATCTCGCAGGTTTAGGTTTGTACAGGGCTGTTAATGAGCGATGATGGGGTGATTTTTCAAGAATTACATGGTTGAGTCAATTCTTTAAGTTTAGACAAGAGTTTGAGTCCATATTTTAGTGATTTCAGCAGAAACACCATAGACTGCCCAGGGAAGTTGTTGACAACCCATCGCTGGAAGTGTCCAAGGCCAGGTTGGATAAGGCTTGGAGCAACCTGGGCTGGTGGAAGGTGTCCCTGCTCATGGCAGGAGTGGGACTGGATGGGCTTTGAGGCCCCTTCCAACCCAAACCAGCCTATGATTCTGTAAGTTTATGATAACAAATGATTTTCTGGGTGTCACCTATTCATAAAATCTACCCAGTTACCCATGGAAGGCTCACAAATGTGCAATGAGCAGAAAAAGCCTTGCATCAGAGTTAGTTCCTAACCCTAAAAAGTAAAATTACACTTTGGATTAAATATTACCCTCAGAG
This sequence comes from Dendrocincla tyrannina, assembly GCA_035047865.1. NCBI lineage: Eukaryota > Metazoa > Chordata > Aves > Passeriformes > Dendrocolaptidae > Dendrocincla > Dendrocincla tyrannina. The sequence goes on along the minus strand of JAWWMP010000171.1, from coordinate 2,340,697 downwards.
TAAATATTACTCTACTTCCAAAAACTGCCACCTCTATTCAGACCTGAGTGTCCTTGAAGGTTCAAATCAATAGTTGAGCTGGGTCTTCTTCTATTTTTTTTTATTTTTTTGAGAAATGTATGGGTAAATATCAACTGTAATTAATAGTGTTTTGAAAGATAGATTATTACTGTAATTTCTGCTGACATTTTGTGTGCAGTATGTTTTGCTTCACTAATTAAACAGTGTGAACTGTTTTCTGAGGGTTAATACATTTCACAAAAATTCCAATTTATAAATAAGAGAAATTCAGAATATTTATTTGTAGTTATGTGACATTATAAAGCAGAGATGGGATAAAAGAGGTAGACTGGATGAAAAGAAACATAGATTTTATCTCCCCCGTGTTTGGCAGTTGGCTGTGGAAAATATAATCCAGCCATAAATCTATGAACCAACCCTGAATTTGTATTGCATTACTTTTAAAATAATTGCAGCATTTTCACATCCCCTAAAATGTGCCATAAATCCATAAAAATTATCCATATGTTCTATGTCTAGGAATGAATTAATTACTTTTCACTGTACTGTAAAATACAGATAAAGAAACTCTACCCAGAAAGTTAAAAACGCCTTTAATAGATGCTTTTCCATATGCATAATAAGGAATTATTGCCCTAAAGGATTATCTAAAAACTGAATTTATATGACAAACAGTTAAAACAGGAATTTAAACTGATGCCTCTCTCTCTCTAAGGGCCTTTTTGGGTGCTCAGAACTGGGAAGAGATGTGGACATGGAGCACAAGTTATCTGTGCTGACAAACCTGCTGAAAACCTCAAATCCAGAGCTTTGATTAAAGACAATTAGAACAAAATCAGATGTTCACGTTCCTGTAGTCCATCTATTTAACCACATGTTCCTCTAGTTATCACTGGTTATCACTCTTATACCAGCTCACCATGCCAAGGTTGATGGCTGAAGCTCCCCAAACCACAGCAGAGCTCAGGGATGCAGGTCTAGGTGATTCCTCACCCTCAAAGGGCACAGAAATATTCGGGAGGGGAGAGCAGAGGGGTTAAAAGCCCTAAAATTTACGTGTTGAATGTCTGGAGGACAGCTGGAAAAGATTTAAGGAATGTTTCGATCTCTCTCCAGGCAAGGGGTGCCAGCAAAAAAACAAATGTAACTCTTTCTATAAATATATAAATATATATTTTGTGGCAAAAGCTGATTCTCAGCTTGGGGATGTTTTTAGTATTTAGACAGAAAGACCTAACACTGAAAAGGTATTCAAGAATGGAAAGGGGAGAATGATACTCCAAAAATCAGAAGGGACAAAGTAGTGTGAAATCACAGCAGAGCGGTGACTGATCCAAGACTAAGAATCAATCCTCCTTCCCAGTCCTGAGATTCCAACTAAATCTTGGATATTGATGACATTATGGCTGTGCCCCGAGACAAACTTTCCTAATTAATCCCTGGGGAAAAAGCAACAAGGCCAGGGGGAAACATGGAAGGTGAGCTCCTCTGTGGTGCTGTTGGTAAGATTTGGGATCATGAAGAATAACAAGAATGGTCTGAGGTAAAAATGTTGCAGTACTGAAAGTGAGAGACTGAAATAAAATAGCACAGAAGAACTATTGTGCTATTGTGCACAGAAGAACTATTGTGCTGTGACAAACATCTCCTGTCAAGGAAGAACCCAACATCCAGAAGAAGGTACAAGCCTTGAATGGATAACCCTGCTTGGGAAAATATTTTAACCGAGCATAAGAGCACACAGCGGGAAGAAGCAGGACAAGCAGCATCAATGCCTTGGAGAAATTCCAAAGAGCCAATGGACAGTACAAAAGCAAAGAAGCAAAGCAGTGATGTGTGACAACCTTTAATTCTGTGCTGATTACCTACATCCATAAGGTGCTGGACATAGGCAAGGCCATACCCCTCAGCTGGTGTGCTTTGGGCTTCCAGAAGCTGCCAGCACTTCACATGAGCTTGGGAGGGCATGAAAAGATCTTGGGCAGAGCCAGGGTTAAGACATTAAAGACCTCCAGCTACAACTTAGCTCAGTGCCTGGCCTCATGAAAGAAGTTGCACTCCAGCTTTAGCCCAGGTTTGTATCTAAATTGGGATTTTAGAGGCTGCTGATGGTTCATGCACACCATGCAGAGGTGACACCTCAAAGCCCTTGTACACAGAGCCAGGACTTTGAAGCACTTGTGGCTGAAAATGCATTTGTGGGGCAAAAACCCCAGCACCCGGATGAGAACAATGAAAAGCCTCACAAACACTTTAACCTGGCATAGTTTCATCTCTATTATTGCTTTCACTGGGACAGAAACTCTTGCAAGATGCTCTCTGAGCAGATCCTGACATCACCATTTCTATCTAGACACCATTTTCTTTAATGGTGTTTTTGAGAAGTGCCAAGCAGAGCTGAGGTCTCCCTGGCTGGGACCTTTAGGAATTTTTTTCAGCACAAAGGAACACAAAGAAGTAGCTAATAGCAGTCTGTCACCCCTCAAATCCATCCAGCAATCGCTCTGTGGTGCAGCCCTGCCTTTTATGTGGTTTGTTAAATGTCTTGCACAGCGTGTGGGTGTTGCATAAGTAATAAATAAGAATAACTAATATTTGTAATGCTTATAACAGTGACTAAACCACTAACATGCTGACTAATGCTGTCCCATTGGCTGCCCACACTGTCTGCAATCTATCTGCATTCTCTGGGCTCTTTTTAAACCTTCTCTCATCTGAAAGAGGGCAGGGTTAGATTAGATATTAAGAAAAAATTCTGCATTATAAGGGTCAGCAGGCCCTGGCACAGGATGCCCAGAGAAGCTCTGGCTGTTCCATCTGTGGAAATGCCCAAAGCCAGGCTGGAATAACCTGGGATAGTGGAAGGTGTCCCTGCCCATGGCAGGGGGTGAAACAAACTGAGCTTTAAGGTCCTTTCCAATCCAAACCATTCTGGAATTTTGTGATCCTATGATGATTTTACTTGAGACGTTAACCACCCAAGTGTAACACCAGAGAAGCACTCCTACAGCTAAGTGATAACATAAAGGAAAAGCAAATATTAATAACTTAAGATTAATAAATTAATCTTCAGATGGACATGTCTAGTTTAAAACAGGACATTGTTTCACAGCCAGCCATGCCTTTGGACATGTCCTGCCTTCATCTCCTCTTTCCAAAGACACATCCCTGAGACTATTTAGCCAAGGTCTCAAATTCATGTTTCACCTTAGAAAGGAAAGAGCCAGCCCAGGGATGGGCATGTAGGATTATGTCATGTTTAACATATTGGTGCTTGTATTCGATCCTATTTCATGTCCCTGCTTTTTCCCAAGGAGCTGGGGAAGCTGCTTCTCTCTTCCTGCGCCTGCTGGGGCTGCTCAGGCTGGAGGGGGAAGCAGGTGGGCTGCTGGATGTGAGCTCTGAGAGCACTGAAAGCAAAGCACGCCGAGGGGGAAGCAGAGAGGGAACCGAGGTGCGACAGGAAATTATTTAGATTAGTACAAGGATGAGGAAAAGTCAAGAGGTTTCCTTATTGATCAACAGTTTTCACCATCAGAAAAGAGCAGGTGAGGTGGAGGGACTGCCCTTTGACTCCTGGAAAATCCAGGGTCTGTCAAAGTGCTCCAAATACAAGTTTCCCAGCATGGATCTCTGGAATGAGACTGGCAATGAAAGCTGAAGCGTGATGTGATGTGACACCTCCCTTTATCGCGGGTGGAACCAGGCCCTGCATCTTAATACTAATGCTTTGGGACATTGAAAATCCACATGTGAGCCTTGGCTCTCTCCCTGCTGTTTACATGATAAAGTGACATTCTGAATCAGTCCATCTCATCAAATTCGTGATTTCAGAAGTTCCTCTAAACGCGGCTGCAGCACCACACTAACTTTTCAATACCTCCATGTCAATACATGCCAGTTGCTTAGGGTTATTTTTTTTCCTCTCAGAAAGAAGGTCAAAACAGCAATGCAAATATATTGGGAAGGCGGGGGGTGGGGGGGGGAATTGCATTCAAGTAACATTACTTTTTTCTGGAGTCAAGATGCCAGTGCATCTTTAAATCACAGAGTTGAGTATTCAATTCACAAATACAATGAGGGTACTTTTAAATTTGAACTGTCATCTTCTGTTACGTGGCCTGATGTTAAGTTGCATTATGCTAGCAGGGAATGGGATAGGACAGAACATAATTCACCACATTATAAACAGCATAACATAACCTGACAACTGGAATTTAAAAGGAGGAAATTCTTTAAGCATAGGATCATATTGTATATTCCTATACATTTATAAAGCCAGCAGCAAAAGATCCAAGCAGAAAAGCTGAGGGTGCACCTATTGCCAAGAAACAAATGTTGTCTCATTTGTGGGGCATGTAAATAATCTGGGGCGGTTTTCTTTCCATTTTTATTCCCCGACTGCACAGCTGCCACTTTCCTCTCCGTGCTGCTCAGGGAGCTTGGTGGTGGTGGCATCCTCTGAAAACTTTCATACCTCAGCCACAGAGCAGCACTCACTTTTGTGGAAGCTGTTTTGTTTGCTCTCCTGGGCTGGAAGCAAGAGCGAAGTAACACATTTCTTCAACATGAATATGTTAACAGCCATAAATCTGCTCCCTGGCATTACTGTAGAACAAACCATAGTAAATGTTTAAAAATGTGCTCCTAAAATAAGCCCTGACTGAGCCTTGATGTCACTTTATTTAATTCACATTGGCATTGCATACACAGCTCAGTTTACCAGAGAGGATTCATTCTTTACTGAAGCATAATTACATTATCAGATATTCAGTAGAGGCCATAAACCACAGAATGGAAATTAGACTGTCAATGGCCATTTTAGACTACAAGGATTATTGTATTTTAACGTTTGTGTTGTCAACCACCGTGCTGGCAATCTAGCATGTGGACCCCAATTTTCAACATCACTCTAACCTGAATAAAATTTAAATATATGAACACCAAATTGAACAATCAATAACAATCTTTTTAGCTATATAAGCTTCTGACTGGCAGCAAACTAAGCAATAGCACAGAGGCGAATCAATCAGGAAGCTCCTTTTTCCTTCCTAGTCCTGTGCGTTTTGGGCTGAAGGAAACTTGTTTTGGGGCATTGTTTCCTGCTCTCCAATATACAAAAAATTTCTTAAAAGTGAACTGCAGCTTTTTCTTCATTGCCCACTCAGATTTGTAAATGGAATTTATTGCACGCGGTGTTCTCTTATAGATTAAATTAATGTTATTGTAAAGAGGTTTAATGCTCAAAGATATTTATGACTCATGCTGAGAAAGAAGCTGTACTCAGTTATGATGATTAATACAATTTTCCCAAGTTCTCACAGATGAAATTGCTCCATGTGCATATTTTGAGTACAAAACAGATAACCATAATTCTAAGGAAAGGCAGCCATGGTTGTGTTACTGATGCATCATCTGGAATTAGCAAGTTGCTTGTGGAGCACATGAAATGTTTTCGCTGGATTTAGGTTCTGCTTGATGGACAACGGGAGAATCAACCCTCACATCATCCCAACCTGTGTTTGTGGTTTTGATCTTAGCAGAACAAAAGTTAGTGCTTACAGTTAGTTTTTAGGGTCAACCACTAATAAGACAGGCTGCGATTTAAAACTTATATCCCCTGTCCAGGATGAAAACTGAATGAGACGGGATTTGACAACATATCAAGGAACTGAGGATTTACTGACTCCTCAGGCATGTGGGTCTGAAAACTGGACAATCTCCACATTGCTCCAGTTAAAACCTAAAAATGGATCACACATGTCAGATCACAAGAGCTCTCCAACAGTTTTGCAAGGTCAGGGAAGATTAAACTAAACATTCCCCAACACGAGGAAGATGTTGACCTGTTGGAGCCAGTCCAGAGGAGGCTCCGGAGATGCTGCAGGGCTGGAGCCCCTCTGCTCTGGAGCCAGGCTGGGAGAGCTGGGGGGGTCACCTGGAGAAGAG
>JAWWMP010000171.1:2314037-2329172 GCA_035047865.1 Dendrocincla tyrannina | reverse complement strand
CCACAGCTTCTCTGCCCACCCTGTGCCAGTCCCTGCCCACCCTCCCAGCCACCAATTCCTTCCCAATATCCCATCCAAACCTCCCGTCCTTCAGTTTGAAGCCATTGACTCCATTAAACCTCTATATTATTGTGTTTCAATTTTCTCTCATTCCATGATGTCACATCTGCTGTTCTAGACAGACTTTTTTCTAATTATGCACAGTCTTTGAAACCTCTGGGTGTAAATTTATATCTTAGAGGAGTTGCCTCCATGAGAGCTCATGGCATCTGTTTCAATGTCATGCTTTCAAAAGAGGAGAAAGCTCTGAGTTTATCATGTATTTTCAAATGAGGTGTATCAAGCAAGTCATCAAAGACCAAAATGACCTCACTTTCCATCAAGTAAAGGCATTAAGAGCAATGCCACTTCCTAGGAGATGTTCCAGACAAGTAAATTCTTCATATTTGGGCAGATCCAAAGTTCATTATCAATTATTTCTCCTGTCTGTCAGTTGCTCTGTAATTAATTATTGCACAACGTTACCCAGGAAAGCATCGAATTCATCCATGTCTGTCCATTATGCTCTGCCTTGGCTTAAAGTGGCCAGATTATTAGGAAACATCTGGAAATTTCCTTGGAAATAAATGACAATAAAAAGGCCAGAGCAGAATGAGAAAGTTCATCATTTCAAACATTTAAAATCAGAGTAGCAGAATAAAGAGAATGGATCAAAATTGATCAAAATTAGGTCTAAAGGAAACAGAATTTGTCTTGCTGGGAAGTTTTCAGAAAATCATCATATTTTTAAAGAACAAGGTAGTCCAAGTAAAGAATAAAGACATAGGTTTGAAAAAGAGGAGTATTACCATAGGTAGAAGATCTGTTTAATAACACCCATCCTGTAACATTTATTTAAATGAGGACTATTTGAAGTGTCATATAAAATTATGGCTAAAAAACCTGTGTGGCATCAAAAAACTGCAAGAAGGAGTTTGAAAACAAGGTTTTGCTACATAGAAACTTATTTAGATCAACAGCCAATCTCCACATGGCTGGCCAGTTTATATTAAAATGCACCTAAGGGGGTTCCTGAGATGTATTTCCTTTTTCCAACGAGGTTGTGGCATAAATAAAGGTTCCAGCATTTGTGACTTGTGCTTTGCATTTGAACTATTATATATCAGAAAAATAGTTTTGGTATGACTGTTGTGTTGATATTTACATTTTAAGAATTGTTCATGATATCATAAAAAAAGAGCTAGAATTAAAATTTGGGAGTTTTGCCCCACTGGCATCACACCATTATTGCATCTCAAGGAGAAAGGGGGGGGGAGGGTATTATTTTGCTCATTAATTGCAGGTTTATTAATTGTGTGAAAACAATTCCCTCAAGACCAAATTCTGACAGGTTCAGCTTCGTCCATTTGATGGCTTGGAAAAGTTTTCTCCCAAAGAGCAAAAAAAGGAATTGTAGTTTTAGATGTTGCCAAAAATACTCTTTACAGGCCAACGTGAGGGTCTGTGTTTAAGGTTATGGAAGATCCTCGTTTGGACATCATGGATTCCATGGGAAGGGGGAATCTTCCCTTCCAAGGGACCCAAACCCAGCCAGCATCACCACAGGACCCACAGAAAAGGGCCCATTCTCTGTCCTGCACTGTTAAAGAGTCATCATTAATAAAGAGATTAATTTTCCTACGTTTTTCTCATTGTAGAGGAAAATAGATTAGAAACATGAGGGGAAAAAAACCCGGTGGATGAGGAGGATTTAAAGCCAAAATAGGGTTCAGTCTGAAATCCCTCATGTGCCTGGAAATCCCAGTGCACTTTCCCATCTTGGTGCTTAATAATTAGTCATTAACTCCTGTCCTGTGATGAACAGAACACACTCATCTACCACTTACTTGGCAAGATTGGGCTCGTGTTGATTATTTTAACAGCCTAATTTAATTCAGGTTTCTGTAGTTTCTCTAGGAATTTGCCAAGCAGAAATTTATCAGATTCCATATAAATCTATGTCAGGGGGAACCTTAATGGAAATGACTGCATTAAGAATTCAGGATTGGGCCCTTAATAGCTGCTATAATTTATCATCTTTTTAATATGGAGAAATCAGGAAAATGAAATACTCTAAAGACATAAAAGTAATAACCCAATCATTTAATATGAAAGAATAACTAGACAATACTGCCCTGAAGAAGTCAAGATAGCCTGGAAGAAAGGCACTGAATAAAAAAGCCAGAAAAGCATTTCAGAGAAACGTTGTAGTCCTGTAAAAAAATACCAGTGGAAAGCAAGGAAACCAAACAGTTCTTCTGCATCCTCAGTATTTTTCTGGATGCCTCCCAAACATGGCTTTGGTGGAATTATCATGGGCATGGAAATCATTACTGGGGACAGAAATCATTACCCTGGCTCAGAGTGTGGCAGGGAGAGGGAATTTCCTGGCCACAATCAAAAGGAGTTCAATTCCTTGGGAAAATTTGCAGTTTTGATAGGATATTAGTAAGAAAAATGCAAAGTTTTCTGTAGGTAACTATTAGCTGCATTTTCATCTACAGCCATTATCACTCTCTAGAAACATGTTTTCAAGGTAGAATAACCCAAATAATAACTCGAAATGAAAGCAAAAAGACGTAAAGATGAGAGGTTGCCATTTCAGTCATAATGTTAAAACCAAATACAAATTCTAATAATAAAGAAAACAGTTTGGTTTACAATTGTGCCCACCCACTGCATTGCTTTCAATGAGAGATCTCAAATCACTTTGAACAGGAGATGATTATTGTCATCCTGCTTTTATCTAGAGGGAAAATGAGGCACAGAAATTTGCCTGCACTGGTCTTAGAGGCCAGTGGCAGGACCACGCTGGAAGGTGAGCATTGCAGAAAGCTGGAATGGCCACCAAAATTGTGTTGGAAGAAGGCACAGGAATGTGATGTGGGTACACCCTGAAGCAGAGCTGCTCACTCCACCTTTGTAATTGAACCTCATTTCCTTTAATTGGTGGTTGTTGGTTCCCAAGAACTCACAGAGAGCTGATCTTCAAAGGTCACCTACTCTGGTGGATTCCTATTGTTATTCCTGAAGTTTCTCAATTGCTTTGAAAGGCAGAAGGAAGACAAAAATCCCTGCCCAGCTGCTGACAGAGGCTGAGGAATTCAGAACTCCAAACACCTCCAGAATTCCATTCATGAGGTGGGATCTGGACATGCACAAGCATTTTGGGGTCTGGCCTTAAGGTATCATCAAATATTTTTAAAAATTGACTTTTGCTACTGGTTGCTTGCAAAGGGAAGGTCCTTTCCACTGTGTAGTGATAAAGGATAAGGACTTCAAGCTAAATATATTTAAAAGCAACAAAAATTTCTTAAAACACAGCACAGAACAGAAAGGAAAGGCCTTTTTTGGGTGCTTTTTCCCCCTTTAGCAACAAATTACTACTTGCCTTTTTCAGCATTACATGAACTGTGATAAATTCATCTTTGGCTGCCAAAGAATGGAAAAAAAGCCCTCACCCAATGAAACGTGTGTGTGCTCCGTGCCCACTGCTGCAGGGGCAGGATGCAAACTCCTCTGTGTGACTGCCAAGACAAATGCTGGTGCAGCTCTGGAGATGCTTTGCTGAGCTCCAGCAACACCATTTAACAATTTAGTTAACTGATAAAACTCAAAATGCTGCTAATTGTCATTTGTAATACGCTAAATTGCCTGCAACTAATTTAAACAACAAGCAAGCCAGGCTGGGAGCTGCTCTCTGCGGCCAGTTGAGCTAAATACTTGATTTGCCATCTCTTCAAGATCATAGCTCAGCTCCTAAAGTATATTCTGCAAGTGGACAGCCCAGAGAGCCTCAAAACAGTTAATTCTGCTGAGATTTCCCCACCTGAACTCGCCAAAGTTGCCATTTTCTGATAAAATGCTTTTATATGTAGCCAAAACTTTAAGTTTCAAGCTGCAGGTTTTTCTTTTTCCTTTTTGCTTTTCTCCTAAAGTTTAAAAGTTTCCTTTGGGTTAAGGTATTTCTAAAGGTGCAACGAAAACACAGCCTTGAAACAATAAAAAAGCCAAAGCGTTGGATATGCTCTGGTTGCTTCCTGCAATGTTAAAAAAGAAATTAACTCAAATCCCAGGATCCATCCTCAGGAGCTTAATTGCTTCAAAGAACAGGAATCTTGTCAAATTCCGTCCAAACAAACATAATCAGTAGCTTTCAAAGCTTGTTTGACATTGAGGAGGCAGAGAAAACAACACAGGAACCAAAGAAACACACATCGATGGTCTGTCAAAATTTTTTGTTAGACATGATGCTATTATCAAGGCACATCAGGATGAAATAAAGTGACCTGGCTGACCACAGGCTTACAAATGTCTTGGGAAGGAAGGGAAAACGGTGAATCAAAAGGTAGCTTTGTTGAACGTCCCCCCAGGCCGTCTTATTGACAGGGATGACAATGGTCCCAGGATGCACCATTATCTATGACCAGCAAGCAGACATCAAATGCTACCGAGCTGTCTCTGTCAGAATAGAAAATGCTGCTCAAAATACACAGGGCTTGTTACATTTTGTTCAGCAAAGGTTTGTCAAAAGCCGGGGTCACTCTGTGTGTGCACTGCCCTGAAGGGTAATTTTAAAAGGCAGAAGAGATGCACTTGATTCTCCAGTGTTTCTCCTGGAAGGAGACTTGGAGTCTGTGCATGACCGAAATGTTTTGAAAATCAAAGAGTGACTCAGAAAATAATAAAGGAAAACAAAGCTAATAGATGCTCGCTAGGGCTGTGTTGTCGGAAGGCAGACCACTTTTCCAAATAAACAGGTTAGGGAATTATTGCCATATTTAGATGTTTTTTTCAATAAAAATTCGGTTGATTTCTAATCCATCAGGGGTGGGTGCTACCGTAAAGGCATGACTCAAATGGTGGGGGATAAGTACACCCTCCTCAAGGATCTGCGTTGCCCCATTATGCAGTTAATTGCAGAAAAAATATTTATACTGGCGAGAAAAGAATTGTTAATATGGTACCCTTTGGAAAGAAAAGAGAGAGCCTGTGTATACAAACTCCAACCTCAGAAATGTTTGGGTAAACTCTGCTTCTCTCTGAACATCTGCTAAGCACACACTGAGGACCGAGAGTCCAAATGCACCCCACTAATTAACGCAGGAATCTTTGTTTAAGAACTGCGTGGCCAAAGAAAAACAACACCCGAAACAAAACAAAACCTGAGGGTGAAAACAGTGTTTTGGGGGATAAAAGGCATCATTGGTGCAGAAAAAGGCATTATGGAAGTTGGCCACTGGTTCTTGCTTATGGGACAGCTCTTGATTTTTCATTTTGTGGTCGTGGCTACGAATTTACCGAGAGATAAAAAAGGGCCTTGAAAACTCCCTGTAGAGACCAGGCAACCCAAAGTGACCCTGCACTGTTCCTTTGACAGCCTGGCAATGGCAATTTAGTGACACATGAACCTTTCTGTCCACACCTGGTGGCTCGGAGGGCTTTGGTGCCCCCAGCTCTGCTGCTCAGCCCTGAAAACTCTGTGTCCTGAGAGCACCACGTTCCTTCCCTTCAACCCTCAGCCATCCACACCCATTTCCCTGCTGGCTTCTGCTATTGATTATTGTGACTCCTCAGAGCATGTAATTGTCTTGTTTTCTTTCTTTTTCAGTGATAAATAACAGAAACGTAACAAAAGAAACCCAAATGGAAAAGAACAACCCAGTTACAGCCTTTTGCTTTAGGTTTGTGGCTCAGAGGTTACAGCTGCTGCTCCACTGTCCATATCCCTGTGATTTTCAGGACAGAAATTAGGATAATAGTCTATCAAATGTACTTTCTCTCCTCTTAGGCCGATCTCAAGATGATAGATACGATCCTTTTGCGTCTCGTGGGATGTGCTCCTTTGTCCCCAAACACCAGGCTATTAATTCAATGCAATAGTTCCTTTTCCCTTTCCCTGAAAGTCCCAATATGCTGCAAGTTGGGCTGGCTCTTCTTTCCTCCTTTTGGAGGACTCGAGTGCCCTGAGAGTTTAGGGAGACTTTACACACCAAGAGTTTGCTCACCAGTGCTGCTCCAGCAATTTCTTTACGTCCTTTATGCATTCCTCCTTGCCTTTTTTCCCCGATTATTCCCATTTTTCCCATCCAGTTTTCAATGGGAGTGGAGTGTTGTCCTTTGGTTAAATTCTTACTACTTTTCCCAGGTGTTAATTATTGATATAAACATAAATAAAGGGTAAAAAAAAATAAAAGAAAATTAATATCTTCCCCATCAGTCACTTCCATATTTGGTTAAAACATCTGCATTGATATTCTTGCACATCCCAGCTCTTAAAAGCAGGAAATCTTAGCAGTGACTTCCATGCTGTAATACTCCATGGGAAATTTAGAGCTTTAAGGTATCTTTAGCGTTTTGACATCAAAGCCTTCACAGAAAAATAGTTGCCTGATGCCATCTGGAAGGAAAAGAAGACAGCAATATATCTACAATCCCTTTTGCCCACCAGTAAGTCTTGCATGAAACAGCCCCCTTAGACCAGAGAGCAAATATGTGAACAGGATGGTGGGTTCAATCTCTCCTGAACCAGGTTTCAGATATACCATGGAGACAAGAGAGTTTGTAATTATAAAATTCTATAAAAAGGCCAATTTATTAAATAAACCCTGTTTTACTCACACATTACTCATCTCCTTGATTTCTGACCACAACAACATACTTAGCCCGCATCGTGTTCTCGCAATACTTCACCTTTGTTGAGAATCAAATAAAATCAAACTAATAATGAAAAAATAGGCAACATCAACTCCATTTAATTGTTGTGCATCCCCAGGGTGATGAAAACAAACAACCTGGGCTTGAGAGATCCACATCACACGGGAGGTGACGCTGTGCACAATGAGGTAACACGCTCACGTGTGTCAGATTCCCACCCCAAAACACGGAGCGTGACATCACCCCTGGCTCGTTGCCATCAGCAGGAAATCTGAGCAGTACCTGTGATTGCACAACATTTGCCTGGCCCTGCAACAACCCTTTTAATTGATGAGTAACAGAGGGCTTACAATTAATGACAGCGAGCTCCTTGCTCTGAGGACAGACACCGAGCAAAGGAGCGTGATTGCAGATGGTTAAGAGTAAATGTGAAGGGAAAGGGATGAGCACTAAAAAAAAAAGGGAGCTGGGGAGTATTGATTCGGTGTGACTGATGTGAATGAGTTAAATGATTGACTCTGAAGTGTGAATTCAAATTTACTGAGAATGGAATTTACTGTGAGTGGAACAGAGGATGCATGACCATGACTGAGTGTGACTAGGTATCATTAGGAAGAACTAAGCGAATATGAGTGGAAAGCACTGATTATCTCCCCTGTAATCTATAAATAAACAGTATTGCAGGAAGTTTTGAAAAATGTATTTAATAAGGGATTTCCACTGCCTGAATAAACTTGCTGAGGCCAGACAGCCTGATCTGGAGGAAAATGTATCATTTTACCCAAAGGTCTGTCATGTAATAATATGTGAGCTCGTATCTGACAGGGACAAAATAGGTCTGAATTTACTGCAAAATGGAACCTCTGGACTTAAAATAAATGTATTCCCAATTATCAACAAACAAATGTGCTACCTCATGTGGTACCAATTACCCTCTCTTCTAGTCACGGATGTTTTCCTAAAACACACGTTGAAATTCAGAAATAGTGGCGTTCAAGGCCTGCAAATCTGGGGACTGATTCCTTCTTCTGCAGATCAGTACGATGGGGTTTATTATCACAAAATAACCGAGTGACCCAATCTCTGCTTCCTTCCCCAAATTTTGATACAAACCACACAACAGAGCCTTGGTGCATATAAATATTGATTTTAAAGGTGGGTTTAAGCAATGACTAAATCCTAGAGCCCAGTGCAACCAACATGAGTTTTACCCCTTGATTCAGTATTTTTGCTTTACTTGAGTGATTTCTTCCCCCTAAATGCTCTGCATTCATTACCAAACAATCAGCAGAATTCACGGGTTTTTCTTGTGTCAGCCTCTACTGCCACTGAAGAAGACAAGATGAAAACACTGAGCTCTGTGTTTACCACTGCAGTCAATTAATAATCAAACCAACATAATAAGAAAGGACAGAGTTCATTTCAGGTGACAGGAATGTTTCTTGGGATACCTTCCCCCTGCTAACACACTGGTGATGAATTTACTGGGGTGCAGAAATTCCCCAGCCCTCCCTGAATTAGCTGGGGCTTGACCTCAGTCGTGGCCTTGAGCATCCCTGAACCCTGTGCCTCTTTGAGTTAGAGGCATTTAAAACTGATGTGCCGTGGATTTACATCCATAGAACTTCACAGGCTTGAACTCAGCTCTGATGACTAACACTTGGCAAGAATTTGGCCCAAAATTGTCCCCAAACTTTCATTTTTATTAGATTTTCCTTCTAGGTGAGTTCCATTTTACAAAGACTCAGACAAACTATTTTACTTCCATTGGCTGACCAGCTCCAAAAGGAATAAATTATTCTTGTTTAGATCTTTCTGAGCATCAAGAAATACCTCAAACATAATGGCACTGTCACCTTACAAGAGTTTCAGTTTGCAGAATCTGCAATATAAGGAGAAAAATCCACTGGGAAGAAAAGAAAAAAAAGGTCATGGAACGTACCATAGTTAATTAAATTGAAGAAAATATATTTCTTGAGCTCATGAAACCTCTTTCCCTTGTCTTGCCTATTCTTCTTATGGGTCAGGTCACAGTCAGAGTGTCTGCAGAGCCTGAGCAATTCTCTCTGGATGTGCTTCTCCCTGGCAGGACAGAAAACCCTCGGCAGGAAACAGGGGGGGATTTACACCTCTCGTGCCAAAGCTGCACATGTCCTGTCGATAAATGGAAGACTTAATTCTTTGGGAGAGCAATTCCAGCATTTTAAAGGATTCCTAACGAGGTAAAACACATTATTGAGAGCAAGCAGAAAAAAAAATAATAGGAAAAACCCCACTATTTTCATTGGGAATTACAGACATACAAAGTAAGTACATTCCAGTGTTTTTCACAGCATTATATATGATGGAAGTGGTAGAGAATGAGATCATTGAGGCTTCGCACTCTTTTGCCAGCTGAATGTGAAAACCTGACTACAACAGCTATGCTGAGTTACCTTTATTAAAGAAAAGCATAATCAACATTCTTAATTCTGCTACCTCGCACTGCAAGATTGCTCATGAAAAGGTGTCCCACTTTTTCACTTTTCTGCAGAGGCACCATTGCCAAAATGCCTTAGATAAGATTTAATCACGAAACCAGTGGCCACTGCAAAGAGATGCACAGACTCATAATCTCTGTTTATTCTCCATGTGCCTCTTGAACCTTCCAGCTGTGTTCCCAGAGCTCAGAAAACTTGTGTGAAACAACGAGCAGGACCCACGTGCTCTCTGGTTTACCTGTAATTAATAGAATGGTTTGGCTTGAAGGGAACCTTAGAGATCATCTAATTCCAACCCCCAAAAATACATTCCCACTCCTAATTTTAACCTGGGAAAGTAAAGGCTTTGGATTTTATTCCAGACTTTTTCCTACCTTGAACAGACTATCTTATTTCTCTTTTTCTGAACAAATATTTGCTGATCCTCCAGCTCACAGAAAGGTGTTGAGTGGACAATTAGCAGTCAATATGCTCCAAGGGTTTATTTTTCAGCCAAGCCCCTGAACGCTGAGCTAAAGGGAATATTTCCACTGCCTTCTTTCCTCCCACCTCCCCCTGAGTTCCAAAAGCAGCTGGGACTACATCTGAATTACATGTCATGTCGATGAAGGCCTCGGCTTCTCATCTGCAGCAGGACACAAAGGAAGGATGCTCTGGTAAAAGCACAGTTACAGGCCATTTTTAGCAGTCAAACCAAATATGACACACTTAGGGATGGGCATTGCCTCAGAAAAGCCAGGTTGTCTGTTCACCTTACATTACTCCCCGAATTCCTAACATAGCTTTAGGTTATCCAGCTTTATTTAGCTGCAGACAGAAGGACTTTTACTCTTGCGGATCAAGGCAACTGTCCCTGGAATTGATCTCATTAGCAAAGTTTCCAAAGGAAAGAA
The DNA here is from genome assembly GCA_035047865.1 of Dendrocincla tyrannina. NCBI lineage: Eukaryota > Metazoa > Chordata > Aves > Passeriformes > Dendrocolaptidae > Dendrocincla > Dendrocincla tyrannina. Next base: position 2,319,103 of record JAWWMP010000171.1, on the reverse strand, counting down.
GATTAGAGAAAGCAACTGATTTTCTTGACTCGTGCTGGTATTTCTATGGCAGCGAAGCAATTTCATCTCCCTTAAAGGCATTGGTTTCAGGTCACATTTTAACTATCCTTAAGTCCTCAAATAATTCAGAAGACAATCAAGGATAAGTGACCACTCTCCACTACAGCAAAGCAAATGTTCAGCCTGGTCAAGCTGTAGCTTTTGATGAATGTCATTATTGGGTTTTTTTTCCATAGGTTTGTAAATAACCTTCAAAATAAAGGCAGCATTCTGGATTTAAATGCATACTATGCACCTAAAGATTAGGGTGACAACAAGCCAGGGTGCACACCCAAAGATGAAATTTGCCCCTAAATTTGGCAGGTGGACTCCAAAAAGTTTTCAGTGTCAGAAAAATCCTGTTTTCCTTTTAATACTTCTTGGATGCTAAAGAAGAGTCAATGCTGTTTATATTTAGGGCAGTATTTCAACATGCATTGTTATTTTAATGGAATTTAAACATCTGTGAAACTCACGAGTTTTCACAGAAAAACAATTTAATAAAATTTAGAGAAATTATCTCACTTTGCAATCGATAAGCTCTGGTTTGTTTTATCTTTCCAAAGATAATATCCTGCTCAAAATCAGAGCAGGAACACCCTGAACCCATCAAGGCAAGGAAAGGCGATGATGTCTCTGGTTCCCAAGCATGAACACAGGGCATGGATGGGAGAAAATTAATGTGGCAATTCAGAGGATTCCTTCTTCCAAATCCCCTGGTTCAGAGAGAACTAAGGGGCTTAGAAATATCTCCAAAGTAGCTCTGATGTGCTTCTGCCTCCTGCAAACAACATCTCTGCAAATCCCCGTCAGGCAGCCTTGATGGGAAGGTCCAGATTTGACCAGAAGTCATTATTTTTTGTCTCCAAATCACAATAAATTTTATTGAAGTCACTTTCGGAGTTGAAACTGTCATGACCAAGAAGGAAATCACTGGAGTTTTTGTCCTATATGTGCACATTATATAAAGTCTGACTGTTGTCTCTGGGGCCTCCCTGGCAAACTTTCCACCACTCTTTCTCTGTTAGGTCTCGAAGTTATCAGAGTCAGAGTTCATTTATACTTCGGGCTCGACAATGTCCTCGGGGTTCTGGAGTCTGCTATGGCAGAGCAGAAACATAATTTTATGGCCCCTATATTCCAATTCATTTAATTAGGGGTATTCTTGGATCTCTTGGGGGGGTGGGGGGTGTCCTTTCACGTTTAGAGGTTTCTGTAGGAAATCTCTCTCCCTTCCAGAAAGTTCTCCTGCAAGTGTAGCTGGTGTTTGCTCTCCACCGAATTAATATTCATCACAGCAGCAGCACAATATACCTTCCCATCTTGCTTTTGCCATTATTAGTTAGGAGGAAGAATTATTGCACAGCAACCCACAAAGAAATGCACATAATTTAAATGTACCAATAATGGAGGGGCAGGGCAGGAATTAAAAGAATATGTCATATTTTTAAAAAACTGGAGACCACATTTAAATCTAAATGGTTAAAAGGAGTGGGCTGATAAGAAGAGCTCTAATTAAGAAACATCTTGCTGCTAAAAATATGAACTTTTCCACTTATGTCATACCTCAGGCAGAGCTCAAGCAGAGGTAGATTATATCTTCTTTAAATAAATGAAAGAGGGGGGAAAATATATTAATCTGCATTGTACTAATGCTGATGTGCCCCGAGCAGAAGTTCCAATTCATTGTGCGACGTTCTCTGCCCCGACGTAGCTCGGGTACCTCTGCCTTGAGAGATTTTCAGTCAAACCAAGAAAAAAGGGGGAGAAATAATGTGTTATGGGAGAAAGAATGTGTTATCTGCATCTCACAGGGACGTGTGGAGCTTGCATGATTTCTCCAAGCTGGAGCAAGAAGTCTCTGAGCAATCCAGATCTCAGTTTTGGGGGGTTTGTTTGCAGCTCTGAGGTGGTGCAGGTGACACACACACGGGGTGAAACTGAATCCAGTTTTTCTATGTTTTTTTCCAATGTGATGTAGACAAAAAAAAGGGAGAAAAAGAGAGGATGTCCTACCTAAAAATTTAGTCTTTCAAGTATAACTACAGCAGAACAACTAGTACAGGAAGGAATGTATGGGTTGTGCACTTCGATGTCCAAACTGCAGCACAAATACTGGGGCAAAAAATATTGCATTAAATGGGAGCTTTAAAGAATTAAAGAAGCAAATCAGTAAAATAATTCCTGAGATCTTATAAATACCGGAGATTGAAAGTGAAATATTTTTTAATACAGAATACTGAAAGGAAACAATTCTACTCAAATATTTCACTTCTCTTTACAGTGATTATTTTCAGCTTCCATTTCTGGGAGAAAATAAGGAACAGGAATGCAAAAGCCATAATTCAAAGGGTTTCATTTGTAATTTTTTTTTTTTTTTTTGCTTTAAGAAGCTACTTGATAAACTCTGAGTTGAGAGCTGTGGGAATGAGAGAATTCTTAACAATCCAGACATGCATGGCAATGTCTGCCACCCAAAACCTTAAGTGTGTACGCTAATGACTTCCTGCAAAAATCCTCCACTAATTTCCTATTAATGAGTGATAGTGTTTATACACTTAGCTAAGTGGAAAGTGATTTTTTTTAAGGATATTATATCCTCTCAGTCACCATGGTATAATTACAGACAGGAGAAGGCTTCCTAAAACAATTACAAATCATAGCTGGTCATGTTTCTTGTGGCATTCCACAAGTGTCTGGAGGAAAAATAACTGGAACAGTCCAGTCTTAGAATCATAGAAGGATTTGGGTTGGAAGGACCTTAAAGTTCATCTCTTTCCACCCCCTGCCATGGGCAGGGACACCTTCCACTAGCCCAGGTTGCTCCAAACCCTGTCCAACCTGGCCTTGGACACTTCCAGGGTTGATATCAACTTTTTTATCTGAAAAGTAGTGTTATCTTGGAGCACAAACTAAGAGCAGCTGTGGATGGCTTTATTCCTGACATTCCCAGCCCTTTCTGAGAAGAGGAAAACCAGCAAAGCACAGGACATCCCTCAGCACCTTTTGCTGGCCAAACCTGGCTCACAGAGCAGGTGAAACCCAAACTGCCTCTGGTAGCCAGTACAAGTGTTGGCAACACTCCCAGGAAGGTTGTGGTTGTTAAATGGAAGAAAGAAATGAGGAAAATTGGGAAGTTCTGAATCAAGATACTGTGCTAAAAGGATATACTCAATAAACTCCATCTATTTATGAGGCTCATGTAGGAATAAAACTGATGACCCCTAATCTCCCAGCAGCAGGGAAACTCCTCCAGGGTGCTCTCACTGCAAACACTCAGAACTAAAGGAATATCACGTGGGCAAAAGGAGTATCTATGGTTCTTCTAAACCCCTCAGACAAATGGAATCGTAATTTGCACAGATATCAGGACACAGAAACACCACTCATCATTTTGCCTCTGTCTGGCAAAATAGGGAGAGGGAACTGCAGAAAATGTTAACTGGAGAAGTGATGAATAGGCAGCTTTGTCCTTTTTTTGCATATTTGCTGGAGCAACGAATCCCAACAGATTTTTGGGTTTGTCTTGAAATAAAAATAAAATGAAAGGTGTTGATGATTTTTAAATTCATTCAATGAAATCAGGAAAGATATTGCATTGTGAATTCTAGTTTATAATTTATTTTTCTGTCATTCTGAGTGCCCAAATCTTGTTCTTTATCCACCTGAGACATACATATTACTGCTTTATATTCTCTACCTTCACAATTAATATTTGCCTTTCATTTGGTTTTATATTAGATTTTTACCATCACTGTGATGGCAGCCCAGAGAGTGAGAAGCACTTAAAAAATAAGGGGGTGCATTTACACAGAAATACATTTATTTTTGCCTCCCCCAGTGTTACAGCACCAGTAATTCAGGACATTCTGGAACGTCACTCAACATTTGTCAGCTCCCAGGTGTGTGAAGACTCTCAGGCTTTCCAGATGCCAACATCAGCTTTGGTCTTTAAACTAGAGAGAGCCAATCATCATGACTCCTTTACATCCTTATAAAACCATCTTAAAGTCACTTCAGTGGGAAAATCATTCAGGAGTAGTTTGCATTCCTGGCAAGGCAGCCTTTTAGGACAAAGCTGTTTTGAGGTAGATCACAATCTGCCTGACCAGAGTCATAAACTCATAACATGGGTTGGGTTGGAAGGGACCTTAGAGCTCATCTCCTTCCCACTCCCTGCCATGGGCAGGGGTGTCTTCCACTCGCCCAGATTGCTCCATGTGCCACCCAACCCGACCTTGGGCACTTCCAGGAATGGATCAGCCACAACCTCTGGGGGCCTCATGAGTCAACTCCTCATGATTCCTCATGTTCTGACATGAAACACTCTTAGGTAAGGGAAATGAGGAGAAACAACAAGCCCTTTTCCCTGCTGTCCCACTGCCCTTGGGAGCAGATACCCCAAAGCCATGACTGGACCCCTCTGCTGTGGCTCCACCCCTGACATGCCAGGTGATCCCAACATTTCTACGACATGAGCTAATCAAGTTGCCCAGCAAGATGTTTCTCTCCTGTCAGGAAGAATGCCTCACTTTGCTGTTATAAACTTGAAATATTCACCGTGCGGCGCTTACAGCCAAAATCTGACAATTTAGCAGAAAGTTTTTAGATGCTTAATCATATATCTTAATAAAAAATCACACATGCCCTGACTAACTGAGACAGATCCTGATTACTTGTCTGTGAGGAAAGGGACTGCTTTAGAAAATTGTTTGGAGTGCTCTACTATTGTACCTGTCACAGACTTTTAATTAAAAATGTGTCGATGCATGACTAAATCGTGCACAGCGAACAACAGGCCTGTTTTAGCTCCATTGTAATAATGTGCACATAACCCAAGGAAGGAGACACACAACCGAAACAGGAGGAAAATCCCAACACAGTCATACTTTTCCAGGTCAACCTCAGAGCACTTGTGTGTCCTGCAGAACCAACCAGCACAAATCAGCATGGGCTCAACCAGCACAAAGGAATTTACTAATCTGCTTTAAATGCCCGCAATGAAGTCGTTTCATTAATCCATTGTG